>CM055959.1:76076932-76506465 GCA_029490685.1 Schizonepeta tenuifolia
TTTTCAATAGCTTCGAAATGCCGCCAAGAGTAGTAAACCGAAGAGGACCTGGTAGACTAGGGGACGTGGTAGACGTCAAGCCCGAGTTGAAGAAAGAGAAGGGAACAGGAATATCATGAAACCCCTCCACCACCATCACCATCACCATCTTCACCCCACCATCCCGTCGCGATATTGAGGACTTATTCCTCAAACAAAACCCACCTGTGTTAAAGGAACGGTAACCCAAGCGATGCTGAGCTTTGGGTGCAAACTATAGAGAAAATCTTTAAACTCCTCAGATGTACTGATAAGAAGCGTTTGTCGTGTGTCGCATACCAGCTTTCCGGACCAGCTGACTACTGGTGGGAGGCTAGGCAGAAAGTTATACCTGCAGAGCATCTGGCTCGTTTTACATGGGAAGAATTTAAGGAAGCATTGTACGATAAGTACGTACCTAGGACCTATAGAGCTCAGAAAGAGGCTGAGTTCTATAATTTAAAACAAGGAAAAATGACAGTAATTGAGTACACGCTAAGTTTTGTGAATTATCAAGGTATTCACCTGCTCAGGTTGATACCGAATAAAAGATAGCGAAGAAGTTCCGTGGGGGACTTAAGCATGAGTATGGAATAGCATTAGCTAGTCATGGAGGACTGAGCTACACCGAGGTTTTAGGACGAGCCCTAGAGATGGAGGCCGTAGTGCCTGATGAAAGGAAAGCTATAAACACCTGCACATCCAACCCAGAATCGAGGCTATTACAATAACAATAATAATAACTACCAGGGAAAACGAAAATGGGAAGGAGGAAACAACAATGGCTACTATCAGCACTCCAATAATCAAGGGAACTCGAGGAATGGAAATCAACAGGGCTATCAGCAGCCTAACCAGAATAATAATTATGGCAAGAAACCATGGCAATGAAACAGTCAGTCGGGACTGTACTTACAAGGAAATAATCAAAGAGGACCATGGAAAGGAAATAATCAGCAAGGTCAGCCACAAGGGCAACAAAGGAATAACCAAGGAGGAAACAACCGAGGAAGAGCTGACGTTCCTGCCTGTCCCAAGTGTAATAGGGTACACTTCGGGATCTGTCAAGCAAACTCGGGAAGTTGCTTCAACTGTGGGTAGAAGGGGCACTTTAGGAGGGAATTCTCAAAACCATTACAAGAAGCAGGACAAAATCAATATGGACAACCTCAACCTTTAAAGGCGATTCAGGCTCAGCCGCAGCAGCAGCTTCAACAGTATAACCAACAGCAACAGAACGTTAGGGCATTCGCGATCGAACAAGATGCGCGCAATAAGGGCAAAGGAAAATTTGCAGGTATAGGACGAACTTCTTAATTACCTTGTCATTATTCTACCTCATACCAAAACCTTACATTCGTTATTTCTAGTGCCTGTCGACACTACAAGAGTAGGACCAGAGTGCGTCATCATAAAATAAGAATAACCACGCCTTACGAGAAATTATTGTCACTTCCTTAGTTTTTCTGGAAACAATAGAATTTAACTTAGGGTCTTTTTTTTAAAGATCATAACAAGCAATCGAAACGTAATAAAATGTTCGACATAGATAAAATCCATGGGATGAATTGACTATCTATTAACTGCGCCATTCTATATGGAGTATGCACCGAAAGAATTAGAGGAGCTTAAGATCCAGCTGCAAGAATTGTTAGACCTTGGATTCATTAGACCGAGCGTTTCACTGTGGGGAGCACCTGTTTTGTTTGTCAGAAAGAATGATGGTTCTATGAGAATGTGCATAGACTATCGTGAGTTAAATAAGATCACCCTTAAGAATAAGTATCCTTTGCCAAGGATAGAAAACCTTTATGATCAGCTTAAGGGCACAAGAGTCTTTTCAAAAATAAATTTAAGATCCGGGTACCATCAATTGAAATTCAAACCTGAAGACATACCTAAGACTGCTTTTCGAACCCGATATGGCCATTATGAATTCCTAGTTATGCCATTCGGTTTGACTAAAGCTCCCGCAGTATTCATGGATCTCATGAATCGAATTTTTCACCCGTACTTAGACAATTTCGTCTTAGTATTCATTGACGACATTCTCATTTACTCCAAGAATGAGAAGGAGCACGAGGAACACATGAGAATAGTTTTAGAAACGCTTAGAGCCGAGAAGCTTTACACCAAATTCAGTAGGTGCGAGTTTTGGCTAAAGGAAGTAATGTTCCTTGGACACATAGTATCAGTAGAAGGCATCAAAGTAGATCCTGCCAAGGTAGAGGTAGTACGCAATTGGAAATCGCCAGCAAGTCCGAACGAAATTAGGAGTTTCTTAGGTTTAGCCGGTTATTACAGAAGATTCATAGAAGAATTTTCAACGATTGCTAGAACTATGACGCAACTACTTCGAAAGGAAAATAAGTTCAGATGGATGGACGAATGCGAGAAGAGTTTTCAGATACTCAAGGAGAAGTTAACCGCAGCACCAGTGTTGGCTTTGCCAGAAGCAAATAAGGAATACGTGGTCTATACAGATGCTTCAAAGAACGGATTAGGTTGTGTATTGATGCAAGATGGAAAGGTGATTGCTTATGCTTCACGACAACTTCGACCTCATGAAGTTGAATACCCAACCCACGACTTAGAACTAGCAGCCGTTGTGCATGCGCTGATGATTTGGAGACACCATCCCTATGGTGTTAGGGTTAAGATATATACGGACCATAAGAGTTTAAAGTACTTCTTCGAGCAAAAGGAATTGAACATGAGGCAAAGACGCTGGCTCAAATTAGTCAAGGATTATGATTGCAGAATCAATTAACATTTAGGAAAAGCAAACGTTGTAGCCGACGTGCTGAGTCGCAAGACTCCAACCAAGTTAGAGTGTCTTCTTATCAAGGAAGAAGCACTTGCGCAAGAATTTGAGAAAATGGACTTAGAAGTGCTCGATGCACCTGAAACGATAACAAACCATATAGAAGCACTCGAAGCTACATCAGACTTGCAAGAAAGAATCATAAGTGTGCAGAGAAAGGATGAATCAACTGAGAAGCTTCGACTAAGGATAAGAACGGATAAACCGGACGGTTTTTCCGAAGCACCAGATAATGCGATTTTGTTTGAAGGCAGACTTTGTATCCCTGAAGACGACGAATTGAAAAACGATATCATCAGTGAGACTCACGATACGCCTTATACAGCACACCCAGGGAGTACGAAGATGTGTCTAGATTTGAGAATTAAATTCTGGTGGAACAGTTTGAAACGAGACGTTGCCTCGTTTATAGAACAATGTTTGGCTTATCAACAAGTGAAAGCTTTACACCAAAGACCATATGGATTGTTACAGCCATTAAATATCCCAGAATGGAAGTGAGAGGATATAGCAATGGATTTTGTGACAGGTTTGCCTAAGTCAAGAAGAGGAAATACTGCCATCTGGGTAGTTATTGATAGACTCACCAAATCAGCTCATTTTCTACCGATTAAGATTACCTATGGATCAGAAAAGTTAGCTCAGTTGTATGTTCGTAAGATTGTACGTCTGCACAGAATACAAAAGCCAATAAGGTTTGATAGAGATGCCAAATTCACTTCGAGATTTTGGATCACGATGCAGAAAGAGTTAGGTACCGAACTAAATTTTAGTACCGCTTTTCACCCCCCCCCCCCCCCAGATGGATGGACAATCCGAGAAAACGATTCAAATACTTGTTAATATGCTAAGAACAGTAGTATTGGATCTAAATGAGAATTGAAAAAAGATTTTGCCATTAATTGAATATGCGTACGACAATGGTTGTCAGGCTACGATAAGTATTGCGCTTTACAAGGCCTTGTATAGGAAGAAGTTAAGAATACGACCTTATTGTAATAATGTAGGTGAAAGAATAGAACCTAGGACCAGATACGGTCAGTGAAATGATCGAGATCATTCGATAGACTCAAGTCTGAATAAAAGAAGTTTAGAGAAGACGAAAGTCTTATGTGATTTACGCCGATCAGAACTTAATTTCGAAAAGGGAGATAAAGTTTTCTTAAGATTTCTCCGTTGAAGAGAATCATTAGATTCATGTCAAGAGTAAGCTTAGACAAAGATTTATGTGATTATTTGATATCTTGTAAAAGATAGTTTTAATGTGTATAGATTTGGTCGTGTTGCCAAGTCAATGTGATGGTCCCGATACGAGTTCTGGTGTATGGGGGGGAGAATACACCAGATAGAAACATTTTAAAACAACTCTTGAAAAATCAACAACCAAGTAATAAGACTCAGCTGGATTCACATCCGAGTAAGCAAGCTCAGTTGGAAGAGTGGTGCTGTGCGGAAAGTGGTGGAAAATAACAACTCGTATAAATAAAACTCACGCTCAGATGCAATGGTCGGTCAAAAACCAAGACAGTTGATATCGAAAGATGCAGTTTGTATGCTGGTTAGTCGGTCAGTTGAATATGCAATAAGTTAACTGAATAGTAAGCACAACACACAAAGATTTACGTGGTTCGGAGAGAACTCCTATGTCCACGGGGAGTTGTGAGTCCACACAACTCAGTCCAAGTTCTTCTGGACAAAAACCACAAAGCTTACGCGGGCTTTGCAACCGTTGAGATAAGTTTACGGGTACTTATCAACCTTACAGATAAGTTTATGGGTACTTATCAACCTATCTACTCAATTCCGGGAAGAGTAGGGTCCTAACAATCCTTTTGAGAGGATGTGTGAAAAGATGGGTTTCCAACTAATAGCTCGAACAAGAAGTGAGCTAGGATCTAACACTCTACGAACTCTCAACTAGTGATGTTCTCAAGGTTGGATCGAAAAACACAGAGACAGAATCTAACACTCTAGAACTCTCAACTAGTGATGTTCTTAGAGGATAATAGCAGTTTTGCTTGAGTGCAGTTTTTCGTTCTTTATCTCGTTCTTTTTATCTCTTCTCGCACTTGTCTGTCTCGTTCTCGTTCTATCTTGTATCTCATGATGAATGAATGAAGACCTCTATTTATAGGCGGAGAGAATCAACTAGCCGTTGGAGAAGCCATTGATCTCTGTTCTTTGAAAGCGATAGCTTGTCTCTCATCTCTGCAGACTTTCCGGATTTGGCAACTGAGTGCTTCTGCTTTCCATCTGAGATAGCCTTGTGTTGGGCCAAATGAGGTAATGACAGATAGCCAAACCTTCACGTGAGTTCCTTATTTGAAATTCAAATCTTAACCTTTGACCTCCAATATTTGATAGTCGGTTGAGTTGTTTGATCTTCATCTGATTGGTCTTCAGCTGATGTTCTTTCTGAATGCTTCTGTCTGAGTAGAAACAATTGAACTCTCAGCTGACTTTGAACTTCAAAGTTGTCGATCTTCTCAGTTCGAGTCCTTCAACTGATGTTGTGAATCTTGAATGCTCAGTTGGCTCGAACGCTCAGATGACTTTCTTCCATTGATGTTTTCTTACAACTTCTCCCTTTTTAATTCTATCTAATGAACGCTCAGTTGTCTTCCTTACAACTGATGTTCTATCTCTTGAACGCTCAGTTGTCTTTCTTACAATTGATGTTCTCTTGCATCTTCCCCCTTTGAATGCTCAACTATTGTTCTGAATCTTGAACGCTCAGGTGTTTTTCTTACACCTGATGTTCTATCCGAGTGAAGCCTTGTTGCCTTCTTCAGCTGGAGACCTGTAAAGATAAAAATCTTAACATTGCTCAAACAGCGAGCCTAACTACTAACATTAGGATCTGACAACATCCACTCGGTTGGGGTCAGTTGGTTTTGGAATCAATCAAAACTTTTAATAAATTTCCCAACACTATGGAATGTTTATTATATTTGCGTATCTCGTTGAGAAAGTACGTGTTCGTTTCTAAAAACGTGATTCTACCAGCAATGACATAGTTCTTGATTCTCGATTTTAAGTTATAAATTATGATGAAAGACCGCAATCGATCTTGGATCGAAAAGTGTGAGAGTTAAGAAGCAAGTCAGTACAGTTAGTAAAAGTAATATAGAATCACCACGGGCAAGAAAAGCCACGTGAGAAACTCGAAGAAAAGATGGGGAAGAAGTACTCCGGACAGTTTGATAAAGATAAGCAAATTTCGGGACGAAATTTCTTGTTAGAGGGGTAGGATGTAATACCCTGGATATTTTTCTTCCGATGAAAACTAAAAAAAGTAATTAATAATTAAGGCTTTGCACGCCTAAGTTAAGGATTTTCGATTCTAAGATTTACGGTGAAATTCGTTTCAGAAAATAAATTCCAGAAGTCGGTTGAACGACTACCGTATTAGGGTTTTCGCGTACGAAAACTTTTTAGTTCGAGAACTCAGATTGAAAAACCGTCAGAATTTACATTCACTAATTCGCGATACAAGTTCACCAGGAGAAAAGTTAGTTTTTATTATTTTTCCGGCGAAATTTGGACTGTGATGTCCCGACTTTTTATCGGATTTTGAAAAAAGAATTAGGTTTTCCGAGTATGTAATTTATTTCTACTCTAACGGTCGAATTAGTTTTTCGTCAAATACGTAACCATCTAAGAAATTATTTTCTCGACTTTTATAACGTCATTCTAGACCCAAAATGCGATATTTCCGTCGGATAATTCACCTAAGTGTTGAGTAATGAGCCGAGTTAGTTTGTAGACGAGAATCGATCGAAGTCTTGTTTATTAGTTAATCAAAAGAATGTAGTTAAGTGCAAAGGCCTAAAAGTCTAAAACGAATTCAATTTCTTTTCTTTAATCGTCTTTATCGATTACTAAAGTTTGAATATTTGCGATAAAAGAAGGAAGTCGGAGTTGAAGACAGGACGGAAGACCGAAGGTTAAAGTTTGTTCTGTAAACGATTGAGGTGGGCTTTTCTATATACAAAATAAACTGAGCGATGCTCGAAAATCTTTATTTACAGCTTTGATAACTGTGTTTTCAAAGTGATGATCAAGGCAAGAAATATTTGTTTTATGTGAGTTCATTTGTGCCATTCTGAGTTAGCCGACTGCTTTCCAGAAATTATGAGTTAGATACAATGGGGCTAACTAAATCGATCTTACTCTGAGTTAGAATACAAGGGGGACTTTCCAGAGTTTGTGTACACGGTAGCCGGTGTGTGTGGTACCCTGTTGAGGGGTAGCCAGCCACGGTGAGGAATATTGGGCAAATTGAACGTAACATATGTCAGAAAATGCTCGCGCGAGTGATTTATGAGAAAAGAAAATGTTTAGTAGACACGGGCCTTTAATGAAAAACCCCGATGTGCTACAGAAATGAGATGCCTGATTTATCTATACTTATTATATGTTTTCAGCAATGTGCCCACTAAGTTCTTTTGTACTTAGCCCTGCATATGTTTTATAAAATGTGCAGGTTGAGTGATGGGAGCGGCGGTGGTTGATGTTGAGTTAATAAGTCGTAATTAGAATAAAGAACTTGTATCATGCTTTACGTTTTCCGCTGCCAATCTCTTTTTGAAGTTAATGTATCTTTCTGTTGGGTCTAAACTCCGTACAATTAACTCAGTTTCTTTTTGAGAACCTTGTCGAGTGATCCTTCGAGATCAACTCTTTCTTTTTAATTGAAGTCTTGTTCATAGTAGTTACACTGTTATTAATGTCTGTTTATTCGTTCATTCTATTCATTCCCCCTACTTCCTCGCTTCTTTAATACAACCCCTAATCGCACACCGGCTTTTGCCGTCCCTCGGCATTTGGGGCTGCGACATTAGGTTCATAAATTCCATCATATATCATCAAAATTCTCGTCATTTTTCTTGTTAAATACTGCCCAAATCAAACTTGGACTCGATCATTTTTCTTATACTCGATCTTTTTTATCATTTTTAAATTCTATCATACTTAGAATAAATCTAATTTCATAGTTTTAACATCAATTGATCCAAACAAGGACATGAACAAAAATTCCCAATTCCAATTTCAATAAGCTTCAAAAAATTTTGAAATGGAGCATAATTCATCCGAATTAAAAAATTCGAGAAGCTAATATACTTAGAAAAACTCTAATTGATCGATGTTCCAATCAATTTCGACAAATAACATCAAACATCAAAAATCTTAATTTTAAGGCATAAACCATCGTTATTTTTGGGGTTTTTAACATAGGAATCCGAATTCAATGATTTGACATTCCATAACGCTTCAAATAGTTTTAATTTCAATATTCCATTATCAATTTATCAAATTAAACTCAACAACCTAAAAATCACAAGTTCCTATGCTTATTTGGTTCGAATTTTTCAAGAATTCGAACAAACAAATTCATCTCTTCGATTCCTTATCAAATCATGCTCAATATATATTCAATTTCACAATTCTTTCATCAATTTAACATCTATCATTCAAAATTACAAAAATCACAACTTCTTTATATATATATATATATATATATATATTTCGAATTTTTAGGAGAATGAAAGAAATTAATTTATGCTCTCAATTTGATCATCTAAACATGTATCATACTTCTCAAATCATACTCACATATCATCAAATTGATCATCAAGATAACCAAACAGAAACCCCCCAATTTCTTTGAAAATTCTTCGAAAATGACAAGATCAACAAGCATAAATGTTCTCTTTCTCAAATTTTTATTATACACATGCTTAAAAAAAATTCTACAACTCAAATCCTTAAGAAAATTCATGATCAAAATCAAGCTGTGAAAACCCCCAATTTCTTAGAAAATTTTCGGCAATCAAGAAAATGAATGACATAGATTTTCTCTCTTAATTTTATGCATGGATCTCTCAAGAATAAGGAATCATACTCGAAAAGTTAAAGATCAAATCTCTTCCTCTAACATCCATTTTTATCGAACTAGAAAAGAGGAAGAAAAGGGAATTTCTTAGCTTAAAATGATCACTAAGATGCAAGGATCAAGAATCCTTACTTGAACTCAATAGATTGGTGATTTTGGATCGATTTCCATGCAATTTGCAGCTTCAAAACCAGCTCCAATGGCTGCCTTGTATGGCTGGTTTGGTAATTTCACGAGAAAATTTATTTCTCGAAAATTTTTATCACAAAAATTCGCACATAATCACATATAAACATATTTATTAAGCACTTAGGCACAATTAAGCATAATTAGGACGATTAATTAAGACTCGGGAAAACTAATTGGTACATCCTCTCCCCCCTAAAGAAATTTCGTCCCGAAATTTGCTTATCTTAGCTCCTAATTCTCACGTTGCATCTTAAAGGTCGTGGCATCACCACCAGATCTTAACTAAAGAAATTAACTTCGTCTTCGACTGCTGGATTTTACAATCCAAAATCTCTTCGGGTCTCATCTCGTGACTCAAATCTGGCTCAAGGGTTACGTCTTCTTGACGATTTACACGTTTCCAATCGAAGATAAACTTATGCATGTGGGAAAAACTTTTATACTATTTCCCGCAACTTGGTGGCAATAGTAGCTTATACGAAATGACACTAATCCTTTCTAGGATTTTGAACGGTGCGATATATCTTGATTTAGACTTTCTCTTTACGCTAAAACGGTGAATTCCTCTCGAAGGAAACACCTACAGAAAAACTTTTATCTTTAATTAAAAACTCGACTTGCAATCTTCGATTATCAGCTCACAACTTCTATCGACTCTGGCTTAATTTATCTTCTCTTTAATCTGACAAACAGATTCTAACATCCTTCAACTTCTTCGGGTCCTATAACCTTTCTCTTGCCTACTTTATTCAAGTTGGGCAGAGAACAACACTTCTTTCCATACTAAGCTTCGTACGACGCTAATCTAATCGCATTTTACTAACTTCTTGTTATAGGCAAGTTAGACAAGGGGTTTAACTTTATTACCAATTGTCACCTTTGTCTAGAACAATTACTCTCGACATAACTTCTAGGATCTGGATAGTCTTTACAAACTAACCATCCGTCTATGGGTGATAAGCGGTGCTAAATTGCAACTGCGTTCCCAACTCTTTTCTTTTTTAACTTTTCCAGAACTGTGCAGTGAATTTAGAATCTCGATCTAACGTTATCGAACTCAGAACTCCATGCAAACGCACTATAAAATTTATAACAAGCTGTAGAGAGAGGAACACATCTTAAGGTGTACAAATTGTTGGTTGGCACATATGCTAATGAATGGCTCAGATTTACAAATCATCTGCATGAATTGGTATGGACTCGTGAAATCAATGCTGGAAAATCTTCGATATCGTGGTCATTGCACTGTACCCACCATCATCAAACTAAAGAACTTATACCATTACCAACCTTGGGCCGAAGCATTGTTGAAGGCAATTCTAAATGGGATGACAAGATAGAATTTCTCGGCAAATTCCACCATATCATGGGATACTGGGAGTGGACCGAAGACATCCTAAAGTTATGAAGGCATTTTGTGATGCTTGGCGTCCCTCAACTAATACTCCGTTGACTTCGTCTGGCGAACTATCGATTTCCTTATGGGATTTGCATTACTTGTCCGAGCTCCTATCTCTTGGAATGCTTTATGATGAAGTGGTGCCTCGTACGAGAGAACTTCTTGGCATGCACTGGGATAGACCACACGTTCCTATAAGTTGCAAGGACCTACTTCATGCTTATCACCTTCTTGGGAAGAGCAACACTGTAATTCCGAAGCAGACTGTCACAATTGAGGCTTGGATCAAGTTTTGGTCGAAGAAGAACCCAAGATATCAGCCACCTTCCCCACGCAAGGAAAATAAGTCATCCCGTCCCAAGTCTACTCATAATCCCTCCGGCGACATCAAAAGTCATGAGCCATGGACTTCCGCAGAGAGAGTTGTATTTGTGAAGCTCAATGTGAAAGATAGGCATTATGACGAAACATACTTGGCTGCTTATATCGCTTGTTGTCTATGTACTTTTGTTCTTCCCGATGATGATGCTATGGTGATTAGGTCGAATACTTTCAAGATGGCGAGCATGATGGTGTGTGTAAAAGAAGTGTGTCTAATGACTCTAGTCTTGGTGACTATTTTCCAAGATTTGAATTTAAAATCAAACTCCCCAAAGCCTTCAGAAGTTCGAGAGGTGTTTCCAATCCATTTTGTTTATGGCTGGATGTCACACTATTTCAAGACTCATTACCCCATTGAATAAGATTTGCGCATCCCTGACATGATCCAATTCTCGGGTGAAGGAGGTGCGAGGCACTATGATCACAAGGAAGCTCGCAGGTGAATCCACAAGGGGGAGCTAATTTCTTGGAACTGCACCATGCTGACTAAGAATAAAGACATCATGTATACCAATGACGAAAAAGCAGTCGAAACTCAGCAGTGTTATTTCATGGTCATTCGCTCCAACTACTTGGCTAGAAGAATAGGTAACAGTTTCATCATTGAGCCGTATAGCCCACATCGTTTTAGTTGTCAGTTTGGCTACTACCAAGATACACCGGGTATTCTCACTCAGGATTTCCGTAAAGCATCTTTGACGGATGGACTCAAGTATTGGCATGCTTCCTCATTATTTAGATCTAAGTGTACGGCTCGTTTTCCATGCTTAACATCTAATGCTAAGAAGTTTTGTTCCACTGGCTATGAGAATTGGTGGGATCTATCATACAAGAGGTTTATAGATGATGAGTTTTCAACCTTGGTTCAAAAAGCAACAGATGTCTTTGAAGAGCAAGATGGTCCCGTTGAGGCTACTCATTCTAGTGGGAAGCGGAAAAAACCTTTAATTGTATCAGACTCTGCTAGTGCTGCCGAGCATTGTTGGAGGCATGAGAAACGTGTCAAGTCTCAAGAACCTATCAAGGATGACATTGACAGCGACCATCATCAATCAAATGCTATTGCAAATGAGGTTCTTCATCTTTGTCTTCCCTTTGTTTACATGTTGCTATCTCTTGCTATCATTTTTTGACATTTTTTTTTAATTTTTATTTTTTTTTAGATGATAAAGAGCCTTGGGATGGATGATGAAGAAAGTGGCGATGGAATCCAAGCCTTGATTGAGCATGGACAACCAAAGAAGACTCTTTCTTTTGAGGAATAGGTTCGTGGACCATCAATCGAGCTCGATCAATCGAAGATGACCCCTATTCTTGATAAGCGGGTTTCTGGACCCCAACACGGAGCTGTGTCTGAATTCTATAGCAGCAACACGTTTGACAAGGAGCTACAGCTATTTCTTCAAAGAATTTGGCATAAACTCTACAGCATGATGACAAAAACTGAAGCTGATCTCATGTCATCAATTGAGGATGAGATACGAAATGGGTTTTCGCGTATTAAGGGTTTCTAGTCTGGTATTGATCTCTCCTTTCTTGAAGACAACATCAACATATTTTTTGATCGAGCTGCTGCTTATGATAAAGAAAGAGTTGTATCTCTTGAAATTGGGGAAATTTCTGTTCAACAACACCAAAAGAATAAAGCTCGTCTTCGCGAAGTTCGTGCTAAAGAAAAAATGGATGTTGTTAAATTGGAAGCAGTCAAGAAAGAACTTGTCGATTTAGAGAGACGCAAGAATGAGCTGGCCATATCTGTGAAGAGTCAACAAGAATCACTCCAAGCTGTTCATGCTGATATCAAGGAGCTCAAAGAAAAGGTTGACAATTTCAAGCACACCCCCCTAATTGATGATGAAGTCTTAGCGAACTTGAAGATTGCAAAAACTCTCTTAGAGGCTTCTCAACAATCACTGAAAGATCAAGATCCATTTGTCTAGATATTGTTTCCTTATTTTGTTGAACTTCTTTTTCTTTCTTTTTTTTCAACTGCACCTTATTTTTAATGTTTTTTTTTGGCAAACACTTATGCAATGAAGTGCTTGTTTCTTTTTCTTCTCTTACATTTCGTCATTCATGGATGTCGTCTTTTTATCTTGAATACTTGCTCCAATTTGAATTTTAATTAATTTGAATCATCCAATTTGAAGGAAGACACAAAGTATAATTGACTTAAAAACATGACTGAACTTAGAATCTATCCAAGTGGCCTACGTACCTCTTCATATAAAAAGGATCAAGTCAAAACGTAGTTCAAGAAGTAAAACTAACTTGAGTTTTAAAGGGAGGAGCCGTACACAGTTTATACTCATGCGGACCAGGAGTGACTATTTATTTAACCACTATATAGACAAAGTGGAGTAAATAACAGTTTAACCACATAACTTTACCTTTTGGTGGGGTAATTAACTTTAGCCACATTAACTTAACTCTTGGTGGAGAAGTTAGCAGTTTAACCACGTACACTTTCATTGGTGGGTGCCTTTACACAATTTATACTCATGCGGGCCAGGAGTAACATGCAGTTTAAGCTCGTGCGTCATGGAGCAGACTTCTTTCTCTTTCTTTTGGTTTCTGCTTTTCTCATTTTTTTGTGTTTTTTTCTCTTTTTTTTTGTTTGTACAGGTACACTTCCACCCTTCAAGGATAGTAACGCTTCAAGAACTTCCCATTGATCGGGCCAACATTAACATTGTCTTCATCAATCAACTTGTAGGAGCCATCGGTGTAGACTTCTTTGACAACATAAGGACCATCCCAACACTAAGTACAAACTTGTTACCAACACGATGAGTGGTGATAATTGATCTCCTCACAGCTAGCACTAAGTCTCCAACTTGAAAAGAACGCAACCGCACATTCTTATTAAAAGACTTTGAGAGGCAAGCTTGATAACATTCCAACCTTTGCTGAGCTTCTAATCGTTTTTCATCCAAGGCTTCCAACTCTTCAAGCCATAGGCGAGCATTATCTTCTTTAGTCAAACCCTCTTGAATAGCAATCCGCAACGAAGGAATTTGTTACTCTAGGGGATTCACAGCTTCCACACCATACACTAATGAATAAGGGGTCGCTTGTGTTGGACTTCTATACGTCATTATATACGCCCATAATGCTTCTCCAATCTTCTCATGCCAATCGCGCTTTGTCTTTGCAACAACTTTCTTCAACAAATTGCACAAAGTCTGATTGAAAGCTTCGGCCAATCCATTAGGTGGCGCGTTGTACATAGATGACTTTCTTTGCTTAAATCCAAACTTTTCACAGAGCTTATCAATAAAGGAATTGCTAAAATTCCATCCATTATCAGTGATGATGTAACGAGGAATCCCATGACGGTAGATGATATGACCTTCGATGAAATCAGCAACATTTTCCTTCTTCACTTCTTTCAAAGGAATCGCTTTAGCCCACTTAGAGAAGTAATTTGTCGCTACCAAGATATATAGATGCCCCCTTGATGATTTTGTCAAAGGTCCAACGACAACCAAGCCCCAAGAATCAAAAGGCCAAGACGCGACCGTGGGGTGTAGTGGCTCGGGCAGTTGATATATGAGATTTGCGTGAAACTGACAGGGTTGACATCTTCGAGCATAGTACAAGCAATCATTCACCGTGGTTGGCCAATAGTAACCCATCATTTTGATTCGAAAGTGCAATTTTGGACCGGACTGATGAGCACCACAAACTCCAGAATGCGCTTCCTCTATAGCTTTTGTAGCTTCTTCCTTTCCCAAACATCTTAAGAAGATTCTATCATATAAGCACCTATAAAGTGTGCCTTTAAAGTAGATAAAGCGAGCAACACGACGACGAACATCCACTCTTCTATGTGGATCACTTGGCAACTTCTCATACTTCAAGTAATCAACTAATACTTGGCGCCAATCTTCTTCTTCTATCTCGAAGACCTCAACGACATTGCTCTCATTATCTTCACAATCTTCTTCTTCGAAAATAGGTGGAACAACCCAACTTTGGCAGACTTGTATCCAAATCTTATCTTCGAACACGGCTATTGTAGAAGCGAGCTTAGCCAACGCATCAGCTTGTTTATTTTTACTCCTCGAGACATGTCCAAGTTCTACATCTCCAAGCCATGCAATAATTCTTTGGGCGTACTTGACATATGGAAACAACTCTGGCTTCTTCACTTCGTATAATCCAAGTATTTGGTTTATTACAAATTTAGAATCACCATACACCTTCATGTGTAGTCTCTTTGCAACCTGTGCCATCTCCAAACCAAGGATGAGCGCTTGATATTCCGCAACATTATTGGAGCAATTTTCAGTCAAAGTAAAAGAATATGGCAACACTTCTCTTTCCGGTGTGACAAACACCACTCCGGCACCGGCCCCTTCTCTATGAGATGCTCCATCAAAATACATCAGCCAGGGAGGGAAAACATCAATCAAAAGTGCATCTTCATTGAGGAGATCGTCGGTCAACTCCCATTCAGCGGGATTGGATGATCAACCAAGAAGTCTGCTAACACTTGTCCTTTCACTGCTTTTTGGAGAACATACACAATCTCAAATTGTTTCAACTGTAAGTACCACCGTGCAAGTCTATCAGATAAGACAGGCTTAGACATCACATACTTCAATGGACTTGCCTTGGAGATAAGACGCACTGTATGAGCTTGAAAATAATGCTTTAACTTTTGGATAGAGAATATCAAAGCTAGACATAACTTCTCGACCGGGGAATAATTCAGCTCGTTGGGCATCATCATCCTACTTAAGTAGTATAGGGCATTCTCCTTTCCTTCTTCATTTGTTTGCGCAAGTAATGCCCCCATAGAACATTCTTGAACGGCGAGGTATAAGATCAACGGACGACCCGCAACAGGTGCAGCCGGAACAGGAGGTTTCATCAAGTAAGCTTTAATACTTTTGAAGGCATTTCGACATGACTCATCCTATTCAAATGGTATGCCCTTTTTCATAATCCTTCTAAAAGGTTGACACTTTACAGCTAGGTTCGAGATGAACCTCCTCAGGTATGCCAATTTCCCTTGCAAACTTTTTAACTCATGAATATTTCGAGGCTCATGCATCTTTATAATAGCATCAATCTTGGCTTGCTCTATCTCAATGCCTCGATGGTGGACGATAAAACCAAGAAACTTCCCCGACTTCACTCTAAATGCACACTTTAATGGATTCATCCTTAGCTCATATTTCCTTAGTCTTTTGAAGACTATCTTTAAGTCTTGGAGATGATCCTTTCTTGCCTTTTACTTTACGACCACATCATCCACGTAACACTTACTGTTCTTGTGGAGCATGTCATCAAATATCTTTTGCATGGCTCTTTGATAGGTAGTGCCAGCATTCTTTAATCCAAACGGCATAACAGTGTAGCAAAATATTTCTTTTGGAGTGCAAAACGCCGTCATTTCTTCGTCAGCCAGTGACATGCGAATTTGATTGTAACCGGAAGATCCATCCATAAAAGATAATGCTTCATGTCCGATTGTCACATCAATCATCAGTTCGGCAATGGGTTGTGGAAAGTCATCTTTAGGGCATGCTTCGTTAAGATCTCTAAAGTCAACACAAATACGGATCTGCCCATTTTTCTTCCTTACTGGCACGATGCTGGAGATCCATGTCGGGTATTTTACTTCCCTAATGAATCCAACCTCAATGACTTTATTTACTTCAACTTCAATCAACGGGATTAACTCAGGTCGAAATCGATGTTGGGATTTCTCGACAGGTCGTGCCTCCTTTTTAATAGCTAAGTGATGAACAACTATCTTTGGATTCAATCCTGGCATCTCCTTATATGTCTACGCAAATATATCTTTGAATTCTTTCAAGAGCTCAACATATGCATGCTTCTCATCCGGTATCAATGAAGCACTGATGTAGGTAGGTCGTGGATCATCAATGGTACCCAAGTTAACTTCTTTCAACTCATCGATGGTAGACTTCGCACCATCTTCAAATTGTGGGGGTGCTATGTCCGCATCTTCTTCTTCAACGCTACCTTCTTCACAAAGAGTAATGTGACGGGATAAGACGACCTCTTCAATGATCTCTTCACTCCTTGGCACAGGGCTTTGAAAATCTATGCACAGCCTCAATGTGCCATCTCTGTGCCTCATTATAACGACCTCTTTTATATCACTTACTCTAACAACGACGCTTCTAATTAGACAAGCGATCTCTTGATGTAAATTGATTTAAGCAGCTTGATTTTGAGCAGATTGACTTTGAGCACTCTCGATAGTGTAGTAAGACGATGCCACACTTTCTCTATCTTCTTCATCATCCTTTCTGGGGACTTGTGTATGAATGATTGTCTTCATTTTGGCCTTCAACACATTTTAACACGACACAGTTAATATAGTACTTATTTTCATGCGAGATGGGACGATACTTCTCAGCTTTTGAGTTGGTCCTTGCTTGGGTCTCTTGTCCTTGCCGAGTCTCTTGAAAATAGACACGCGTCTTAACCATCCTTCTCCTAACCTCTTGAAGGTTGACACCCTTTCAACTTTCTTCTTTTTGGAAAGACTTGATATGGATGACACCTCTCCTTCAAAGATATGGTTGGTAGTTGCCCTTTTAATCGCAATATGAATTGGACCTCATGAGACAAATCCAAAGCCTGCCTTAGTTCCTTGGACCATAGGACCATCTTTCTTTGATAGTTTCGATCTTGCCTTACGTTCAGGATCATGCTGGCTCGTAACCTTCGAATTCTCCTTAGGATCGTATCCGGCTTTCACAAGTAGCTCATATGCCTTTGGTCCAAAGCACTTAGCAAATGATTGTTGAGTGGGTTTCGTAGCATTAATCTTTGTTAAAGGCGGTGAGCCCGTCCAAAGACTCCTCCTTAGTGAGTGACACCTCCTTCCCCTTTATTTCAAGTCCCGCTTGGGATTCAATTTGTGCTTCTTTTGGAGACTTTGGCTTTACCATGTAATACTTTGCTTCGGCGAAGTATGTTTTGATTTCCGCAAAGGGCTTATGATCACCAATGACTGTCTTTACCGTACCATCTTGGTAATACTTGAAGCATTGATGCCATGTTGAGGGGATGACACCATATTCATGCTACCATGGTCTACCAAGGAGCATGTTGTATGAGGTTTTAGCATCAATTACTTGGAATAATGCGGCTGATCTCATATCATCAATTAGCAAGTCCAACCTTATTGTGCCAAGAGCTCTTTGTCCTTCGTAATTGAAACCATGAATCAACAATCGACTACTGGCTAGCTCCTCAACTTGGATTCCTAACTCCTTCAAAGTTCTCAATGGTAATATGTTTACCGCAGATCCTTCATCTATGAGTACTCTATTTACCCTTGGCTCATTAGTATAACAACTCACGAACAGAGGTCGGTTGTGAGGCTCGGATCCAAGTTGCAAATCTTTATTGAAAAATGCTACCATCAACACATCTTCATTCTCTTGATTTACTACTCCGCAAAAAGCTTCATTATCTTCTTCTATGCTTTCGACAATGATGAGGTTTGCCCCGACATTGTCCTCTTCAAGCGTTCGTTATCTTTTCTTGTCTAGCCAGTTGCATAACTTTTTCCTGGAAGATGAAGCAATCATGTATGGAATGACCCACTAGCCGATGGTACTTGCAATATTTTGGATTATTAGTTTGCCTCGCTTCATTCGGTCGCTTCATTTTAGGCTGTTCAATAAGTCCCTCCTTGATTAAGTCATCAAATATGCCAGGGACATCCGAATCCAAGAAAGGATACTTTTGTTGCTGCTGCTCTTTCAAAGTCGGCCTCCTTTGCCCCATGTCTTCAAAAGCATTCGGTTTATCCTCCTTATTGACTTCTTTACTTGAAAACTTAACAGAAGTTACTTTCACTGCCATCGATTCTTTCTTTTGAACTTTGTCAAAAGAGTTTCCTCCTTTCTTGAATTCTTGTTTTTCTTTAAACCGACGAGGTTCTTGAAGTGGCGGTCCTCCAACTCCATTTGATGCCATGCTCAACTCCATATCATGTGTTCTCATGGCTAATTCCTCGAATGTCTTGGGTTGAATTCCACACATAATATATCGCAGGCCCTTAATGCATCGTTTGAATACACATTTCAATGGCAGACGACTCGGACAATCGATCTTTACAGTTAAGACAAAGGTTCCTCCATCTATTGATGTAGTCAATCACTGGCTCATCTTTGAACTGTTGGGAACTTGTGAGCTCCACCATGCTGACCGTCCTTCTAGTGCTATAGAATCGATTGAGAAACTCGTGTTCAAGCTGCTCTCAATGATCGATTGAGTTCGGCTCTAAATCTGTGTATCAATCAAAACCATTCCCTTTAAGTGAGCGAACAAATTGCTTCACCAAATGATCTCCAAAGGTGCCGACATTATTGCAAGTTTCGATGAAGTGAGCTATGTGCTGCTTTGGATTACCCTCTCCAATGAATTGCTGAAATTTGGGAGGGTGATAGCCGAGGGGCATCATTAAGTTATCGACTGTTTGAGTAAACCAATGAAGACTTGGAACTCCCATCGAACTTGTCTTTTATGGTCCCTTCAAAGAGCTGCTTGACTTGTTCAATTGAGATGAGAGTGCCTAAAGTGAATTTAGACTCTTTATCATCCGACTGCTTCTCTTCACGTCTTTTGGACGTATCATCATCATCATCTTCGTCTTCATCTTCCTCTTCATCTTCATCTACATCATCACGCTTGATTACCCCTTTTCCTTTTACAAGCTTTAAGATCATAGCATCTTGTTTGGTCATACGCTTGTTCATAGCCTCCATCATTGTCATTAGACTTGCCATCTGCTCCTCTAAATTCGTAGCATTAGTTGTCATAACAGATACCTCGAATGAGTAATTATTCGCTGAGCTGTTTTTAGGTGATTCGGAACCATCACTTACGTTGTTACCATCTTCCTTGACGTATGGCTCTTTCTCCGTGGAGAAAGTTGACTTGGCAGCTTTGGCAGCTTCCGCAGCTTCTCGCAACATCTTAGCTTTCTTCGCGTCATCATGCCACCACCTTCCATAAGGTTCTTCGAAGTGAAGTCGTTAGCAACTTCCAAAGGCTTCTTCGAAGTAAAGTGACTAATATCCTTAGTTATTGGAGACATTCTTCAAGATTTAGGGAAGAGTTGAGATGAGAGGTAGAGAAGTCCCATTGGGCGTGCCAAAATTTGTGAACACAAATTTTATGTGTATTGATAACAAACACAATAATTCATGTACAAATAAATATTTGCGGATCTGAAGTAAATTTGCAGGTTGCGATCTCTATATTTCTCCTCTGATTCGCCTCTTCAACTTGTTCTTGAAAGATCTTCAAACATCTTTCGGGATTTTCGGAGATTTAGCCTCCTTGATCTTGATCGGATTTCAAGTTTGGACTTATAACGTTAATCCGGAGGGCCGACGCCTTGTTTCTGGATCAAACGCTGATTTGGGATGCTTTTGGTGAAGAACTCCTTAAACTCCACGAAGAACGCCTTGAATGCCACGAAGAACGCCTTGAATATTGTAGAGAATTCTCCTACAACTCTTGAGCTCTTCAATATGATTTGTGGTGTGTCCTTTGACCTCTCCAATCACCCCTATTTATTGATAAAAATATAATGGACTTGGTGGGCTTTTGGACTCCAAGACGGGCTTTAGGACTGAGGTGGCACAATTATATTGGCTCCTCAATTTTGGTAGTAATCTCCATCAAATCTTTGACTTAATGACCAAGAAATGACACGTGTCAATTTCTAATTGGTCGAAAGTGTCTTTCTTTTAAATATCAATCTATATTTATTTAATTTAGGATTTATCTTTAATAAAATTCCTAAAATATAAATAAAATATAAAATTAATATTTATCTATTTTTTTATGCGTCTAGAGTAGGTATTCGGTATGATGTGAAAGTAAGTATCTAGATCACCATACGCCTTTTTAATAGCCAAGTTCCTCCCAAAAAGTGTAGTATTATACTTGACATAAATACCATATTTTTGCTACATCAGTGCCTGAATAGCTTTTGGTGTAAGGGTAACACCTTTGACTATCAGATTTGGAATATGATGCCAACACCTTAGCAGACACTTTTGGGGTAGCATGATACCTCAGGTCCTTCTCACAGTTATGAGCAACAAATTCAGTAATAATCCACATTGTTCGTAATGCTTTTGCAAGAGCAATAAATGGGCCACCACCTCCGAACTTGCAAACAATATGATATCTCAAACTGCAGGAATGAACTGTTACAAAGGCTGCATGTTTAAGTAGATGATAAACACCACATGCTAGAAGCATTTTCTCCTTGCTCGAAAAAAGACCATCAAGGCAGAATGTATCGCTGTTGCAGTCATCAACCTCTATGCCTGATTCTTAACAAGGAATCGATGCTTGAAAAACAGCACCTGGGATAATCCATTGACTAATAGGGTGGTGATTCTCTTCACTGTCTCCATCAGAATCATCACCACCATCCGGATTTTTGCCACAACAATGATCATAATCATCATCATCCCCAAATGCAGATTCTACTACTAAGTTAGCCAGGTCATGTCGCAGCCCGATTTCTAACATATGAAGACATATAACCCAAACCTAAACAAAACTTGACTCGAAACACCGAACGCCACCAAGCACACTGCACCATCATCATTCGAGCTAACCTGCGCGTTTTGGAAACAACATGCAGGGTTGAGTACTTCGTACTCAGTAAACACATGCCAAAATAAATTTAAAGCTTGCTCGATAGAGCTATAAATTGAACTTGCCTTTCTTGCTGCATCACAAGTGTTAGAGTTATAAAACTAGTTAACTTGTGCATGCTAGAAAAATCATTTCACTTTTGAAAATGTTTGCGCAGATAATAATATATAACTGACGTATGTACCAGTTCTACAATCAAATATGAGTGTCAAGAAGTAGGTCTCCTTCTCAACACCGTCACCGGCTCACCCAAAGGAAAGCATATGATCACTAATATGTGTACACAGAAATCCCGTCTCACACATAACCAAATTCGTCTTCCTCAAGTAGATGGCAACATACATAAAAGCTCAAACATTGGCAAGTCAATTAATTTAAAAACTCACATAATATGATAATAGTAATCACATTCATCAATTTGTTTCGGTTAGAAAGCCCACATGTCATCCAGTGGCTTGCTCGAAAAAGCTCTTTTCTTTTCGTTCCTTACTTCTGGACTCCACTCATTTCTTACTGGTGAACTCCACTCATTCCTTCAAAAATAAGTTCTTATAAAGACGACTTCTATTTTCTCGAATGAAAACGGAATCTAAAACTTGATTACTCGGATTTCTACTTGATTTGGGATTTCTAACTTTTTCTCGGCTCGACTAATCAAACTTCTCGACTCTTAACTCTACTCAAGTACTATACCAACAAACTTTTCTCAGACTTGAATATTCATACTTAACAAACTTGGTACATCAGACAAATTGAAACTTAATCAAGTAATCAAAATCGAGAAATCACTATTCATTCAATAAACTTGGAATTTCTCGATTTCATATATCAAACGACTTCAGAAAATTACGAGATTAAATCTCGCTCACTTTAAACACAATTCATTCACATTCAAGTCATCGTATCTCAAATCAGGTATTCACAAATAGGTAAACGACTGACTTCAATAATTAGCCGAAAAAAGATTTTTTTTTAAAACTTCTCAATTTATTTCATGAAAATTCCAACAAACTACAAATAAACATGCGAGTTCAAATATTGACTCGAAACTTCATTCAGAACTCAAAACACTATCTCATGCTGACTCAATATTGCTCGACTTTTCATCTTAAAAATAAAAGTTCTCGGTTTTGAATGAAAGCAAATTCATTTTTCTTATAAAAATTCAACTAATCCAAATATGGAATCAGATTTGAAATCCGAAACCTCATGTAGAATTTCTCGGAATAAAGTAAAGCACTATATTCTCGAAAAACATGCACATGCTCCGAAAATTCATAAACTTTTACAATTAGCTTAGAATAAATCTAATCGAATAATTACTCAATTAATTTTAACTTTTCACTTATAAATCGAAAACCTCCAAATTCTATTTCTCGTAAGTTTCGAGTTTTATCACTTTTCATGCATAGGGGTTTGTTTTTTTGCTCGATTCAAATTCTAACATACTCAATTTAATTATCTAAGACCAATTACTCAACAATTTACTCAATTTCATCTCATTTTTTTAGAAAATCGACTCTTTAGTGCAAAAATATTCGATCTTGCATAACTTTTTCATACGATATCCGAATTCAGAAATTCAAAAGGCTAACATGCTTGTTTTAATCCAAATTTCATCTTGAAATCATCATTTACATCATATATCATTAAAAAAATTCCATCGTTTTTCTTTATAAATTTTCTGCACTTATTTAAAACCTTATATATACTTGATCTTTTTCATCATTTTCAAGTTCTATCATACTTAGAATTAATTCAATTGATCATCTATTACTTCAATTAAATCAAATAAGATCAAGAAAAAAAGTTCCCAAACTTAAAATCTTATAAGTTTTGAATTTTTCAAGAAGTATAGCAATTCATGCTCAAATTAAAAAATTCAAGCTTCTAGCATACTTATAAAAATTCCAATTGAAGAAATTCATCATCAATTTTGTCATTCATGTTCAAACATCAAAAATCCAAAATTTATCACTCTTTTCTTCGAAAATTTTAGGGCTTTTAGATTAGAAATCGAAATTCATCAATTACACACTAAATCATGCATCAAATAAATTCAATTTCACAATTCTATCATCAATTCTTCAAATTATATTCAAGAGCACAAAAATCATAAGTTTCAATGCATAAACTTTTAAAAAATTTCACCTTCTTATGCAAAAAAAATCATGCTCTTAAATTGAGTGTAAAATCAAGCATCATAGTTTTCAAATTTATAAAAATCATCCTCAATTCAATCATCAATCTCATAAATAAAAAATTCCTAATTCCCTAACTCATTTTCTTCGAAATTTTCAGGAACTCATTTCTTCAAATTGATCAATAAATCATGCTCTGTAATACTCAAATACATCAGAAATATCATCAATATCATAGCATGAAAAATCCCAATTCTTATGCTCATAAGTTTCGAAAAATCTAATGATCATCAATACTTGAAATTCAACTTCTTAAATTGTTCATACACAAGATCATAGATCAATTTATATAACTTAAATCCACAATCAAAATCATGATCAAGAACTCACACCCAAAATCCCTAAATTTTTATAAAATTTTCGGTACTAATAATTAAGAAATCATAGATTTCTTTTTCTTAATTTAGTTAATAGATTTCATGCAAAAGCATGGATTTGATCTCAAGAATCAAGGATCAATATTTCCTCCTACTCATATAGATTTGATCAAACAAGGAAGAATAAAGAAAGAAGAGAATTCTTGATTCTTACTTGAAATTTGGAAGAAATATGGATTAAATCTTGATTTCCTTGAAACTTTAGCTCATTTCCAAGCTTGGTTGAAGGAAAAATGGAGAATTGAAGGTGGTGATAAAGTTTATGGTTATGGAGGAAAAGGGGAGTGGAAACAGGGGATGAGACCTGTACCTTTGGAAAGTTTGGGATGTCTAGTTTACGCTCCAATTTACGGATCGCAAATCCGATAAACGAGCTAAAAGTTATTACAGTTTTCGGCAAGGGTCGCAAAACTGCCGCGATAACCCTAGATGCTCGATAGATTCGACGTATAACGTCTTAGGTTCGTTCTAAGCTCTCGAATTTGATTTCATTAGAAACTGGACCCTCAAGGCAGTCATCACGTACTCCTGTACGTGGTGAACTCCTTCTCAAAACTCGCTCAATAGCACGACGTTCTAAACGTCGGCTTTCAACTAACAATTACTAAACCAACAATTTATGAAATTCGCGTTCTAGTTCTCGACTATAACTATAGCTCGTATTATATTAGCTCGAAAGCTCATGACATCAACTACAAAGTTGTTCTCAAGTCCATCATAGACAATAATATCAAATTATAATTCTCAAACGACTTCTCGGTTATTAGTTACGTCTAGTTGTTCGTCTCTTATGAAATTTTCAAAGTTGTCGGATTCCGTTCAAATTTTACGTCATTAAACTACATCTAACGAGAATCACTTTTATGCATACAAACATTTCATATCATCACTATATTTCAACTTATGACGAGTTCTTCGTCTCTTACATTCCAATAAATATTTTTAGAAAAATCTAATTAAATTCCTATTAACAACTAACATCATTTACAACCTTATTCCATCAACATTTCATCAATTAAAATCAAACACATGGAAACCCCTAACTATCCATAAATTTTCAGTATTTTCACAAAGGATAAGAGGGTGATTTTCTTCTCCAATTAAAACCATTTGTTCAATATTCAATCTATTATAACAACAATTAATCAATTGCAAATTTAATTTCATCTAACATGCATAAATTCCCAAATTCAAACTCGAACCCTAAATCGATTTTCACAAAACATGGGGCTTTCGATTTCTCTTTGTTCTAATCACCAATTAAGCACCTCTTAAGCATGAATTTGTCATCAATTGAAGAAATCCAAAAATCCTACAATTAACCCTAAATTTTCGGTAAAGACATAGAGATTAGGGTTCTTGTTTTTGTTCAATTTTAATCCCTAATTATCCTATATAACACATCTAATTTCATTAATTCAAGATCAAATCATCTAAATCAATACTCTAATTTTCGATCACAAGAAAAAAAAGAAAAGAAGAAGATGATGGATGGATAGAAGTATAGAGGGGAGGATTACCTTGCTAATTAATGAAAGAAGTAAGAGGTTTGGATGGTTGGATAAAAACTTGTGTGTTTCTCCTTCAAGTTCTTGAAGCTTTCTTCAATGGAGGAAGAAGATGAAGATGAGAGAGTGTTGAGGAGGTGCTGCCAGAATGGGGAGGAAGGAGGAGATGGGATGATTTAATTGTGTTAGCTTATGTTATAAGGTAAGAGGTGTAAAGTATGAATAGTAACTACATTAGGTGTCCCTTATTAAACTATAAAAACACAAAATATCCTCTAATGTGAGTGAGAGAGGTCGGTCAAGGGGAGAGGGAGAAAGAAAATACGCACTTTTCCGGTGCGATACGACGTTACGGAAATCGAACGACGAAAAACGTAGTTCGGCACAAAATCGTCGCGATCCGATTCGACCGAAAATTCTAACGTATAAAACTTAATCGGAAAAATAAATTTATAAAATTTATTTTGACAAAAACTCGGGACGACACAGTCCGAGTTTCGTCCGGAAAAACAAAAAAATGAACTTTCTCGGGCGAGTTCGTATCGCGATTTCGTGAATGTAAAAATCAGACGGTTTTCCGTTCTGAGTTCACGAACTAAAAACTTTTCGTACGCGCTAACCCTAAATACAGAAGTCGTCTAGCTGACTTCCGTAATTTATTTTCGGAAATGGATTCGACCGTTAGTCTTAGAATTCAAAATCGTAAACTTAGGCGTGCAAAGCCATTTATTTAATAAACTTTAAAATTTTAAGATCGTAAGGAATTTACGGGGCATTACATCTTACCCCCTTTACGAAAAATTTCGTCCCGAAATTTGCATACCTTCAGCAAAAAGATGAGGATATCGCTCCTTCATCTTCTCCTCGAGTTCCCACGTGGCTTCTTCTTGCCCGTGGTGGTTCCAAAGCACTTTAACGATCAGTATCGATTTGGTTCTTAATTCTTGGATTTTTTTTATCCAAAATCGATATCGGCTTCTCTTCATAGCTTAGGTCAGATTTAAGAACTACGTCTTGCTGACTAATGATGTGCTTAGGATCCTAAACATATTTTCTCAACTGAGAAACGTGAAAAACGTTGTGAACGCTTCCTAGACTTGGCGGTAAGGCCAATCTATAAGCGACAGGTCCTATTCTCTCGAGGATTTCATAAGGTCCTATAAACCTGGGCCTTAGCTTACCCTTAACTCCGAACCTAAGGATTCCTTTGGTCGGGGATATCTTAAGAAAAACTTTATCTCATATTCCAAACTTAAGATTGGTTCGACGATCGTCGGCATAAGATTTTTGTCGGCTCTGGGCTTCTTTCATTCTATCTCGAATCCGTCGAACTATCTCAATCATCTCATTGATCGCATCTGGGCCTAGGTTCTTCCTCTCACCTACTTCCTCCCAATAAAGCGGTGATCTACATTTCCTTTCATACAAAGCCTCAAACGGCGCCATTCCTATCGTGGCCTGATAGCTGTTGTTGTAGGCGAATTCAACTAAGTGTAGAATTTCTTCCCAATTCGCTCCTCGGTCCAAAACTATTGTCCTCAACATATCGACCAAAATCTGAATCGTTCTCTCTGACTGCCCATCTGTCTGTGGGTGAAATGTTATACTGAAATTAAGCTCTGTTCCCAACTCTTTCTGCATCGTAATCCAAAATCTCGAGGTGAATTTGGCATCTCTATCTGATATTATAACCTTCGGTACTCCATGCAGACGTACAATCTAGCTGACATATAACTGAGCTAGTTTCTCTGATCCGTATGTAATCTTAATCGGCAAGAAATGTGCTGACTTCGTAAGCCTATCTATTATCACCCAAATCGCTGTGTTTCCTCTTCTCGACTTAGGCAAGCCTGTGACAAAGTCCATAGCTATGCCTTCCCATTTCCATTCTGGGACATCCAATGGTTGTAGCAATCCATACGGTCATCGGTGTAAAGCCTTGACTTGCTGACATGCTAGGCATCTTTCTACAAACAAGGCAACGTCTCGTTTCATTCCGTTCCACCAAAAGTTTCTTCTCAAATCTTGGTACATCTTCGTACTTCCTGGATGTGCTGTGTAAGGCGTATCGTGAGCCTCACTCAAGATCTCGTTCTTCAATTCACTGTCGTCATCAGGAATACAAACCCTGCCTTCATAAAGTATCGCATTGTCTGGAGCTTCAGAATACCCTTCTGGCTTATCTGTTCTTATCCTCACTCACAACTTTTCCATTGACTCGTCTTTTCTCTGAGCACTGATGATTCTCTCTCTCAAATCTGGTGTAGCTTCTAATGCTGCGATATGACTTGTTATCGTAGCTGGCGTGTCAAGCACTCTGATATCCATCTTCTCGAATTCTCGTACTAAAGTTCCTTCCTCTACAAAGAGGCATCCTAACTTCGTTGGAGCCTTGCGACTCAATGCGTCTGCTACCACATTAGCCTTTCCTGGATGATAGTTAATTCCGCAGTCGTAATCTTTGACTAATTCCAGCCATCTCCTTTGCCTCATATTCAGTTCCTTCTGCTCGAAAAAGTACTTCAGGCTTTTGTGATCGGTAAATATCTCAACTCTTACACCATAGAGATGGTGTCTCCAAATCTTTAACGCATGCACCACGGCTGCGAGTTCTAAGTCGTGGGTTGGGTACTCAACTTCGTGAGGTCGAAGTTGTCGCGAAGCATAAGCTATCACTCGTCCGTCTTGCATCAAGACACAACCTAATCCATTTTTCGATGCATCAGTGTAAACCACATACTCTTTGTTCGTGTCTGGAAGTGCTAGTACTGGCGCTGTGGTTAACTTCTCCTTAAGAGTTTGGAAACTCTTCTCACACTCATCCGTCCATTTAAACTTGGTATCCTTCCTGAGTATCTGCGTCATCGGGCGAGCGATCGTAGAGAATCCCTCGATAAAACTTCTGTAATAACCGGCTAAACCCAAGAAACTTCTGATCTCGTTCTGACTTGTTGACGACTTCCAGTTGTGCACTGCCTCTACCTTGGCTGGATCCACCTTGATTCCTTCTGCCGATACTATGTGTCCAAGGAACATAACTTCCTTCAGCCAAAATTCGCATTTACTGAATTTGGCGTAGAGTTTCTCAGTTCTTAGTGTTTCCAACACTATCCGTAGATGCTCTTCGTGCTCCATCTCATTCTTAGAGTAAACGAGGATGTCGTCGATGAAAACTAAAACGAATTTGTCCAAAGTAGGGGTGGAAAACTCTATTCATAAGATCCATGAATACGGCTGGAGCGTTGGTTAAACCAAATGGCATTACTAGACATTCGTAATGGCCATATCGGGTTCTAAAAGCGGTCTTCGGTACATCTTCGGGTTTGATCTTGAGTTGATGGTACCCTGACCTTAAATCTATCTTGGAGAAGACTCCTGCACCCTTAAGCTGATCAAACAGATCCTCGATCCTTGGCAGAGGATATTTGTTCTTGAGTGTTGTCTTGTTCAGTTCTCGGTAATCTATGCACATTCTCATCGATCTGTCCTTTTTCCTAACAAAAAGTACGAGTGCTCCCCAAGGTGAGACGCTTGGCCTGATAAAACCAAGGTCTAGTAATTCCTGTAACTGGATTTTGAGCTCTTCCAGTTCCTTCGGTGGCATCCTGTATGGGGCTTTAGACTTAGGAGCTGCTCCTGGTTCTAAATCGATTGCGAAGTCCACATGACGATCTGGTGGTAATCCCGGTAGCACTTCTGGAAAAACATCTTCATATTCATTCACGACTTTTACGTCCTGAATGGTCTTTTTGGCTCCTGGCTCTCCGACTAGGTACACAAGGTAGGCTGTGGTACCTTTCTTCTTCATGAGTTTCGTGGCTTGAAGGGCTGATATAATTGGTACGCCTCTACCCATGGAAATTTCGTGGAATTCGGTCGGTTCTTTACCCGGCGGCTGAAAAGAGATTTTTCTCTCGTTGCAGAGAATTGTGGCGTAATTCTCTGACAATCAATCCATTCCTAGGCTTATATCTACGTCCCACATTATCATAACATTTAAGTTGTTCGTTATAACCTTATGAGTTCCGATTTCTAGTTCTAGGTTAGAGCAAACATGTGTGGAAGTAGTGATCTCTCCTGAAGGTGTGGCTACTCTCATAGATTGTGCAGCTCTTACAGGTCTGATGTCTAACTTATCGGCACACGAGCCAGCAATGAAAGAATGCGATGCGCCAGTATCAAACAGTATCTTAATGGGGATGTTGTGGAGTTTTCCCATACCTGCTAGATTGCCTTTTCCTTTGCGCTGACCACCCTGTTTGATAGCGCATGCCCTCGCATTCTGTTGCTACTGTGCATGCTGCTGAAACTGTTGTTGGTTCATTGGCGGCTGCTGCAGCTGTGCTTGGATGGCTCGGAGGGGTACTGCTTGAAGCGGTTTAGGGCAGTCCTTTTTCATGTGCCCCTTCTGTCCACAGTTGAAACAGTTGGGGGTGCCTATCTGGCAGACTCCGGGATGGGCTCGGTTGCACTTCGGGCAGACATGGATGGTAACCCTCCCTGGGTTATTCGCTCCCTGGTTGAAGTTTCTCTGTTGCCCCTGCGGCTGAATCTGCTGATTGTTGCCCTTCCACGGCAAGTTCTGCTTATTCCCCTGAATAAACAACCCCGATTGGTTGTTTCCCTGCCATGGCTTCTTGTTGTTGTTGTTGTTGTTGTTGCCAGGCTGCTGATAGCCCTTTCTCTGACCTCCCTGGTTGTTGTAACCCTGACTGTAGCCTCCGCTACCTCCTCCGTTCCATTTCCTCTTACCCTGATAGTTGCTACTATTGTTGTTGTAGTAGCCTCGGTTCTGACTCTGCGCTGGTGCTGACGCAGTTGGTACAATCTTCTTCTCATCAGGCACGACGGCCTCCATTTCCAGTGCTCTTCCCAGTATATCCGTATAGCCTAGTCCTCCATGACTAGCCAAAGCGATTCCTAACTCATGTCGTAAACCCCCTTGAAATTTCTTAGATAGTTTCTCCTCGGTATCCACTAATGCCGGCGCATACCTTGACAACTCGCAGAACTTGGCATCATATTCCGTCACGGTCGGCTTTCCTTGCTTCAAATTATAAAACTCGGCTTCTTTCTGTGCCCTATATGTCTTGGGGATGTACTTGTCAAAGAAGATCTCCATAAATTCTTCCCATGAAAAACGAGCCAGATGCTCTGCGGGTATCACTTTTTGCCTTGCTTCCCACCAGTAATCTGCCGATCCCGTCAGTTGGAATGCGACACAAAGCATTCTCTCCTCATCAGTGCATCTGAGGAGCTTGAAAAATTTTCTCAGTAGATCTCACCCATAGCTCAGCATCGCTAGGGCTACCAGTTCCATTGAACATCGGAGGGTTCCTCTTGAGGAAGAGATCCTCAATATCTCTACGGGGTGGTGGTGGATGTGGTGGTGATGGGGGTGGTGATGGGGATGGAGATGGGGATGGGGTGGCATTCTGCTCATATTCTCGTTCTTCGTTGTTTTCCGGCTGACGTCTACCACGTCCTCTAGGCCTTCTAGGTCCTCGACCTCTCATGTTGTTAACATTTCTCGGCGGCATTTTCTTTAGTCTAAGGAAAAATTGAAATTCTCGTTAGTTTTCTTCTGTTAATTACACTTAGTACTTACTAGCTCGTCTCGACTTAATGAAGTCCACAGAACAACATATCGAACATAGCTCCGATATTATTTCATTAATCTTTTAGCTTCCGAATTAAACTTGATTCCTCGTTACACGAGTTCATTTGACATTCTGCTGTTAATTACTCAATTCATAAGAAATTTTGCTTGTGATTAAAAACCCTCTTCACGGGTCATGTATATATATATACATCAAAAAGAATATTAATTCTGCCTCCAACGAGGACTTATACAAAAAGGGTTAGACTACTGTTAGTCTAAACTAGGCTGACTGCCTACTATTTACCGGGTGCACTAACAAGCTGCAACTCAGTACCTACTAGAAGTAATAAAACGGAAACGATTCATAAAATTTCATATCCGCTAGAGTACTACAAAACTAACTAGTTACTGATCCGACTCTATACAGGACAAAAGAGCTACTACTACTACTGATATTTACTCGCGTCTACAATGCTCTGCTCGACTAAACTGCAGTCGAGTCCAAAAACTACCCCCTATGGTCTGCAAAACCCTAACAACCCTCCTCTGGGTCCTCCTTCGGATCCTCGTCCGAATCCTCCTCAGGGTCCTCCTCCTCGGACTCAGAACCAAAAACAAGCTGGAGTGCCTCGTCCACCCTCAGAGTAGAACCGTCGTCAAGTGTAAGCAGGGTGGGCGAGGGTGCCTCTGAAACGGTCTCCTCCAAGTCGGAAACCAAGTAGTCCTCGCTGGCCTCTATCGCACGCTTCTTCAGGGGAAGAAGGTGCTCAGGAACTGAACCTGAACCCGATCCTGACTCGAAGTCCTCCCTAGAACGGACCCTGGACGGTCCTGCCTCCATCTGCTCTCGGACTAATCCCCACTTCGTGCAGATTTCCTCGAGTGGCGTAAGTGGAGAAGGCAGCTCTAACATGGCGGCGAGCTCTGCATCGATCTCTCGGTGGTCTGGCCCTTCCCTATACAGCCTCGTCTCTAATGGTCCCCTGACCCTAACACAAACGTCTGGCAGAAAAGGTGAAGACAACCCCAACAGCGCGGTTGTCTCAGCGTCAACCTCCATGAATCCCGGTCCTGGGATCAACTCCTCGATCTGCTGTCCCACTGGTGGCGACTCTGGTGTAACTACTGTCTCCTCGTCCTCCTCTGGCTGCTCTAACTCAGCGTCAGACTCCTCAACCAGTACACCGTCTGGTGGCAACTCCAACAGGGCAAAGTACTCAGGGTCTAAGTCAAGCTGCTCAAGCTCCGTCTCGGCGGGAAAGTGACTGTAGGGCAGGTGCGGCTCAAAAGGGACTGGGAACATAAACCTGCTCTCGAAGAACCTCCTGTGTACGAACAGGGAAAATCCGGCGTAGTTGCCGATCGGCTCAGTGTCGTCGCCGAGGATCCCTAAAAAGTACCACGCTACCCGGTGCGCCCATCCGCGCCACTCCTCCGGTAAGTGTATGATCAGGTCTGTGATTGCATGACTCTCCCGGATCAAGTGTCGTACTGGGTAGTAGGCTGAAGAAAAGTTGCTGACAATCTGTCCTACGTCCTCCTCTCCATAGTCTACCTCAATTTCATAGTACTCGTCCTGCAACATGTCAACTATGGTGCGCTCGCACGAGGCCAAAGGCTGGCTCTTCCGAGCCGTAACGCGAACCCTAGCCATCCTACAAAAGTTTTAAGGAAACACGGATCAGTAACAGGTAGGGAAAAATAACTTATCTCAATGAAAACATAAATTACAAAATGAATATTCCTTATTCAATTGTAACATCATCACTTAAGTCAACCACTTATCGAGACTTCTAGCAATTCAAGAAATTGCACTCAATCAACATAAATATATATAAAAATTAAAGATTTTATTTTCATTCTTTATTTCACCATATTTTTACTCATTTTAATTCTTTATTTCTTTCTCAACACATTAACTCTTAACGACTCTCACTTATTAAAACAAAGTACATTTACTTCGTTCATGTTACTTATATAAAAGTAACATCCATTTACAAGACATTTTGTCATTCACGACTCTTGGTATTCGTACTAGTTGTAGTCGTCGCTCAAGACGAAAAATGGAATTAAATTCCATAAGAAAAATGGAAATATAACTTAAGAATAATTCCCTGGAAAACTAAGTTCCAGTTGTCGTCGCTGGAATCGGGCGATCGATGGAAAAATTTAATCAAGCTTCGCGCTCGACTCCTAATAATCTATACGATTTTTCTTTATAGAGTTCGATCAAGGCGAAGCCTATTGAAACACGAAACGAGAAGAAAAAGAAATGACGTGTCACGAATTGACGTCATTTACATTACTTACACGCAAGTAATGTTCACTTATTTCGTTTAACTTTGATTCCAATTTACTCGATCTTCGTCGTCTCGTTCATATCTTTCTTAACTCGAAGCCGAAAGCTTCTCAAACGTCTAATCTTTCCCTTCGATTACTAACACGATTTATTGAATCATTTTTATTCATTTTCCTCGCAAGAAATTCTCAGAAAAACAAGTTCGACTTTGCCGAACCTTTATTCATGTCACTTAATGCACGTGACATTTATCAGTAGAAGTCCTTCTCGCGTTGGGGATCTCCTTTCGAAATCATTCCAAAATAACGTTTCTTAAAAACGTCTAAATTCTCGAAGAACAGGAAAGTTCTTAGGTTTCAAGTCTACGTTCTCTTGAACCGGGAAAAATCCTTAAAATCCGACTATATTCTTGTATTCGCATAATTTTTCATAAAAAGGAAAATCATTGCGCAAATAATTTCACATAAGATAGCACTTGTACTATCGCATAATCACATAGAGTATAAAAATTATACTTCTGTAAAATTCTTATTTTTAAAACACAACTCATTCTCATTCTCAATTTTTATTGAATACTTGTTCAATAAATTTCTTAATTAAAAGAAATCTCATCATAAAATTCTTTCCTTTTCCTCGTTGAGTCGATGTAGCGGGCGGTTGAGTTGACATCTATGTTCTCAATCTTAGTATTGTAGTCTAACTCTCATCTTATACTTGGAAAGACGACTCTGATCCAGAGTATACACAAATACCCTGTCTTATGACTCGAAAGAAGACTCGATATAGAGTACGGATGAATACTCTATACTATTACTCGAAGGAAGACTTGCATAAAAAATACCACTCTGTGATATTACTTAAAGGAATGACTCGTATTAGAAAAAGATGACTCATAACCAGAGCAGGAAACAACTTACTGTTCCGTTACCACTTTGTGGTATTACTAAAAGAATAACTCATACTAGAAAATTGACTCGAACTAGAAGATTGACTCACAGTCAGAGCAAGAGACGAACCTCTGCTCTAATACCACTCTGTGGTATCACTTAAAAGAATAACTTATACTAGAAAGAATGACTCATGATCAGAGCAGGAAACAAACCTTGCTCTGATACCACTCTGTCACAGCCCCAAATCCCGAGGGACAGCAGAAGCCGAGGTGCGACTGGGGTTGGATTAAAGAAGCAGGGAAGAAGGGGGCTAACTGACCAAACATACATGAAAGGCATCAAATAAACCATGAACAAGACTTGAATATAATAAAGAAAGAGTTAATCGCTAAGGATTACTCGACAAAAGTACACAGTAGAAACTAAGTTCAAAATTTACAGACTTAACTACAGTGTATTGTTCAAAAGGTACATAATCAAACAGACTTAGAGTTCTGCAGCGGAAGAGTTCTAACTAAAGCATCCTATCTTTCAACTCAACATCAACCGTTGCCGCTCGCGTCGCTTCAACCTGCACATTTAGAAAACAATGCAGGGCTAAGTACGAAAGTACTTAGTGGGCACGATGCCGAAATCATAATCATAAGTATAGATAAATATGGCATTTCATAATCGTAGCACGTCGAGGTTTTTGTTAAAAAGGGCCCGCGTCTACTAAACATTTTCTTTTCTCATAAATCACTCGCGCGAGCATTTTCTGACTAATGTTACGTTCAATCTTGACCAATTCTTATTCACCGTGGCTGGTACCCCTCAACAGGATATCACATACACCACAGGTTACAAAGTGCACTAACTCTGGAAAGCACTTAGCAGCTAACTCAGAGCCGATCGTTAGTTAACCTAGTTAGATTAACTCTAAATCTAGAAAACACGAATGTTGACTCAGATAGGTACAAGAGAACTCACACAAAAACATAAAATAGTTCATGCCATAATATCACTTTAAAAACACAGATATCAAAGCGATAAAGAAAGATTTTCCGAGCATTGCTCGTTTTATTTTGTATATAAAAGCCCACCTCGTAATACAGAACTAAAAGCACTAGCTTCCAAACTTCGGATCTTCCTTCCTTTCATTACAGCTGGCTTTCTCCTTCATCGTAAAATAATAATACTTAAAAATGGGTCGTAAAAGATAATCGATCAAAAAGAATCGCAATAAGTTTTAGTCGTTTCATTCTTTAGGCATTTGCACGCTTACTAGATTCATTTTACTTAAACGGGAACGAGACTCGTTCAAATCCCGTTTAGAACTCGGAAGGTCTCATACTCGACTCTTAGGTCAGTAGAGAGGGTAGTCGATAGCTGGATACGACTTAAATGATCATAAGGAACTAAGTTGGAAAGAAATAACTTAGGAAAATTACGTTTTAGTTCATTAAACGACTTATGAAATTTCTCGCTTACTACTTCTTTACTTCAATGGATAAGAGATGAGATCTCGACTAGTTTTAAGAATGAAAGCTCCTTCCTTGACTCTAGGGTCAGTAGGAAGATATTCGTTAGCTATTACGGCTTAAACGATCGAAAGAAACTAAGTTGTGAACGAAACAACTTAGGAGAATTGAAACTGGAATTTTACTGCGCAATACAGTGACTCTGGAGGCTGCCCAAAATAGAGGATTTGGAAACAGGGGATGAGACCTGTACCTTTGGAAAGTTTAGGATGTCTAGTTTACGCTCCAATTTACGGATCGCAAATCCGATAAACGAGCTAAAAGTTATTACAGTTTCCGGCGAGGGTCGCAAAACTGCCGCGATAACCCTAGATGCTCGATAGATTCGACGTATAACGTCTTAGGTTCGTTCTAAGCTCTCGAATTCGATTTCATTAGAAACTGGACCCTCAAGGCAGTCATCACGTACTCCCGTACGTGGTGAACTCCTTCTCAAAACTCGCTCAATAGCACGACGTTCTAAACGTCGGCTTTCAACTAACAATTACTAAACCAACAATTTATGAAATTCGCGTTCTAGTTCTCGACTATAACTATAGCTCGTATTATATTAGCTCAAAAGCTCATGACATCAACTACAAAGTTGTTCTCAAGTCCATCATAGACAATAATATCAAATTATAATTCTCAAATGACTTCTCGGTTATTAGTTACGTCTAGTTGTTCGTCTCTTATGAAATTTTCAAAGTTGTCGGATTCCGTTCAAATTTTACGTCATTAAACTACATCTAATGAGAATCACTTTTATGCATACAAACATTTCATATCATCACTATATTTCAACTTATGACGAGTTCTTCGTCTCTTACATTCCAATAAATATTTTTAGAAAAATCTAATTCAATTCCTATTAACAACTAACATCATTTACAACCTTATTCCATCAACATTTCATCAATTAAAATCAAACACATGGAAACCCCTAATTATCCATAAATTTTCAGTATTTTCACAAAGGATAAGAGGGTGATTTTCTTCTCCAATTAACACCATTTGTTCAATATTCAGTCTATTATAACAACAATTAATCAATTGCAAATCCAATTTCATCTAACATGCATAAATCCCCAAATTCAAACTCAAACCCTAAATCGGTTTTCACAAAACATGGGGCTTTCGATTCCTCTTTGTTCTAATCACCAATTAAGCACCTCTTAAGCATGAATTTGTCATCAATTGAAGAAATCCAAAAATCCTACAATTAACCCTAAATTTTCGGTAAAGACATAGAGATTAGGGTTCTTGTTTTTGTTCAATTTTAATCCCTAATTATCCTATATAACACATCTAATTTCATTAATTCAAGATCAAATCATCTAAATCAATACTCTAATTTTTGATCACAAGAAAAAAAAGAAAAGAAGAAGATGATGGATGGATAGAAGTATAGAGGGGAAGATTACCTTGCTAATTAATGAAAGAAGTAAGAGGTTTGGATGGTTGGATGAAAACTTGTGTGTTTCTCCTTCAAGTTCTTGAAGCTTTCTTCAATGGAGGAAAAAGTTGAAGATGAGAGAGTGTTGAGGAGGTGCTGCCGAGAATGGGGAGGAAGGAGGAGATGGGATGATTTAATTGTGTTAGCTTATGTTATAAGGTAAGAGGTGTAAAGTATGAATAGTAACTACATTAGGTGTCCCTTATTAAACTATAAAAACACAAAATATCCTCTAATGTGAGTGAGAGAGGTCGGTCAAGGGGAGAGGGAGAAAGAAAATATGCGCTTTTCCGGCACGATACGACGTTACGGAAATCGAACGACGAAAAACGTAGTTCGGCACAAAATCGTCGCGATCCGATTCGACCGAAAATTCTAACGTATAAAACTTAATCGGAAAAATAAATTTATAAAATTTATTTTGACAAAAACTCGGGACGACACAGTCCGAGTTTCGTCCGGAAAAACATAAAAACGAACTTTCTCGGGCGAGTTCGTATCGCAATTTCGTGAATGTAAAAATCAGACGGTTTTCCGTTCTGAGTTCACGAACTAAAAACTTTTCGTACGTGCTAACCCTAAATACAGTAGTCGTCTAGCTGACTTCCGTAATTTATTTTCGGAAACGGATTCGACCGTTAGTCTTAGAATTCAAAATCGTAAACTTAGGCGTGCAAAGCCATTTATTTAATTAACTTTAAAATTTTAAGATCGTAAGGAATTTACGGGGCATTACAGGTTATTTGGTAAAGAAATTAGTGTACAAATTGATTTTGTCTTCTACATTATAAATATCACCACAACTCTCTCCCTCTCTCACCTCCACAACCCTCCCCCCCCCCCCCCCCCCCGTATGCTCTCTTCTCTCTCTTGTTCTTCCCATCTTCAAGTTTTCTTCAAGTATTTCTTCAAGTTCTTCAAGCTTCTAAGTTCCATAACTTGTTCGATTCTCGATTAAAGTCAATTCCGATTGCATATTCGTAAAGGTGAGAGCTTCCTCTTTAATTCCAACCAAACAAAATCCATCTCTTTAATTTCTTGAAAATTTCGATAATTGTAAGAGGTATAGGGTTGATGTTCTAAGTTTATTACATGATTATTTATACTTAGGATTAAGTTTCTATGGTTTGAATTAAGTATAAATCATGTTAGAACTAATTTGGTAATTTTTGAAATATATGTTCTTGTTTCTTTCGAAAATTTTGAATTCATTTAGATAAGTTTTGAGCTTGAATTTAGATGTATGGTTTGTAGATTATGATTACATGCATTGAGATATGATTGCATGAATTGTTTGAGGATTTTCTAAAAATAAGAACAAGTTTGTAAGAGACAAAGAAGTATGATTTTGATTAAGTAAATCTTATGTTATTGATGATGTGATGTGATATATAAGATGTAGGAAGCATGTAGTTGATCATATAATTAAATTAGATTTTTCTAAAAATAAAAACGAAATCGTTGGAGGTGAAGAATCGTTGATAGAATTAGTTTTGATTATGATATAAGCTTTTGGATTGCATATTAGTTAATCTAAGTAGTTAATGATGATAATTTGAAAGTTTGAATGAAATCTAAGAACGTCAAACTTTTTGTAAGAGATGAAGAATCAAACGTAATTGTTGATAGAAAAATAGAATGAGAAAACTAATCGAATATTAGTCATTGTACATGTGTTAGGTTTGTTGTTGAATTAATTGAGAATTAACTAACAACTTTGAAAAATTGAGTTCTTGAACCGATAAAAATGACGTGAATTGATTAAGTATTAGTTATAATGATGTTAGTGTGTTAATATGATCTTTGTTAAGTATAAAGATGATAGAAACTAATTTGGTTTGAATTGGATTAGTAGAACTTCAAAAATTAAAGAAAGTAAGTAAGTGTAGAAACAAAGAAACGAGAAAACGAGGGTTTGTATGTTTCCGATTGATGATATGGTTGATGTATTGATGATAAGCATGATTATATGTACTTAGTATGAATTTCTTAGATTTTATAAAAATATTTGGAAAAATCGACAACGGCGTTCGTTGCTCGATAAAAGTGACGTGTATGTTAGAAATTAATGAATGTTGATTGATTGAAGTATGATGTTAGTTAAGGAACATTTGTTTAGTTGATGACCATAGCATGAGATGATTGAATTAGAAGTTAAGGAAATTTTTGTGATTTGAAATTGAAAAGAAATTGTTAAGTATGATGTTAGCTGAAAAGACGAGATTGCTCGTCGTATTTTAATCGACGGACGTGAAAGTATTCACGTTAAATGATTGTGTGACTTGACTATAAATTGATGTAAATTTCGTGCACATAAAGGTTGTATAGCATTGATCGGACCTAGGGAAACGTGCGTCGAGTTTTTAAACGTCTAGGGTTTCTCGGCCAGTTTTGCCACCCTTCACGGAAACGACCATAACTCTTTGTTCGTTTAACGAAATCGAGATCCGTAAATTGGACAGTAAAGTAGACTTCCGTGTCTTTCTTTTGACATAAGGCACATCCCCTGTTTTGAAATGATCTGTTCTGTAAAGGCTCCAAACCTACTGACTTGTGCAGGAAAAATTCTAAACTCATATTCTTAAGTTGAATTCTTTTCAACTTCCTTAAGAACTTTTAAGTCGTTAAGAGTTATCGACTTCCGTTTTAACTAATCTAAATGTCGAGTAAGAAACTGACTTAGTTACAAACGAGATGTGTCCGAGTCTCGTTCCTTTTTAAACCAAAAGGGGTTAGTTAAAATGCAAATGCCTAAAAGACTTAACCAAATTCGATTTCTTTTTCTTTAATCGTCTCGACCAAATACTAAAGTTTGAATGTTTGCAATCAAAGGAGGAAGTCGAAATTAGAAGACAGGACGGAAGACCGAAGATAGAAGTTTGTGTTTGTTCTGTAACCGGTTAAGGTGGGCTTTTCTATATAACAAAAATAAAGTGAGCGTTGCTCAAAATGTTTACTTATTACTTTATAAGTATGTTTTGAAAGTGATTATCAGTGCATAAAAGAATTGTTTTTGTAAGTTCTTTTGTGCCATTCTGAGTTGGTTCGCCAACTAATCGATCGGACTCTGAGTTAGTGACACCGTTAGGTGCTTTCCAGGGTCAGTGTACATGGTAGCCCTTGTGTGTGGTACTCTATTGAGGGGTAGCCAGCTACGGTGAGGAACATGCGCGAGAGAAGTATACTCTCCCCCGGCGTTGATACAGAAGTTGAGCAAGTTGAACGTAACAACAGAAAAATGATTGCAAGCTATTTATGAAAAGAAAATGTTTAGTAAGCACGGGCCTTTGATGAAAAACCCCGATGTGTTACTTTAAAGATGTCTGATAAATCTATATAAAATCTATGATATAATTTCGACAAAGTGCCCACTAAGTGCTTTTTGTACTTAGTCATGTATGTATTTATAAATGTGCAGGTTGAGTGACGGAGGCGGCGGAAGTTGAGTAGAGGTCGTACTTAAGAAAAGAAGTTTAGTTGAGCCTTGATTTCACATCTGAAAATGTGTTATCACTCTACGTTTTATTCCGCTGCAAAATACTTATTTTTGATGTATTAACTTTCGGTTTAAGTATTATGTACTTGAAACCCTAGAGATCTCATAGACAACTTTTGTCGAGTGATCCTTCTAGATCGACTCTCTTTTGATTAATCGAAGTACTTCATGTTTACCATCTTATGAAAGTTATGTCAGTTCATCATTTATTCAGTAAATTTCCTTTTTTTCCCCGCCTCTTTAATCCAACCCCTAGTCGCACCCCGGCTTTGCCATCCCTCGGGATTTGGGGCTGTGACATTCCCGACCTCAAAATTCTTTCTTATATCTTCCAAAATAAATTAAGGAATCAATTTATCTAAATTTTTTTATCAAGATTCCGTCTAATGAAGAAAACATAAAAACTACGCGTCTAATTATGCCGTTAAACAATTTATTTTTAAATCTTCTTCAAATGATCTCGGAAAATTCTCTGACTTATCTCAAAGGTCTTAAAATAAATTCTAGATTCAAATGAAACTAATTAGACTAAATTCAGAGTCAGTTGATGAATAGTGATTTCTCGGTAAACGCTACTATTCATCAAAAATTAATGTGCTCAGAAAATTCTGAAATTCATACTCAAGCTCAAACTCATATAATAATGCTCAAGCGATGCATCACATACTCGATTCGAATAACCGAAATGAGAAAAATCACATCAAAGCACATAAGAGCATTTCATCATTTCACAAGGAAATTTATTTTCTTGAAAATTTTTAGCACTCAAAACTCATCATATAGGCATATAATCTTATTTAATACGCACTAAATAACGTAGAAAAGTTCGGGGTATTACAATACCCGAGCTGAGGATAACTAGGATCATTGAACTGATCACCATAGTTTCCTTGTTGTCGGTATGCTTGTTGGTAGCGGGGAGGCACTGGAAACGTCTGATTGAAGAAGTGAGGATTTCCAACAAGACATAACCAGACTGATTGGAGTTTGGGGATTTCCAACTGGGAAGCCTTCAACACTAGGGAAAGTGGAGACTTTGACCTAAGACAACAAACTCGATCTCTTGGTAGAGAGTGTGTTGGGACACAAATCACACAAGAACCTGTCCTCTAGACTCAATCAAGGAAGTGGCTTCTTGAGAGGCTGGAAGGAAGAACAGGAGGAGGAGTGAACACTCTACTGCAACTGGACTTCACCAGAGGTCTTCTTGCTGAGGAGAGAGGTGGTCTGCTGCTGCTGCGACTTCACCTTTTTCTTTTCTCTCAACTCTTCCATTGTAATGATTTGCTTCAATGATCTTGGATGTGGAGACCTCTACTTATAGAGGGAGATCTAACTAGCCATTGGACCTCTGCCAAAAGTATGGCACTCCACCTACTTTTTCTGGAAACTTTCCTAAAATGGTAACTGCGACCTTTGCTTTTTGCACGTCACTGTTTGTCGGCCCATTTACGACAAGTTATCCAGCTGACTTGTGCTTCCAAGTAGATTCAAATCTGGACTGCAACTCCTACGCCTTCAGCATCTTCAAAGTCTTCTCTTCTCCGATTCGCGACGTCTGATCTTGAGTCTCAGCTGAGTCTGGACCTCAACTGAGTCTGGGTCTCAGCTGAGTTTAGGCCTCAGATGAGTTCTTCACAAACTTCCTTCTTTAGTCCGGCTGACTTATTCTGCTTGAAACTTGTAAAGATAAAATCCCTACGCTCAAACAGTGAGCTCTAGCTAAGATCAGACTAAAGGAATTCATCTACTCGGTTAGGGTCAGTTGGGGTTTTGGTATCTTTTGAAACCTTTTACAAATTTTCCCAACACTTTGCTTTTTGCACGTCGCTGTTGTCGGTCCATTTATGATAAGTTCTCTAGCTGACTTATGCTTCCGAGTAGATTCAAATCTGGACTGTAACTCCTCCGTCTTTAGCGTCTTCAAAATCTTCTCTTCTCCGTTTCGCGACGTCTGACTTTGACACAACTTCTATTCATACTTGAACTGTACGCCTTCAGCTGCGTGGGTTAGTTGAGGAATCAACTAAGCTGATGTCCAACTGAGTCCGTGCTCTAGTTGAGTATGGACCTCAGTTGATTTTGGGTCTCAGCTGAGTTCTTTACGAACTTCCTTCTTTATTCCGACTGACTTCTTGTCACAGCCCAAATCCCGAGGGACGGCAAAGCTGGGGTGCGACTAGGGGTTGGATTAAAGAATCGGGGAAGAAGGGGAATAATTAAGAATGAACAGACAACGATTAAATGACAACTTATATCTATGAAGAATGAACAGACATTAATAACAGAATAACTTCTATGAACAAGACTTTATTGAAATAGATAGAGTTGATCTCAAAGGATCACTCTACAAGTTGTTCGAAAAGAAACTAAGTTCATTGTACGGGGCTTAGACGCAAAAGATAGATACATTAACTCAAAAGATTGGCAGCGGAAAGCGTAAAGCTTGACATACAGCCCTTTATTCTAATTACCACTCTTTACTCAACATCAACCTCCGTCGCTCCCGTCACTCAACCTGCACATTTTATAAAACATATGCAGGGTTAAGTACAAAAAGCACTTAGTGGGCACATTGCCGAAAACATATCATAAGTATAGATAAATCAGGCATCTCATTTCTGTAGCACATCGGGGTTTTTCAATAAATAACCGTGTCTACTAAACATTTTCTGTCTCATTTTCACAACATGGCTTGATCAAGCACTTTTCTGATAGATGTTACGTTCAATCTTGCCCAATAATTATCACTGTGGCTAGTTATCCCTCAACAGGGTTCCACACACAACGGCTACTGTGTACACTAACTTTGGATAGCAGTCGGCTAACTCAAAGTCCGATCGTTTTAGTTAGCAGGTCGGCTAACTAATAATTTTGGATAGCAATCGGCTAACTCAGAAGGGTACAAGAGAACTCACATAAAACAAATATTTCATGCTCTGATTATCACTTTGAAAACACAATTATCAAAGCTGTAAATAAAGATTTTTGAGCATCGCTCATTTTATTTCGTATATAGAAAAGCCCACCTTACTGATTACAGAACTACTATAGCTTCCGTCTTCTGTCTTCCGTCCTATCCTCGGCGCTGACTTCCTCCTTTTATCGTAAATAAACAAACTTTAAAACTCTATCGCAATGATAAAAGAAACAGGAAATCGAAATCGGTTTTAGTCTTTTAGGCCTTTGCACTTTACTAATTTATTTTAATTAACGAATAAATGAGACTTGATCAATTCTCGTTTATAAACTGATTCGGCTCATTACTCAAAACCTAGGTCAGTAGATAAATGGAAGTCGATAGCTTATAACGACTTAAAAGTTCACAAGGAACGAAGTTGAAAAGGATTCAACTTAAGAAATTAGGTTTACATAAGTTTCTGCACAAAGCAGAGGTTCTTGAGTTCATACAGAACAGGTTACTGAGAAACAGGGGATATACTCTGTACCAAAGGAAAGCCACGGATGTCTAGTTTACTCTCCAATTTACGGATCTTGATTTCGTTAAGCAAGCTAAAAGTTATGACAGTTTCCGTGAAAGGTCGCAGTTTAGTCCGCGCGAAACCCTAATGCTCGATAAAACTCGACGCACGATTCCCTAGGTTCGATTAATGCTATTCCACTTTTATTCTTACTAAATTTCCATCTCAAGGCAGTCAACATGTAATATCTTATATGACAAATTCCTTCATATCTCTCGATTACAAACTCGACGTATAATTACTCGTCTTTCAACTAATGCAATTACTAAACCAATTCTATTTCAAATTCAATTTCTATTTCAACTACTTCTAGTTCATAAACTTAACTTATATCATCTCGTATCTTGGATGGAAATATCGTCAACTACAATATCATTCGTCAAACGACAACAATCATTAATATCAAATTAGTTTCCTTGTTCGACTTTTCTATCGGCATTTAATCTCGTTTCTCCGTCTCTTATCAAAATTCCAATCTTCTTAGAATTCGTTCAAATTTTCCGGTTACGATCATTAACTAACAAGATTAACATATATTCAAATCACAAACGTAAATCATTTTCTAATCTCGACTTATCGACAATTCTTCGTCTCTTAACAAAATTTCAACGTTCTCCGATTTTGCTTAAACTTTACAATATCGATCATCATCTATCTAGAATCACTAATATGTAAACCACATACTCAAATTATTAACAAGTCTCAACTTATCGACGAGTTTTAGTTTCATACGATTTTCATTTTATTTTTAGAAAAATTCAAATAAATTATATAGTCATCCTCAAACATACTACATCTCATTTCTATTATCATAACATGCAAATCATAACATATACTACACCAAATCATCACTTCTTCGTCTCTTACATTTCTATTTTTATTTTTAGAAAATTCTAAAACAATTCATGTGATCATCTATCATCATATAGAACACTAATCCATCAATCAATCCTCAAGAAAATCGAACTACATCAAACCCCTAATTCCTCTAAAATTTTCGGTATTCATCAATTAATTAGGAGGGATGATTTCTTCATGATTTCAATCCATAAAACCATTCCTAAGCATACTATAATATATATTAAACATAGATTCATCAACCTACTTCATTTCCAAATTTTTGAAAAAAATAAAGTAGATGGAAAAGGATTTTTGTTCGGTTCAATACGTAGAGGAAGTTCCTACCTTGTCAAATATGAACTCGGAAATAAGAATGATCAGTAGACGAGAGACTTGTGGAGCTTGAGAAAGCTTGAAGAACTCTTCAATGGAGAATGAAGAACAAAAGAGAGAGAGAGAGATGAGAGAGAGGAGATGGTGGCGGTAAGGAGGAGGGAGAGAGAGGTGATGACTAAGGTTAATACTATTGAATAAAGTGATAAATATCTCAAAAGGTGATGACTCACATATATGGCGGTTTGGGAGGGGGGGTTTAATTACCGGAAATATCTCGTTTACGGGTCTAGAACGACGTTATAAAATCGAGAAATTAAAATCCTAGATGGTTACGTTTTCGATGAAAACTAATTCGACCGTTAGATTAGAAATAAATCACATACTCGGAAAACATAATTCATTTTTCAAAATCCGATAAAAAGTCGGGATAAGACAGTCCAAGATTCGCCCGGAAAAATCATAAAAACTGACTTTCTCCGGTGAACTCGTATCGAAGAAAAAGTGAATGTAAAGTCTGACGGTTTTTCGATCTGAATTTTCGGACGAAAATTTTATCGAACGCGAAAATCCTAATACAGTAGTCGTTCGACCGATTTCTGGAATTTATTTTCAGAAACGGATTTCACCGTCAGTCTTAGAATCAAAAATCCTTAACTTAAGCGTGCAAAGCCTTAATTAATAATTAAATTTTTATTTTGACGACGGAAGAATTATCCGGGGTATCACATCCTACCCCTCTAACAAGAAATTTCGTCCCGAAATTTGCATAACTTCTTCAAAAAGGTAAGGGTACTTCTCTTTCATCTTTTTCTCGAGTTCCCACGTGGCTTCTTCTTGCCCGTGGTGATTCCACAATACTTTTACTATTGGTATCGACTTGGTTCTTAACTCTTGTATTTTTCGATCCAAGATCGATAGTGGTTTCTCTTCATAACTCAAGTCAGATTCAAGAACGACGACTTGCTGGTTAATTACGTGCTTAGGATCAAAAACATATTTTCTTAACTGAGATACGTGAAACACGTTATGGACACTTCCTAGACTTGGCGGTAAGGCCAATCTATAAGCAACAGGTCCTACTTTTTCAAGAATCTCATAAGGTCCTATAAACCTTGGTCTGAGTTTACCCTTAACACCGAATCTAATGATTCCTTTAGATGGTGAAATCTTGAGGAAAACCTTATCCCCTATTTCAAAACTAAGATTGGTTCGACGATCGTCAGCGTAAGACTTCTGTCGGCTCTGGGCCTCTTTCATTCTAACTCGAATCTGTTGGATGATCTCGATCATTTCACCGACCACATCGGGTCCTAGGTTCTTTCTTTCACCCACTTCATCCCAATAAAGTGGTGATCTACATTTCTTTCCATACAAAGCCTCGTAAGGCGTCATTCCTATGATCGCTTGATAACTGTTGTTGTACGCAAATTCAACTAAATGTAAGATATCTTCCCAATTCGCGCTTCGATCCAATACCACCGTTCTTAACATATCAACGAGTATCTGAATCGTTCTCTCGGATTGTCCATCTGTCTGGGGGTGAAAAGCGGTACTAAAGTTAAGTTCGGTACCCAACTCTTTCTGCATCGTGATCCAAAATCTCGAAGTGAATTTGGCATCTCTATCTGATGTTATCGACTTTGGTATTCCGCGCAGACATACAATCTCACGGACATACAACTGTGCTAACTTCTCTGACCCGTAGGTAATCTTAATCGGTAGAAAGTAAGCTGATTTTGTGAGTCTATCAATAACTACCAGATGGCAGTGTTTCCTCTTCTTGACTTAGGCAATCCTGTCACAAAATCCATAGCTATATCCTCCCATTTCCATTCTGGAATACTTAATGGCTGCAACAATCCGTATGGTCTTTGGTGTAGAGCTTTCACTTGTTGACAAGCCAAACATCTTTCTACAAACGAGGCAACGTCTCGTTTCAAAACGTTCCACCAAAAATTCTTTCTCAAATCTTGATACATCTTCGTACTCCCTGGGTGTGCAGTATATGGCATATCGTGAGCCTCACTCATGATATCGTTCTTCAATTTGTCGTCTTCAGGGATACAAAGTCTACCTTCAAACAAAATTGCATTGTCTGGTGCCTCGGAAAAACCGTCTGATTTATCCGTTCTTATCCTTAGTTGAAGCTTCTCAGTTGACTTGTCCTTTCTCTGTGCACTTATGATTCTTTCTCGTAAGTCCGGTGTAGCTACGAGTGCTGCTATATGGTTTGTTATCATTTCAGGTGTATCCAGCACTTCTAAGTCCATTTTCTCAAATTCTCGTACAAGAGCTTCTTCCTCAACAAAGAGACATCCTAACTTAGTTGGAGTCTTGCGACTTAGCGCGTCAGCTACCACGTTTGCTTTTCCGGGATGATAGTTGATTCCATAGTCATAATCCTTGACTAATTCGAGCCATCGTCTTTACCTCATGTTCAGTTCCTTTTGCTCGAAGAAGTACTTTAAACTTTTATGGTCCGTAAAAATCTCAACCCTAACACCATAGAGATGGTGTCTCCAAATCTTCAGCGCATGCACAACGGCTGCTAGTTCTAAGTCGTGGGTTGGGTACTCAACTTCATGAGGTCGAAGTTGTCGTGAAGCATAAGCTATCACCTTTCCATCTTGCATCAATACACAACCTAATTCGTTCTTCGAAGCATCTGTATAGACCACGTATTCCTTATTCGCTTCTGGCAGAGCCAACACTGGTGTTGTGGTTAACTTTTCTTTGAGTGTCTGAAAACTCTTCTCGCATTTGTCCGTCCATTTATGCTTGTTTTCCTTTCTTAATAGTTGCGTCATAGGTCTAGCGATTGTAGAAAATCCCTCGATGAATCTCCTATAATAGCCGGCTAAACCTAAGAAACTCCTAATTTCGTTCGGACTTGTTGGCGATTTCCAATCGCGTACTGCCTCTACCTTGGCAGGATCTACCTTGATGCCTTCTGTTGATACTATGTGTCCAAGGAACATCACTTCCTTCAGCCAAAACTCGCACTTACTGAATTTGGCGTAAAGCTTCTCAGCTCTAAGCGTTTCTAAAACTATTCTCAAGTGTTCCTTGTGTTCTTCCTCATTCTTGGAGTAAATGAGAATGTCGTCGATGAATACTAAGACAAATTTGTCTAAGTATGGGTGGAAAATTCTATTCATGAGATCCATGAATACTGCGGGAGCGTTAGTCAAACCAAATGGCATAACTAGGAATTCGTAATGGCCATATCTAGTTCGGAATGCAGTCTTAGGTATATCCTCGGGTTTAATTTTTAATTGGTGATACCCAGATCTTAAATCTATTTTTGAAAAGACTCTTGCGCTCTTAAGCTGATCAAAAAGGTCTTCTATCCTTGGCAAAGGATACTTATTCTTAAGGGTGATCTTATTTAGCTCTCGATAGTCTATGCACATCCTCATAGAACCATCTTTTTTCTTGACGAATAAAACAGGTGCTCCCCAAGGTGAAACACTCGGTCTAATGAATCCAAGGTCTAACAACTCTTGCAGTTGGATCTTAAGCTCTTCTAATTCTTTTGGTGCCATTCTATATGGGGCTTTCGATTTGAAGGCCGATCCTGGTTCTAAGTTAATCAAGAAATCTATGTGACGGTCGGGTGGTAAACCAGGTAATATTTCTGGAAAGACGTCTTCATATTCGTTAACAACTTTTACGTCTTGAATGGTCTTCTCGGCTCCTGGTTCTCCAACTAGGTATACAAGATAAGCTATGCAACCCTTCTTCTTCATCAACTTCTTTGCTTGTAGGGCGGATATTATCGGTATCCTCCTGCCCATTGCAATCCCATGAAATTCTGTTGGCTCCTTTCCATGTGGCTGGAATGAGATTTTTCTTTCGTTGCAGAGAATCGTGGCATAATTCACAGACAACCAGTCCATTCCTAAGATTATATCTACGTCCCACATTATCATAACGTTCAAGTTGTTCACCTTAACCTTAAAAGTTCCAATTTCTAATTCTAGGTTAGAGCAAACATGCATGGAAGTAGTGATCTCTCCTGAAGGTGTAGCTACTCTCATAGCGTGTTCAGCTCGTACAGGCCTGATATCTAAGTTATCTGCACACAAACCAGCAATAAAAGAATGCGATACGCCAGTATCAAACAGTATCTTGATAGGGGTATTATGAAGTTTACCCATACCTGCTAGGTTTCTTTTTCCTTTATTCTGCGCACCCTGTTTGATCGCACATGCCCTTGCATTCTGTTGCTGTTGAGCGTGTTGCTGGAACTGCTACTGGGTCATCTGCTACTGCGGCTGTGCTTGAATCGCCCTCAAAGGCTGGGGCTGTCCATATTGGTTCTGTCCTGCCGCTTGCAGTGGCTTCGGGCACTCTCTCTTCATATGTCCTTTTTGTCCGCAGTTAAAGCAAACACCCATGCCTGCTTGACAGACACCGAGATGCGTCCTATTACACTTAGGACAAACAGGGATGGTAACCATCCCTGGGTTATTACTTCCTTGGTTGAAATTCCTTTGTTGTCCTTGTGGCTGATTCTGCTGATTATTTCCTCTCCCTGGCCCTGCTTGTCTATTTCCTTGTAAATACAACCCTAACTGATTGTTTCCTTACCACTGCCTCTTTTCGTAGTTGTTATCTTGATTAGGCTGTTGGAAACCTTGCTGATTGCCACTCCTCTGATTCCCTTGGTTATTGTAGTTCTGATTATAGCCACTGCTATTTCCCCCTTCCCATTTTCTTTTCCCTTGGTAATTGCTATTATTGTTGTTGTAATAGCCTCGATTTTGATTCTGGGTTGGGGCTCGTGCGGTTGTTATTTCTTTTCTTTCATCAGGCACTACGGCCTCCATCTCTAGGGCTCGCCCTAAAACTTTATTGTAGCTCAGTCTTCCATGACTGGCTAACGCAATTCCAAACTCATGCTTCAGTCCCCTAAGGAACTTCTTCGCTATCTTTTCTTCGGTATCAACCTGAGCAGGTGCATACCTTGACAATTCACAAAACTTGGCGTCGTACTCAATTACTGTCATTTTTCCTTGTTTCAAGTTATAGAACTCGGTCTCCTTCTGAGCTCTATACGTCTTAGGCACGTACTTATCATACAATGCTTCCTTAAATTCCTCCCAGGTAAAACGAGCCAGGTGCTCCACGGGTATAACCTTCTGCCGAGCTTCCCACCAGTAGTCAGCTGGTCCGGAAAGCTGGAACGCGACACACAATAGTCGCTCATCATCAGTACATCTGAGGAGTTTGAAAATCCTTTCAATAGATCGCACCCAAAGCTCAGCATCGCTTGGGCTACCAGATCCGTTGAACACAGGTGGGTTTCGTTTGAGGAATAAGTCCTCAATATCACGACGGGGTGGTGGTGGAGGTGGTGATGGTGATGGTGGTGGTGGGGTATCTTGCCTTTCTTGTTCCTCCTCTCTATCATTATGTGCTGGACGTCTACCACGTCCCCTGGGTCTACTAGGTCCTCTTCGGTTGTTAACTACTCTTGGCGGCATTTTTTGAAACTATAAAAACAAAACTCTCATTAGCACCTTACTTTTAAGCCTTCTTTTACTTACTAACCCTTTTCCAAACTTAAACAAGTTCATGGAAAAAGAAAACAGAAAATAGCTTCGATACTTAGCTCTTTAAACTTTTAACTTCTCGGTTTTAACCAGAATATTCATCTAAACTTTTTCTTCTAATCGTACTTGGAAGAAACTTTCACAAGATTTAAGCCCACTCTCGGGTCATCATATATATATATATATATATATATATATAGAATATCATGTGATATAGCCAATATGAGTATTGAAATATAAATTATGGCTCACCCTCTTCATAAATATAAATTATAGCCATTTTTTTGAACTTATGACCTAAATACCCCCTTTCCTCTTTTATTTGTGATCCATCACTCTTTGATCCATTTTATTGACACTTAACTTCCTTTTCAATTTTTTTTTTCTTTTTTTACTGTTTTTTTTTTATTTTCCAGTTTTTTTTTTCTTTTCTTTTTCTATTTTTTTTCTTATTTTCCAGAATTTTTTTCTTTTTTTTCTGTTTTATTTTTTATTTTTCAGATTTTTTTTTCTTATTTTCCAGATTTCTTTTTCTTTTTTCTGTTCTTTTTTTATTTTCCAGATTTTTTTGCTTTTTTCTGTTTTTTTTTTTTTCAAATTTTTTTTAATTTCCAAATTTTTGTTTGCCTCTTCGTTTTTTGTCTGCCGCTTATTCTTTGGTCAAGATTCGAGCGAGGGGAGCCGAAGGCCTCGGAGCGAGCCAAAAAATCTAAATTGTTGCCCGACGATTATCCTTATATTAGTAATCGGAGTGAAGGCGGAGCCGTATAATCGGAGCCGAATGAGGAGCCGCAAAATTGGAGTAGTATAACTTGAAATAATTGGAATGTTCTTCCAAGAGTACCATATCATAACTTGGAACATCTGGAACTAATTTGACAATTCGTCCCAGTTGTACCAAATCTGGAACAATTGGCACTAATAAGGCTAAATTCGTACCAGATGTACTAGAACAATTGGTACTAATAAGACTAAATTTGTACCAAAAGTACCAAATGCCTCATACCCGCCCGACCCGACCGCGCCCGCTCGCGTCAAACCCAACCCGCTCCGCATTTCATTAAGGGTATTTTCGTCCCAAATTGAAAAAAATGGCCAAAATTTATATTTTTGAAGAAGGTGGGCCAAAATTTATATTTTAATGATCATTATGGCTATTTCAAAATATGTCTCATATATATATATATATACACGTCAAAAAGAATATTAGTTTTGCCTCTAACGAGGACTTATATAAAAAGTTAGACTATGACTAGTCTAAACTAGGCTAACTGCCTATCTATGTACCGGGTGCACTAACAAATTGCATCTCCATATCTACTGGGAGTACTAGAACGGAAACGATCCCAAAAACTTCGTATCCATATAGAGTACTACAAAAGAAGTCTACTGATCCGACTATGTACAAGATAAAAAGAAACTTCTACTACTACTACGCGTCTAGGATGCTCTGCTCAACAAGCTGCTGTCGAGTCACTACTGCCCTATACGGCATGCAACTCCTATACGGCCTGCAACTCCTCAGGGTCCTCTTCAAGATCCTCCTCAGGGTCCTCCTCCGGGTCCTCCTTCGGATCCTCATCCGGATCCTCCTCAGAATCTGTACCAAAGACGAGCTGGAGTGCCTCGTCAACCCTCAACGTAGTGCCGTCCAAAAGTGTAAGTGGTGGTGGTGAAGGCAAGTCTAAAGTAGTCCTCTTGGAGTCTGAAACCAAGTAGTCCGAGCTGGAGACTACTGTACGCTTCTTCAGAGGAAGAAGGTGCTCAGGAAGTGAACTAGACGTGTATACCTCTGCGGAACGGGCCCTGGATGGTCCCGCCTCAAACTGTCCCCGGACTCTCGTCATCTCAGCACAAATCTCCTCCAGTGGTGTAAGAGGAGATGGTAACTCAAGCATCGCAGCAAGCTCTGCGTCTCTCTCCAAGTACTCGTCTCCAAGAACTAACCCCTCACTAGGTGCGAGCACTGGCGGTAGCTCCAACAGTGCGGCAAACTCTGGGTCCATGACCAACGGCTCAGGCTCGAAATCTGGCACAATCTATGTCGGAACGTGAAGGTAGGGAAGGTGCTCCTGTACCGGAATAGTCCACATGATCCGACTATGAAAGAACTGCCTATGTATGGCTAGAGCAAACTCAGAAAAGTCGTCGATCGGCTCGGGGTCATCACCGGTCAGTGCGATGTGGTACCAGGCTATGGCATGTGCCCAACCATGCCACTCGTCGGGCAGCCGTACAATCAGATCGGTTATCGCCTGACGCTCAGAAACAAAGTGACGGGCTGCGTAGAAGCGTGCAGCGAAGTCACTAACCAACTGCCATATGTCATGATTCGGGTCCACCTCATAGTCGTAGTACTCGTCTAAGATCTCGTCCACTACTGTACGTTGTCTCAAAGGTCGTCTATTTCGAGCCGTAACACGTGTAGCAGGCATCCTACAAAGTTTTAAGAGAACACGGATCAGTAATTGGTAGGGTAATTAACATATCTTAAAGAATTCTTAAATTAAAATTAGAATATTCCATTATTCAAAATTGCAATACTTAAATCACTTAATCACAACTTATCTTATTCATCTAGCAATTTCAAGAAATTGCACTCAAACAATACATATAAACAAAATTATTTCTCACGATTTCTTTCCATTCTTTCATCTTATCAACTTATTTATTCTTATTCTTCTTATTATTCTTTATTTTATTTCCTTAAAAGAAAACTCTTACGGCTTTCATTTTCAAAAACAAGTCGACACCAACGAGTCTGTTGTTCATGTCACTTTACGCAGGTGACATTCGTTTATTCGTTTTGATTCCCTTTATTTTGTCCTTTCCGATCTGATCGTTTCTTGGATATTTTGGAACCAACGTTTCTTAGAACGTCTATGTTCTCAAAGAGTCGGGAAGGCCTTAGAATTTGTCTAAATTCTCATGCCAACAAAACATTTCGAATAAAGAAATTATAACTCACATAATTTCACATACTTTCACATAGTATAGCATTCATGCTTTCACATAGTTCATGTAATATCACAAAGTATAACTTTTATACTTTAATCACATTCGTACTTGGCATACTTTATTCATATCATACTTGCATACTTTATTCACAAATTCTTGCATACTTAATCAAAAAATTCTTCTTAAAAGAAATCATACTTCTGAAATTATTTCCTTACTTTCCTTCTTTGGTTGAGTCGACGTAGCAGGAGGTTGAGTTGTCGTCTACACTCTTAAACTTAGTGTTACGACCTCACTTTACTTGAAAGAAGACTCAGATGTAGAGTATATACAAATACTCCACCTAACTACTGAAAGGGATTTGTATGCAGAGCAGAAACGATTGCTCTGATACCACTCTGTCACAGCCCCAAATCCCGAGGGACGGCAAAGCCAGGGTGCGACTAGGGGTTGGATTAAAGAAGCGGGGAAGAAGGAGAATAATTAAGAATGAACAGACAAAAATTAAACGACAACTGATATCTATGAAGAATGAACAGACATTAATAACAGAATAACTTCTATGAACAAGACTTAATTGAAATAGAAAGAGTTAATCTCGAAGGATCACTCGACAAGTTGTTCGAAAATGAACTAAGTTCATTGTACGGGGCTTAGACCCAAAAGATAGATACATTAACTCAAAAAGATTGGCAGTGGAAAGCGTAAAGCTTGACATACAGTCCTTTATTCTGATTACGACTCTTTACTCAACATCAACCACCGCCGCTCCCGTCACTCAACCTGCACATTTTATAAAACATATGCAGGGCTAAGTACAAAAAGCACTTAGTGGGCACATTACCGAAAATATATCATAAGTATAGATAAATTAGGCATCTCATTTCTGTAGCACATTGGGGTTTTTCAATAAATACCCGTGTCTAATAAACATTTTCTGTCTCATTTTCACAACATGGCTTGATCAAGCACTTTTCTGATAGATGTTACGTTCAATCTTGCCCAATAATTATCACCGTGGCTGGTTACCCCTCAATAGGGTTCCACACACAACGGCTACTGTGTACACTAACTTTGGATAGCAGTCGGCTAACTCAAAGTCCGATCGTTCATTTTATTTCGTATATAGAAAAGCCCACCTTACTGATTACAGAACTACTATAGCTTCCGTCTTCTGTCTTCCGTCCTATCCTTGGCGCTGACTTCCTCCTTTTATCGTTAATAAACAAACTTTAAAACTCGATCGCAACAATAAAAGAAACAGGAAATCGAAATCGGTTTTAGTCTTTTAGGCCTTTGCACTTTACTACTTTCTTTTGATTAACGAATAAACGAGACTCGATCAATTCTCATTTATAAACTGACTCGGCTCATTACTCAACACCTAGGTCAATAGATAAATGGAATTCGATAGCTTATAACGACTTAAAAGTTCACAAGGAACGAAGTTGAAAAGGATTCAACTTAAGAAATTAGGTTTACATAAGTTTCTGCACAAAGCAGAGGTTCTTGAGTTCATACAGAACAGGTTACTGAGAAACAGGGGATATACTCTGTACCAAAGGAAAGCCACGGATGTCTAGTTTACTCTCCAATTTACGGATCTTGATTTCGTTAAGCAAGCTAAAAGTTATGACAGTTTCCGTGAAAGGTCGCAGTTTAGTCCGCGCGAAACCCTAATGCTCGATAAAACTCGACGCACGATTCCCTAGGTTCGATTAATGCTATTCCACTTTTATTCTTACTAAATTTCCATCTCAAGGCAGTCAACATGTAATATCTTATATGACAAATTCCTTCATATCTCTCGATTACAAACTCGACGTATAATTACTCGTCTTTCAACTAATCCAATTACTAAACCAATTCTATTTCAAATTAACTTATATCATCTCGTATCTCAGATAGAAATATCGTCAACTACAATATCATTCGTCAAACGACAACAATCATTAATATCAAATTAGTTTCCTTGTTCAACTTTTCTATCGGCATTTAATCTCGTTTCTCTGTCTCTTATCAAAATTCCAATCTTCATAGAATTCGTTCAAATTTTCCGGTTACGATCATTAACTAACAAGATTAACATATATTCAAATCACAAACCTAAATAATTATCTAATCTCGACTTATTGATGATTTTTCGTCTCTTAACAAAATTTCAACATTCTCCGATTTTGCTTAAACTTTACAATATCGATCATCATCTATCTAGAATCACTAATATGTAAACCACATAATCAAATTATTAACGAGTCTCAACTTATCGACGAGTTTTTGTTTCTTACGATTTTCAATGATGCTTTGACAGTAGGATCTTCTTCATCCGAGTTCTCCAGGATGTATAGTTCACAACCGAGAACATGACCACAATCTTGTCTTTAACATCCATCTGCACACAACAACAGAAGAAAAATGCAAGCAGATATGCACTAGCGTGATAAAGAGATCTGTTCAGTTGACCACTGAAGAAAACACCTCGAATTCACACCTTGTGAAACAGAGTCAGCAGTCTTTTGAACCACTGCTCTGATACCACTTGATGGTCCCGATACGAGTTCTGGTGTATGGAGGGGGAATACACCAGATAAAACTTTTAAAAATAACTCTTGAAAAACAATCACAACCGAGTAAACAGGGACTCAGCTGGATTCACAACTGAGTAAAAGTACTCAGTTGGAAGAGTGGTGCTGCGCGGAATGTGGTGGAAAATAACAACTCGTCAAAATATAACTCACGCTTTTATGCAAGGTTGGTCAATAACTAAGTCACTTGTTATGGAAAGATGCAGTTTGTATGCAGGTTAGTTAGTCAGTTGATTATGCAATAAGTAACTGAAAAAAATAAACACAACACACAAGAATTTACATGGTTCGGAGAGAACTCCTACGTCCACGGGGAGTTGTAAGTCCACACAACTAAGTCCAAGTTCTTCTGGATAAACCACAAAGCTTACGCGGGCTTTGCAACCGTTGAGATAAGTTTACGGGTACTTATCAACCTTACAGATAAGTTTACGGGTACTTATCAACCTATCTACTCAGTTACGGGAAGAGTAGGGTCCTAACAACCTTTTCAGGTGTGTAAAAGTGTGGGTTTCCAACTAATAGCTCGAACAGGAAGTGAGCTAGGATCTAACACTCTACGAACTCTCAACTAGTGATGTTCTCAAGGTTGGATCGAAAAATACAAAGACAGAATCTAACACTCTAGAACTCTCAACTAATGATGTTCTTAGAGGATAACAGCAGTTTTGCTTGAGTGCAGAATGAAGTTTTTTTTTTCGCTTGTATATCTCTTCTCGCACTTGTCTGTCTCGTGAGTCTTGGTGAATGAATGAAGGCCTCTATTTATAGGCGGAGAGAATCAACTAGCCGTTGGAAGAGTCGTTGATCTCTGTTCTTTGATAGCGATGGCTTGTCTCTCATCTCTGCAGACTTTCAGGATTTGGCAACTGCGCGCTTTTGCTTTCCATCTGAGACAACCTTGTGTTGGGCCAAAAGAGATAATGACAGAGAGTCAAACCTTCACATGACTTCCTTATTTGAAATTCAAATCTTAACCTTTGACCTCCAACATTTGATAGTCGGTTGAGTCGTTTGATCTTCATCTGATTGGTCTTCAGCTGATGTTCTATTTGAATGCTTCTGTCTGAGTAAGAACAGTTGAACTCTCAGCTGACTTTGAACTTCAAGCTGTTGATCTAACTGATTGAATCCTACAACTGATGTTCCATCTTGAACGCTCAGTTGTCTTTCTTGTATGACTCTGATCAGTTGGCTTCGAACGCTCAGTTGTCTTTCTTACAACTGATGTTCTATTGCATCTTCTCCCTTTGAATACTTAGTTGTTGTTCTGAGACTTGAACTCTCAGGTGTTTTTCTTACACCTGATGTTCTATCCGAGTGATGCCTTGTCGCTATCTTCAGCTGGAGTCCTGTAAAGATAAAATCTTAACAATGCTCAAACAGCGAGCCTAACTACCAACATTAGGATCTGGCAACATCTACTTGGTTGGGGTCAGTTGGTTTTGGAATCAATCAAAACTTTAATAAATTTCCCAACAATTTCTCCCTTTTTGATGATGCCAAAACCCTTATATAAAAAAAAAACTTTACAGATCAAACTGATCTAAATCCTACTGACATATCTAAAATCTCAGCTGAAATTCTAGACAGTCTATATAATTAAAACATCAAAGGGTTAGCATAGTTATAACATGATATTGAAATAACTTTGCGATTCAGAGCTTGGACAATGAGAGATTGTACGTCAAGTTGAATCGTATAACTGAATAGTTTCTATTACAACTGATGGTTACAAAGTAAGCACAAAAACAAAAATTACATCAGTTGCTCAAAAACTAACTGAGCTAAAACTTAAGCCTATACTTGCTAAAAATTCTAACTAAAATTTCTCGCTTAGCTTCTGACTCCTTCGATATGTCAACCCCGTGCTCTCGGTAAACTTGCCTTGCCTCAGCTGCTATCTTCGTTCGGTTGGGGTTTCGAGAGTCTAGGAGGAAGGGTGGGAGATAGGTGACCTTCTGAGGGACCGGGACTGTGTTCATGTCCAGTTTTGCTTCAATCATGGCACGCCTAAACTGGCTGAACATGCCCGGGTCCCCAGTGTGCAGCTCGGTCAGTGCTTCCTTGAAAGCTTTCCTCGGATCATCAGTTGTGAATACCTTCCTATAATAGAAGTCATTCACAAACTCTTGCTAAAACGACTCCCAGTCCTCGTTCCACTCGGCTGGCATCCACTTATCTACATGCTTGAACCGACTTTGGACCTTAACCTTCCCTGGCAGCCTCTGTTGCTTCGGCCGAGCTTCAGCCTTAACCTGATGTTTGTCTATTCGTCGACGGCTGCGGAAGGCGATGTTCCGGTCCAAGTTCTTAGTCACTTTGTCCAGCTCATCCTCGAACTGGTTGACTCGCTTAGCTTGGCTAGCTGCGAACTTCTTAATCCAGTCGGGATTCATGTAATCTTTCTCTGCAACATCCATAGCCTTAGCAGCAGCAATACACTCTTTGATTGTGATACCGTCGAGTTCTGAATCAAACTCGGCTGCGATCTCGGCTATGGAGTTGTAGGAAACTCCAAACTGCTCCGCCTGCTCCAAGTCTTTTGCCATTTCAGCTCCACCTATGTCGGTTGGCTTGGGAGCGGATTTCTTCTTCTGGGTTGTCCTCCTCTTCGGCTGAGATTTTGCAGCAGCTGGAATCTCTTCCTCAGCCTGGGTCTCATCTTCCCCCTGCATCTCAACATCCCCAGTCTTCTCTTCCCCCTTTTTGGCATCAGCAACAAGGCTTGCGACTGAGCCATCCAGAGAGGTGAGTTGTTGTTCAACTTGTTGGATGCGGTTGAAGAGTTCATCGACCGCGCATTCTACTCCAACCTTCTTCTCTAGTTCAAAGTCATGGCGTTCTTGTTCGGCTTTCCTCAATCCAGCGAATGTTTCATTGACCTCGGTCTGGAAAGCAACGAACTCAGCCCAGCATGACTCGAACCGAGACTCTCATTCTTCATCCTGAGTCTGTTAGGATTTGGCAAGGTTGGAATCAGAAATGGATTGGAGGACATTCAGTTCGGACTTGATCCCCAGAACAGTTGACTTCAGATCAGAAATGTCTTGGCTGGAGGAGGTTGAGACTTCGTTCAGCTTTATCTTCAGTGAAACATTCTCCTCTAGCAGCTGCTTGTTCTTCTCCTCTTGTGCTTCCAACATCCTCAGCTGATCTTCTTTGTTTTGCTGGAAGTTGGCAAGCATCTCCGCCCTCAGTTGGTTCACCCTCTCAGTTATCAGCTCGCAAATGTCTTCAGTTGAGGGTGCTTGCTGATCAGCTGGAGCTTGGTGTTCAATCAGAGCTGGCTGGTCAACTATAACCATGGCTTGACGGTTTGCCAGGTACAGTTGAAGCTCTTCTTCTTCCTTCTTAGCGGTTGCGGTGGCTGCATCAAGATCAACAATAAAGTCTGCAGATTTTGCAAGCATGTTGTCCAGGAACTTGATGCAATCTTGTTCAGCCTTCTCCCTGGTATCTGTCCCTTCCGTCTTGCCGAGGTCCAGACAGCGCGTCAGCAGTGCCACTTTGTTGTTGTAAGCAACCTCCAGATTGGTGTAGTCAAAATAATCTCGGATGCATGACTCGTCTGCCTTCAGCTGGTTCCAGCTGTGTACCCTTACGGTATCTTCCTTCACATACCAGTGACTGAAGATGAGATTGAACTGGTACAGCAGCTCGGTCCCAAGCATAGCAAAAATCAGCATGTCGCGCGCTTCAGGGAACATCCCGATCAGCTTCTGGAAGCAATAGGCCACCTTGCCTTCATGCTCCATCACGACAGCCTAACGATCAGCTTCGTCATCGATTGGGGAGGGAGAAAGATTTTCATATGGCAATGGTTCAAAAGTTTCATCAATGTTGGCCAAAGAGGCGGTCTCAACATTGGCATCGAGCTGGGAGCTCGGAATTTCGAATTCTGTGGGGAGGGGGGTATCAATAGGTTCCTCAACATTGGCCGAAGATATGGTCTCAATGTTGGCATCGAGCAATGAGCTCGGAATCTCTGGCTGTGAGTCGGTTGTGAGAGCGAGAGGCTCTTTGGGCGGTACGGCATCAGCTCCTGCCGTGGGGGAGGTTGGAATGTCTTCAGCTTCCTCAGAGGAGGAAGAAACATCCGAGGTCAGATCTATTTCCATCCCTTCAGCCTCATCAGTTCCAGCAGTGCGAGGAACGATCTCGAAGGCAGCTGCCTCAGCTGAGTGGCTCGACTCGGATGGCTCCTCAGCAGGTGTCGTCTCAGCTGGCGTCTCTACAGCTGGTACCTCCTCCTCAGCTGGCATACCCTCAGCTGGCACATCCTCAGCTGGCTCCTCAGCTGGCATATCCTCAGCTAGAACCTCAGCTGGCATGTCCTCAACTGGAACCTCCTCAGCTGGTACTACCACCGTCTTCTTGAAGCGAACTCTCAGCTTCTTCTTGGCGGGCTCCTCAGCTTTCTCCTTCTCCGACTCAGCTCGTTGTCGGCGAGCAGCTTTTGATTTTGTGGGGTGGCTGACAGCTGGTGCCTCCTCAGCTGTATCCCTTTCTTCAGCTGTCTTCACAGCATCCTTCTTCTCCTTAGGAGTATAAACACTCCTAACTACATCCTGAGCTTTCTTCGCTGTTGGGAACAGCATCAGCTTCTTCACGGGGGTTTCCTCGCAGTCCTCCCAGACCATGTTCTGACCCTTGGTTGCGAGCGATCAGAGCGGAGATTTTGCAACTGAAGTTGAGAGTTCCCTTGACACTCAACAACTTCTCCCCGGATTCAGATGTGGTCTCGGAGATCTTTTGCCTCTCCACAGTCAGCTGGTGGTCAAAATACTTGAACCAGTCGACGTTGTGCTTGTGTTTGTGCTCCAAAGCAATTAATTGCCTGAGCTTCGGTCGCTGATGTCTTCGAAAGCACCACTGTAACCGAACACGACCTTGGAGACAACATCGAATAAAAGTCGATGCTCCGGCTTCAACTTCGTCCTCTGTATATTACTCTTCAACTTTTCTGGAGTGATGAGAGCACTCTCCAGAAACTCATCGGCTTCCGTGTCGGTTATGTTGTCGATGGTGTCTGTGGTGGTATGATTCGGCGGGATGACTTGGCGAAGAATATCGGAAATTGTGATGGGGACGGTGACACGGCGAATGGTTCTGGCTGGAACGTCCCGTTGACGGCAAGAAAATTCTGTAACTACACCATCCCTGCTGTCGATGGGCGATTGCATATTCACGTAGAACTCTCCTACCTGGCGCCTGAGAAGATGGAAGGGAAAGAGCTTCGCCCATTCCAATAGGCCGTTCTCCCTGAGAATATCGGCGAGGAGAGACAGCACAGGCGACTCTAATTCATCCTCTGAAAGGATCTGCTCAAAGTGTATCTTCGAAATCAGCAAGTCGAACGATTCTTCATAAGATGTGGGGACTAGAGAGGGTCCGAAGGAAGCCATTTTCTTTCCTTGAGAAGCTTTAGGTGCCATTTAATAAGTCTGAGAAGGTATATATAAGAAGGAAAGAAAAACTTGCAGTAAATGGTTAGACAAAATCTGAGAAGATGATGAACAGTTACTGCAGATAAACACGAATGAGGAAGGTAAGAGATCACTTCCTGATTTTCCACCTTTTATAGGTTTTAGGCTCGGTTGAAATCAACGGCTATGGTTGAATGGCGCGAATCCATCAACGGCTGAGATCACGCGACTGTTGACTAGCTTTGACTTGACGTCACAAACCGAATTCCAACCAGCGCGTGAGAAGGTGAACTGTTTTTAATGTCAGTCCAGTCGCACTATAAAGTAGGCTATTGATGTTCAGCCGTACTTTACATTAAATGCGGCATGATGGCTATTTTAATGTAACTGACATGCTCAGGAATGTTTGAATTTATTTCAAACATTCTCATTTAAGATCATAACACCTTCAGTCATAAATGATACCTGCCAGCTGATGTTGGAATCAGTTGTTCCAATGTTGCGGCATACCATCAGCTGACATCTGATGTCTTCGGTTGGCGATCCGCATCTGAGATTCCCCCTTCATCTAAGCTTCCCCCTCATATGGATATCTATCTCTTCACCTCAGCTGGTTCCTCATCTGATGGATCCAGCAATCCAAGTAGATCACATAGCATCTTGAACCGCGCTTCGGCTAGAGGTTTGGTGAAGATATCAGCTCTCTGAATCTTAGTTGGAATCTTCTCCATGGATACATCCTTCTTCTCAATATGATCTCGGATAAAATGATGTCGGATGTCGATGTGCTTCGTCCGAGAGTGGTGAACAGGATTCAAAGAGATAGCAATGGCACTTGAGCTATCACAATGAATGGGAACCTATCCAGTTGCAACTTCATAATCTCTCAGCTGTTGCTTGAGCCACAACACTTGCATGCAACAGCTACCTGCAGCCATATACTCTAACTCGGTTGTAGAAGTGGCAACACATGCTTGTTTCTTGGAGAACCATGAAACTAGCTTGCTTCCCATGAACTGACAGTGTCCAGATGTGGACTTCCTGTCCAACTGATCTTCGGCTAGATCCGCATCTAAGTATCCGGTCAATTGGATATTGTCATTGGTTGGATACCACAACCCAACATTAACTGTACCCTTCAGATACTTGATGATGTTCTTTGCTGCCAACATGTGTGCTTCCTTCGGTTGAACTTGGAACCGAGCACATACTCCAACCGCCTAAGATATGTCTGGCCGACTGGCGGTTAGATATAGCAAAGAACCGATGATCCCTCTATACTTACTGGCATCCACGAGCTTTCCCTCAGTTCCAGGTTCAATCTTCCAGTTAGTATTCATCGGGATCTTTGTGGTTTTACTTGTCTGCAATCCGAACTTGGTGATGAGCTCCTTTGTATACTTGGACTGATTGATGAAAATCCCATCTGGCGACTGCTTCACTTGTAATCCAAGAAAATAATTCATCTTGCCCATCATCGACATCTCGAATTTCTCCTTCATGAGATTTGAGAATTTTTCACACAGCTCCTCTGACTTGGAACCGAATATGATGTCGTCAACATAGATTTGCACAACAAGTATATCTTCTCCAACTTTGATGGTGAACAGTGTTTTGTCAACTGACCCTCGTTTGAACCCCGAGTTCAGAAGAAAACCACAAAGAGTGTCATACCAAGCACTGGGTGCTTGCTTCAATCCATAGATTGCTTTCTTCAACTTGTACACTCTTCCATCTCCAGTCTCGAAACCGGGAGACTGTTCAACATATACATCTTCCTTAATATCTCCGTTGAGGAAGGCACACTTCACATCCATCTGATAGACGTTGAACTTGTGAAATGCGGCATAGGCTAGAAAGATTCGGATGGCTTCCAGCCTTGCAACTGGTTCGAAGGAGTCCTCGAAATCGATTCCTTCTTGTTGGCAATATCCCTGAGCTACCAATCTTGCCTTATTCCTCACGATGAATCCAATGGCGTCTCTCTTGTTCTTGAAAATCTATTTTAATCCAATGACTTTGACACCATTTGGTCTTTCTACCAACTCCCATACATAGTTGCATAGAAATTCGTTCAGTTCTTCTTGGATGGCTGTTGTCCAGTGAACACAGTTGAGAGCTTCCACAACATTCTTCGGTTCTGGCACATCAGCTACAAAGCAAGATATCATGGCAACATCTCCAGCTTGTTCGAACTCCTCAAGAACTGCCAACTCCTCAGCATATTGGGCATAAGTGTTGGAATCTTCCTTGGTTGAATCTGGATTTGCAACTCTGCTCCTTGTACGCACACCTTCGATTGGATCCCCGATGATGTTGTCAGAGGAATGATCTTCATACCATCTTCTGTTGCGTCTTCCTTCTTCTTCCAACATTGGTTGTTCCGTGATTTCAACTGATGGTGAATCCTGAGTTGTGGGAGATGCTGGAATCTTCAGAACTGGTGATTGATCAGCTGTTGAGTCTGGATCCTCAACATTGACAATATTTTGAACCGGGTTTGGTTGGGCTTCGGATGCTGATGCAGTTGGAGTGACATTAGCTGGAGTTCCCCCTTGAGATGAGCTGGGGTCCTCGCATTCATCTTCAGAGGAGTAAGGATCATCATCCTAGGTTGCCCATACCAATGGTTCAGCTAGATTCTTTTCCCTTAGAGCCTGCGATCTGGTGAGAACAGGTGGAACTTGTGGATCAGCTCGTTGTCCTTTAGCCTATTCCCTGCACTCAAAAGTAGATTCATCAAAGCTAACATGAGGTGTTATCTCCACAACACGAGAGCTATTGTTGAAAACTCTATAAGCCTTGATTTGAGCGGCATATCCGAGAAATATGCCTTTCGAAGCCTTGGCATTAAAAGTTTTCAACTGAGTCTTCCCATTGTTGTGAATATAACACTTAGAACCAAAAACGCGAAAATATGAAATATCAGGCTTCCTGCGTCTCCATAGCTCGTATGGTGTCTTTCCCAACAGCTTGGTCAGAAGAGACCGATTTTGGGTGTAGCAGGCTGTGTTGATGGCCTCAGCCTAAAATCTCTTTGGCAGAGCTGAGCTTGTCAACATGGATGTAGCTGCATCCTTCAGCGTTCGGTTCCTTCGCTCGGCTACTCCATTCTGTTGCGGAGTACGCGCAGCTGATGTTTGATGAGTAATTCCATGCTTCTCGCAGTACTCGATGATGGTTTCATTTAGAAACTCGGTTCCACGATCTGATCGGATAGAAATAATTTTCATCTCTTGTTGGTTCGATATCCGATCCATCAGCTTGGGTAGCTCATCTCGGGTTTCACTCTTGTGACGCATGAAAATGGTCCACGTGTACCTAGAATAATCATCAGTAACAACAAGGGTATACTCGTTACCATTCATGCTTTTTGGTGTAACTGGCCCGAAGAGATCCATATGGATCAGCTGTAATACTCGGTCGGTTGATGGAGTTGTTTTCAACTGGAAGGAGGATCTAGCGAGCTTTCCCAGCTGACATGCACTACAGATATGTGTTGTTGAAAACACTCGGTTTGGTATGCCTTTTGCATGTTCTTGTCTGGCAAGTCGGTTCATAGTCTTGAAATTCAGATGGTTGAGCCTTTTGTGCCATAGCCAGCTCACATCTGAACTGCTCTTTGATAACAGACAGGTGTCAGGAGGAGTACTATTCCAGTCAGCATAGTAGACATTCCCGGTTGGGGATCGATTTCCCAACAATATGACCTGCTTTGTTCCGACATTTTTAACCCTGCAACCCTATGCATCAAACTTAACAGAGAAACCATTATCACAGAATTGGCTGATTGAGAGTAAGTTATGCTTCAATCCATCAACATAAGAAACATTAGAAATTGAAACGTGATTGGTTTCAAGGGTACCGTAGGCTCTGGTGTGACCTTTTGAGTTGTCACCAAAGGTAACTGAGGGTCCTTCTTTCTCCATGAAACTCCCAAGCAAATCCTTCAGATTTGTCATGTGTTTCAAACATCCACAATCCATCACCCACATGGTTCGTGATGCTTTATTCTTCCTCAGCTGTTTCTCCTGTTCCTGCACAGAGAAACTCGCTTAGGTTCCCAATTTTAGTTGGGTCCTGGAGGGTTAGAACCAGTTCCCCCTTGAACTGTGGGTCGTTTTTTCCTGTATACTCGGATAGATTTATCATTCCAGATCACTTTTCCTTCATCATCAACTATAACAACACCTCGGTTATCCTTAGGCTTGTTGTTAGTAGTGATGTTCTGTTTCTTGGGAGGAGATGGATTTCTCCCATTGTGAGCTTTCGAAGGAGAGGCTTTCCCCCTGTTTCGATGGCGATTCTTATCCTATTGGTTTTATCGATAAGGTCGGACGCCATGTTGAAATCTTCATGGCTGATTCTGATTCCATCTTCATGACTGTTGATGATAGTTGTTCATGCCCTGCTGTTGGTTCATGTTGTGGCATGAATATCTCCAGCTTTTCGAACTGTTCCTCATCGGTTGACTCGGTTGGAATCTCTGGTTGAACTGATGATGGAACCACTGTTGATTCAGATGGTTGGATCCTTGTCGATTCTGCGGTCGGTTCCATTCTTTCTGATGTTGGCTCTGAGGTCAGTTCTGAATTCGGTTTTGATTGTATCTCCGACGCCTCTGGTTCCTCTTCTGACTTTTGGAACATTCCCCCTCGGTTGATGTCCCAACCGATGAAATGTTCTGTTCTCCATCCACTGCTCTTTTTCCTTTCTCAGTTGTGGTTTCCTTGGTCGGTTGAGCTTGCTGAGAGGTGGAGGTTGGATTACTTTGGAGAGATTCAGGTTCAACTGTGTTAGGTTCGATAACCTTGACTTCCACAGCTTTGATAAAGGTTGCTGGAGGAATTCCAGTATCCTTGATCACATCATAACCGAGTCCTGACACGTCATTCATCTGTCGGCTGTAACTAATGAGATTCTCGATGATCTTGGATGACTGATATAGCTTTATCAAGTTGTCCTTCTCAGTTTGCAATTCTTTGAGGAGAACAGCTATATGCTCGGTCTGTCCGTCTGACTTCTTTATAAACTAGTCGATCTGAGCTTCTTGCTTTTTCAACTGATCATGCTGCTCCTGGATTTTCTTCTCCAACTTCTCATCGGTTGGAGCATTAGTTCGGTTGGCCGCATTTAGTTGATTTTTGAGATTATCAATCTCTTCAGTTTGACTCTTAATCAGATCGTCCTTTTCGGTTAAGGATTCTTCAAGTTTGGTGAACTGTTCTTGAAGACTCTTAAACTCAACCGATTGCTGATGTAGTTCCTCACTTAATTCTTGAAAGTCACTCCAGGAGGGTTCCAACTCTTCATCCAGTTTTTCCTGCGTGTTAGAAATATTGGAAGAAATTAAATTAGAAGGACTAGAGTGTACCTCAGTATCATCCTGGTCGGTTCCAAGTGCCATGAGGCATTGATCCTGACCAATAGCGTTGTTGGTGGAAGTCAGCTCATCCTCATCTTCAGTGTCAGTGAAGATGTCCAGGGCATGAAATATTTGTTTTATGTGAATTCATTTGTGCCATTCTGAGTTAGCCGACTGCTTTCCAGAAATTATGAGTTAGATACAATGGGGCTAACTAAATCGATTGTACTCTGAGTTAGTATACAAGGGGGACTTTCCAGAGTTTGTGTACACAGTAGCCGGTGTGTGTGGTACCCTGTTGAGGGGTAGCCAGCCACGGTGAGGAATGTTGGGCAAATCAAACGTAACATCTATCAGAAAAATGCTTGCAAGCTATTTTGTGAAAAGTGAAAGAAAATGTTTAATAGGCACGGGCATTTGATGAAAAACCCCGATGCGCTATTTGTAAGATGCCTGATTAATCTATATTTATGATACGTTTTCGGCAATGTGCCCACTAAGTGCTTTTGTACTTAGCCCTGCATATGTTTTATAGAATGTGCAGGTTGAGTGGCGGGAGCGGTGGTGGTTGAAGTTGAGTTAAGAGTCGTAACTAGAATAAAGAACTTGTATCAATACTTTACGCTTTCCGCTGCCAATCTTTTTGAAGCCCTGATTATCACTTTGAAAATACAATTATCAAAGCTGTAAATAAAGATTTTCGAGCATCGCTCATTTTATTTCGTATATAGAAAAGCCCACCTTACTGATTACAGAACTATAATACGAGCTTCTGTCTCTGGTCTTCCATCCTATCCTTGGTGCTGACTTCCCCTTTTTATCGTAAATAAACAAACTTAAAAACTTGATCGCAATGATAAAAGAAACAGGAAATCGAAATCGGTTTTAGTCTTTTAGGCTTTTGCACTTTACTACTTTCTTTTGATTAACTAATAAATGAAACTCAATCAATTCTCGTTTACAAACTGACTCGGCTCATTAATCGACACTTAGGTCAGTAGATAATGGATGTTGATAACTTATAACAACTTAGAAGTTCACAAGGAACGAAGTTGAAAAGGATTCAACTTAAGAAATTAAGTTTTGGAAACTTTCTGCACAAGGCAGTGGATCTGGAGTTCGCACAGAACAGAGTACTTTAAACCATGGGATTAAATTTATAGCAAAAGAAAGCCACGGGTTTCTAGTTTACTCTCCAATTTACGGATCTTGATTTCGTTAATTGAGCTAGGAGTTATGACAGTTTCCGTGCAAGGTCACAAAACAGTCCGCACGAAACCCTAATGCTCGATAAAACTCGACGTACGATTCCCTAGGTTCGATCAATACTATTCCACTTTTATTTTCACGAAATTTCCATCTCAATACAGTCTACATGCATGTCCCTTAATCGGGTACACATTCACGTCTTTTGATTAAACAAACGATGAGCATTTCCTCGTCATTTTCAACTAACCAATTACTAAACCAAATCAAATTTCAATTTCTATTTCGTTCAACAACTTCTCGTTTATTAACTAAAACTCAAATCATCTCGTATCTCGAATGTAAATATCGTCAACTACAATGTTGTTCGTTTATCAATAACAATCATTATTATCAAATTGGTTTTCCTTATTCGACTTCTCTATCGACGTTTAATCTCGTTTCTTCGTCTCTTATCCAAATTCGAATCTTTTTAGAATTCGTTCAAATTTTACGGTTAAGATCATCAACTATCAAGATTAACATAGGTTTGAATCACAAACCTAAATCATTATCTATTCTCGACTTATCGACGATTGCTCGTCTCTTATCAAAATTCCGACGTTCTCCAATTTCGTTCAAACTTTACCACATCGATCATTATCTAACAAGAATCACTAATATGCCAACCATATAATCAAATCATTAACGAGTTTCAACTTATTGACGTGTTTCCATCTCTTACGTTTTTTATTTTATTTTAAGAAAAATCTCAATAAATTATATAACCATCTACATACATACTACATCTCATTTCCATTAACAAATCATGCATATCATATCATCTTCTACATTAAATCATCCATTCTTCATCTCTTACACTTTTATTTTTATTTTTAGAAAATTCTAATTTAATTCATGTAGTCATCTAACATCATATAGAACAAGAATTCATCAAACAATCATCAAGAAAATCGAGCTACGATAAACCCCTAAATCCTTAGAAAATTTCGGTAATGACATAGAGATTAGGAGGGATGATTTCTTTGATTTCAAATTGGTTTTCCTTATTTGATTTTTCTATCGACGTTAAATCTCGTTTCTTCGTCTCTTACTAAAATTCTAATCTTTTTAGAATTCGTTCAAATTTTACTGTTACAATCATTAACTATCAATATTAACATAGGTTCGAATCACAAACCTAAATCATTATCTAATCTCGACTTATCGACGATTCTTCGTCTCTTAGCGAAAATCCGACGTTCTCCAATTTCGTTCAAATTTTACAACAACGATCATCATCTATCTAGCATCACTAATATGTAAACCATATTCTCAAAACATTAACGAGTCTTGACTTATCGATGGATTTCCGTCTCTTACGATTTTCATTTTATTTTTAGAAAAATTCCAAATAATTATATCATCATCCTCAAACATCCTACATACCATTTCTATTAACCAATCATGCAAACTATAACATCTTCTTCATCAAATCATCCATTCTTCATCTCTTACATTTCTACTTTTATTTTTAGAAAATTCTAAATTAATTCATGCATTAATCTATCATCACATAGAACACGATTCCACTAATCAATTATCTAAAAATCGAATCAAACATCAAACCCCCAAATTCTTTAAAAATTTCGATAATGACACATATTCAAGGGGGGTTGATTTCTTCATAATTTCATTTCATAGAATCATTCCTAAGCATACTATAACATGTATTAATCAAAGAATCATCATCTTACTTCATTTCCAAAATTTTCGAAAAAATAAAGTAGATGAAAAAGGATTTTTGTTCGGTTCAATCCGTAGAGGAAGCTCCTACCTTGTCGAATATGGAATCGGATCTAAAATCGATCGGTAGATGGATGACTTGTGAAGCTTGAAAGCTTGAAGAACTCTTGACAATGGAACAAAAGTGAGAGAGAAGAGATGAGAGGGAAAGTGGCGGTTTTGGTGAGTTTTGGGAGAGAGAAATGATGACTAAGTGTTTAGATAATATCTCTTAAAGTAGGATGACTCACAAGGTGTGAGTCATGGGGGGGTAAGGTGGCGGTTTTAGGATAGGGTTTTAGTCGAAAATATTTCGTTTTCAGGTCTAATACGACGTATTAAAAATTGAGAAATAAATTCTTAGTCGGTTACGTATTCGGCAAAATCTAATTCGACCGTTAGATTAGAAATAAATCACGTACTCGAAAAGCATATTTCGTTTTTCAAAATCCGATAAAAAGTCGGGACATCACAGTCCAAATTTTGTCCGGAAAAATAAAAAAGACGGATTTTTACTAACTTACTCGTCTCGCAAAAAGAGTGAATGTAAAATCAGACGGTTTCTCGATTTGAGTTTTCGGGCGAAAATTTTATCGGACGCGAAAATCCTACTACAGTAGTCGTTCAACCGACTTCTGAAATTTATTTTCAGAAACGGATTTCACCGTTAGTCTTAGAATTGAAAATCCTTAATTTGAAAATCCTTAGAAAAGTTCTTCAAGCTTTCTCAAGCTCCACAAGTCTCTCGTCTACCGATCATTCTTATTTCCGAGTTCATATTCGACAAGGTAGGAACTTCCTCTACGTATTGAACCGAACAAAAATCCTTTTCCATCTACTTTAATTTTATCGAAAATTTGGAAATGACGTAGGTTGATGAATCTATGTTTAATATATGTTATAGTATGCTTAGGAATGGTTTTATGGATTGAAATCATGAAGAAATCATCCCTCCTAATTAATTGATGAATACCGAAAATTTTAGAGGAATTAGGGGTTTGATGTAGTTCGATTTTTTTGAGGATTGATTGATGGATTAGTGTTCTATATGATGATAGATGATCACATGAATTGTTTTAGAGTTTTCTAAAAATAAAAATAGAAATGTAAGAGATGAAGAAGTGATGATTTGGTGTAGTATATGTTATGATTTGCATGTGTTGGGAAATTTATTAAAGTTTTGATTGATTCTAAAACCAACTGACCCCAACCGAGTAGATGTTGCCAGATCCTAATGTTGGTAGTTAGGCTCGCTGTTTGAGCATTGTTAAGATTTTATCTTTACAGGACTCCAGCTGAAGATGGCAACAAGGCTTCACTCGGATAGAACATGAGGTGTAAGAAAAACACCTGAGCGTTCAAGTCTCAGAACAACAGCTAAGTATTCAAAGGGAGAAGATGCAAGAGAACATCAGCTGTAAGAAAGACAACTGAGCGTTCGAAGCCAACTGATCAGAGTCAGATACAAGAAAGACAACTGAGCGTTCAAGATGGAACATCAGTTGTAGGATTCAATCAGTTAGATCAACAGCTTGAAGTTCAAAGTCAGCTGAGAGTTCAACTGTTCTTACTCAGACAGAAGCATTCAGATAGAACATCAGCTGAAGACCAATCAGATGAAGATCAAACGACTCAACCGACTATCAAATGTTGGAGGTCAAAGGTTAAGATTTGAATTTCAAATAAGGAAGTCACGTGAAGGTTTGACTCTCTGTCATTACCTCTTTTGGCCCAACACAAGGTTGTCTCAGATGGAAAGCAGAAGCGCGCAATTGCCAAATTCGGAAAGTCTGCAGAGATAAGAGACAAGCCATCGCTATCAAAGAACAGAGATCAACGGCTCCTCCAACGGCTAGTTGATTCTCTCCGACTATAAATAGAGGCCTTCATTCATTCACCAAGACTCACGAGACAGACAAGTGCGAGAAGAGATATACAAGCGAAAGAACAACTTCATTCTGCACTCAAGCAAAACTGTTGTTATCCTCTAAGAACATCATTAGTTGAGAGTTCTAGAGTGTTAGATTCTGTCTTTGTATTTTTCGATCCAACCTTGAGAACATCACTAGTTGAGAGTTCGTAGAGTGTTAGATCCTAGCTCACTTCCTTTTCGAGCTATTAGTTGGAAACCCACACTTTTACACACCTGAAAAGGTTGTTAGGACCCTACTCTTCCCGTAACTGAGTAGATAGGTTGATAAGTACCCGTAAACTTATCTGTAAGGTTGATAAGTACCCGTAAACTTATCTCAACGGTTGCAAAGCCCGCGTAAGCTTTGTGGTTTGTCCAGAAGAACTTGGACTGAGTTGTGTGGACTCACAACTCCCCGTGGACGTAGAAGTTCTCTCCGAACCACGTAAATTCTTGTGTGTTATGTTTATTTTTTTCAGTTACTTATTGCATAATCAACTGACTAACTAACCTGCATACAAACTGCATCTTTCCATAACAACTGACTTGGTTATTGACCAACCTTGCATAAAAGCGTGAGTTATATTTTTACAAGTTGTTATTTTCCACCACATTCCGCACATCACCACTCTTCCAACTGAGTACTTTTACTCAGTTGTGAATCCAGCTGAGTCCCTATTTACTCGGTTGTGATTATTTTTCAAGAGTTGTTTTTAAAAGTTTTATCTGGTGTATTCCCTCCTCCATACACCAGAACACCAGAACTCGTATCGGGACCATCAAGTGGTATCAGAGCAGTGGTTCAAAAGACTGCTGACTCTGTTTCACAAGGTGTGAATTCGAGGTGTTTTCTTCAGTGGTCAACTGAACAGATCTCTTTATCACGCTAGTGCATATCTGCTTGCATTTTTCTTCTGTTGTGTGCAGATGGATGTTTAAGACAAGATCGTGGTCATGTTCTCGATTGTGAACTATACATCCTGGAGAACTCGGATGAAGAAGATCCTACTGTCAAAGCATCATTGAATGCAACAAGTACTCACATCCGGACCGATCATCATCAGAGAGAGAGTCACTCGCACTCCTACAAATCCCAATGATGAGGATGCAACTGTGGAGTTAGTTGAGAAGAAGCCAGAAGACTTCACTCCAGAAGAAGCGAAAGTGAGCCAGCTGGACATCTGGGCTCAGAGCACAATCATGTCCATAGTTGGACAAGACTATCTTCCTTGGATAGAAGAGTGCAAAACCGCTAAAGAGATGTGGGATATCTTGGCATCTCTAAGTGAAGGAAGCAACGAAACAAAGGAGAACAAGTTCTCACATGCCTGTCAAGACTTTGACAACTTCTGTCTAAGAATTGATGAAACCATTGATCAATTAGAGCTCTGGTTCATGGACATCATCAGAAGGATCCAGTCCATTCGAAGAGAAAAATATACTTTGAGAGAAATCAACCTCAAAGTATTACAAGCTCTACCAGCTGAGTGGGATACCTTCACCAATATTCATGAGAGCCGAGCTGACCTTGGTGAGATGGGAACTGAAAGATTGTTCTTAATTCTGAAGGGAAATGAGTACAAGGTGAACCGACGAAGGTCAACTCAGTCCTCGGTTCAGACGGGTCGACATGAGGATGTTGGTTCAGCCACAAAGCACTCCGAGCTGACTATTCAAAGCCACGAACATCAAGGCCAACACGATCTGCGGACATAGCCACGAAGGAGCCAAGCAGAGAAGAGCTGCAACAGAATATAGCCGCCCTGTCAAAGAAGCTAGCTGACATGGACACTCGGTTCGGAAAATACAAAAGGTTTTACAAATCTAACCGAACTCGAGATAACTCAATCTGTTGGGTCTAAACCCCGTACAATGAATTCAGTTCCTTTTGAACAACTTGTCGAGTGATCCTTCGAGATCAACTCTTTCTTTTAAATGAAGCCTTGTTCATAGTAGTTATTCTGTTATTAATGTCTATTTATTTGTTTATTCTTATTCATCCCCCTTCTTCCCCGCTTCTTTAATCCAACCCCTGGTCGCACCCCGGTCTTGCCATCCCTCGGGATTTGGGGCTGTGACAGTCTGATACCCGGTCCGAACCGACCCGCGCTGCCCACGTCAGACCTGACTCATGTCGCGTTTCATTAAGGTTATTTTTATCCTAAATTAAAAAAAATTGGACAAAATCTATATATTTTCAAGAAGGTGAACCAAAATTTATATGTACTTCCTACGCAATATATAATTGGTATACAAGCAATAACTATTGCATATCTTTGCATCATTAATTAATATTACAAATTACTTATGTACATGATTATTGAGCAATGAAATTAATTAAAATAGAAGTAATATTAAGTACATGATTAAAAAACTAATATATTCCATCTCAGTGTTATAATTTCAAATTCAATAAATTATGCATCAAAATTGCAATTTGAAAGATCTAAACTATATATAATTACAGAAGTAAATAAAATGAACAAACAAAGTTCGAAAAAAATATATACATATTTTTTAGTATACGGATAAAAGGAAAAAAAGAAGAAGAAGTTGAGTTAAATTTGTTATATATGGAAAGTCATCCCATAGTATGTGGAAGGTGGAAGTTACAACTAACACAAATTAATATTATATCCAAAATACTAAAAGTAGTAAATAGTTATAAAAGAAATCTGATGAAATCTCAACCGTGCATGAGAATAAATGGACGAATAAGATTCAGATTTAGGTTAACACATGGGGAAAAAAAATTATTTAAACCTTCCACTATATATATGAAATTATGATTTAATATATTATAATATTAACATTCAAAAATGGAATGTAAAAAAGGGTAGCAAATTAAAATTTCTAAAACAAGTAGGTGGGACTTGCTATTGTAGTTTATAAAGATTTTTAAAACTAAAAAGTCATTATTAGCATTCGAGTCATGAGTTTCAATGCATGTAGCTAAAATAATGAGTTAGTCTCCTGTGCAACGTGCCGCGCATTTTGCGATGCGCGCGTGGCGCGTGCACTGAACACTCGTACCTTTCACGCGCGTCACATGTTGTGCACGCGCCTAATTTTTATTATTACTTTTTTCGATTTTTTTTATGCACCCCAACTTGTTTTTATATGCACTACACTGTATAATGAGATGTGTCACTAAGTGTACTGAGATGCACTAGTTTTTTTTTCATTTCAATTTTTTTTCCGGCTTAGCCTTCTACTCCGATTTTAATTTGTAGATAATCGTAGTGACAACATTCATGTCCTTTAGCTCGCTATAAGGCCTTCGGCTCCCGTCCCTCGAATCTTAAAACAAAAGGAAAAAAAAAACACATCGTATTGCATCTCGGTACACATGGTTGTACATCTCATTATACATGGTGGTGCATCTGGATACACTATGTGATGCATCTTAAAAAACGTGAAAAATTAATAAAAATAAAAAACTGGTGCATCTCAAGACACTTAATGGTGTATCTCATTATACATGGTGGTATATGTGTGTATGTGTGTGAGAGAAAATGTGATGTGATGTGAGAGCAAAAATAGTCGACTTCACATTTTCTCTCACACACACACACAAAATAAAGAAAGCAACAATGAAGACGACTATTTTTGCTCTCTTACTGTGCTATCTACATTCTCTCTCATGTAAATCCCCCCCCCCCCTCTCTCTCTCTCTCTCTCATATTATGTAGTACATTTTGATAATTTAATCAAATTACTAACCATTAATCTCGTACCTGTGCAATTTCTCAGCTGCATTGCTAGGGTCGGACAAACTCGGGATAACCTACGGCCGCGTTGCGAACAACCTTCCCTCGCCCTATCGGTCCATCGAGCTCCTCCAGTCTATTACGAGTAGCAGTTGATAATGAAGAAGGATAAAGTGTAGTCTAGAGTTTTAACTATTAGATTAAGTAATGTATCTCTTTGATATTACTTTTCTCTCTTTAGTAATAGTTTGTTGAGTCAGCATATAGGGATAGTATAAATACTAGTTTCGTGTACTCTTTTACCTCATTTTAGATATATGAAAACATTTCTTTCCACTTTTCTCTCTTTATCTTAATATGGTATCAAGAGCTATTTCTTCCGCATTTCTCTGATATATGTGATTCTTCTTCTTTGATTTGCTATGGCTCGACAAGCAAATCGACAACAGCAGCAAACTGTTCCTCGTGAACCTGTCGCATATGAAGATCAATCAAGTCTTTACTATCTGTCTCATAGCGACAATCCTAGTGTTTCACTTGTGACGCGGCAGCTCAATGGATCGAATTACAACAATTGGCACAGATCTATGACTACTGCACTTCTCACGAAGAACAAATTGGCATTTGTTGATGGAATGTTGCCGCGACCAGAGGCTATGGATCTCCTTTATGCTTAGTGGTTCCGATGCAATTCTATGGTGGTTTCGTGGCTTCATAATGTCGTTATACCTTCAATCAGCTCCAGCATAATGTATCTCGATGATGCATCTACAATTTGGGATGATTTGCGAGAACGATTCTCTCAAGCAGATCTGGCGAGAATCTACCAACTTCAGCAACAATTGATTTATTTTTCTCAAGGATCGAACGATGTGAGCACTTATTACACTAATTTGCGTGTGTTATGGGATGAATTTCATGCTTTTCAGCCCACTCGTTGGTGTACTTGCAACAATTGCCGATGTGATAGCGCTCGTAAATGGAGTGATTACCAAGTGCAAGATTGTGCTATGTAATTTTTGATTGGTCTTAATCCGTCATTTGCTCAAATTCGATCTCACATTCTGTCTATTACATCATTACCTTCGATCTCGAAGATGTTTGCGTTAGTGCTATAAGAGAAGCGTCAGAGATCAATTGAAACTATTCTTCCCCCCAATTCTCTTCCTAGTGTGAGTGAGCAGGCTAGATCTATGATTAATGCTACAGGTTACGGCAGAGATCGAGAAGATCGTGATAAGTTCTATTGTTCAAAGTATGGAAAAACAAATCACACTGTGGATAAATGTTATCAAATAATTGGTTTTCCACGTGGTTATGGTCGAAGTAGAGGACGACCCTCATACTCTAGATCTGATGATGGAAATTGATATGTAAATCAAGTTGGTGATGGTGATCGTGTTGAGCAACACACTGCTCCTATGCCTGCTTCCACACCTCATCTCTCTTCTGATAATATTGCTCAACTAATATCCTATTTGCAGAATCAGATGCTAGCTAGTCCAACACAATCAGGAGCTTTTACATCTACTGGAGCTTCATCAAACTCACTTACTGCATGTGCTTCTTGTGCATTCAGTGGTACAATTACCTATACTCCTTTTGTTTGTTCTAGCATTTTACTCTCTCCTCTTTGGTCACTTGACACTGGTGCTATGCATCATGTTTGCTGTAATATAGCTTTCTTTTTCTTCATCAGTAGCAGTCCATAATGGCGATGTTAATCTTCCTAATGGTAGTACTACTATAGTTGAAAGAATTGGATCTGTGAATCTATCTCCTACTCTCTAACTATCCTTTGTTTTTTTTGTTCCTTCCTTCACATATAACCTCATTTCTATGAGCTCTTTGACTTTCTCAGCTAAGTGCACTGTTAGTTTTAGTCATGATTGTTGTGTTCTACAGGAAGTTTCTCAGGGGACTTTGATTGGGACGGGTAGAAGACATGGAAATTTGTATGCTCTAGACGTTCTTAGTCCAGTTTCTAGCTTATCTACTTTTGTTGCCAGTGTCTCTACCTCTGTTTCAGTAGATACTTGGCATTATCGTTTAGGTCATCTTTCTTACAATAAATTGCAGTCGTTGTCTAGAACTCTATCCTTTCCTTTATGTAAGCACAGTCTATGTAATATTTGTCCTCTTGCTAAACAAAAAAGATTACCATTTCCAGTTTCTGAACATGTCTCATCTGATGTGTTTGATCTTATTGATTGTGATGTTTGGGGAACTTATAATACACCTACACTTTAAGGATTTTCTTATTTTCTGACCATTGTTGATGATTTCTCACGTTTTGTTTGGACATTTCTTCTTCAACATAAATCTGATGTCAAAGCAGTCCTCACTCAATTTTTCAAAATTGTTCAAACACAATTCAACAAAAATATCAAACTCATCCGCTGTGACAATGGTATGAATTTAAATTGGATGCTTTATATTCAAAGTTTGGTACTCTTGTCCAGCACTCTTATATATCTACTCCTCAGTAGAATGCAAGGGTAGAAAGGAAACACCAACATCTTCTCAATGTTGCTCGAAGTCTCTTGTTTCAATCTCATTTACCTATAGGATATTAGGTCGATTGCATTCATACAGCTTCGTACTTGATAAACAGAACCCCTTCTTCTGTTCTTCCTGATAATATCACACCTTTTGAGATACTTTTTCATAAACCTCCTTCTTACACACATCTTCGGGTCTTTGGTTTTCTTTATTTTGCCTCCACCCTTCATAGGAATAGATCAAAGTTTGATGCTAGGGATACTAAATGTGTTTTTCTGGGATATGCCACTGGATATAAGGGATATAGAGTTCTTAACCTTGAGGATCAAGCTGTGTACATTAGCAGAGATGTCATCTTTCATGAAACGGTTTTTCCATTTTCTCATCTCACACCATCTCCATTTCCAACCTCAGCTTATACCTTTCCTCCTTCTGATTCTTCAAAAATTGATTCACCACCAGCACCTATACCTATCACTATTTCTTCTACACGGGAAGATGTTACAACAACTACAACTCCTTCTGTTCCACCTGCTACCAAATCGGGTAGAGTCATCAAACCTCCATCCCATCTCAATGATTTTGTCTGTAACTCTATCCACTCCACTGTTACTTATCCTCTCCATAAATACATTTCTTATTCCAAGCTTTCCATAGCTCATTTTAAGTTCATTTGCTCTCTTGCCTCAATTCCTGAACCCACTAATTACCACCAAGCTTCTTTGTACGCTGAATGGAGAAAAGCAATGTAGGTTGAACTTGAAGCTTTGATTAGAAATAATACTTGGCTCATTACTTTTCTTTCTCCTAGAAAGATTACTATTGGATGTAAATGAGTCTATCGCATTAAATTGTTTGCCGATGGTTCTCTTGATAAATATAAAGCCCGACTAGTGGCTAAAGGATTCACATAGCAGGCCGAGGTGGATTTCTTGGATAATTTTTCACCAGTTGCAAAATTGGTGACGGTAAAGATCATGTTAGCTCTATCTGTTGTGTCTGGTTGGAATCTTACTCATCTTGATATTAACATTGATTTCTTATACAGTGAGTTAGATGAGGATATATGCATGGAATTACCTCTTGGTTTGCTCAATTAGGGAGAGCCTTATCCTGTTGGATCTGTGTGCAAGTTGAATATATCTCTTTATGGATTGAAGCAGGCTTCTAGGCAATGGTACTTGAAGTTTTCTCAAACTTTATCATTCTTTGGGCTATAACAATCAGCTTCAGATCATTCCTTTTTCTTCAAGAGGGAAAAGGATAAGTTTCTTGGTCTTGTGGTTTATGTTGAAAATATTTTACTTGCTAGTAATGATATTTCTTTGGTAGCTAATTTCAAGAAATTTCTGGGGAAACATTTCAAGTATAAAGATTTGGGAAAGCCTAAGTATTTTCTTGGGTTGGAAATTGCAAGGAATGACAGTGGGATACTTCTATGTCAGAGGAAATATGCCATGGATCTAGTTCATGATGCAGGACTCATAGGCTGTCGGCCATGTTCTACACCCATGGAGTCTGGTAAGCATTAGAAACAAGATGAAGGAGAGCTTCTAGACGACCCTTCAAAGTATAGAAGGCTCATTGGGAGGTTGCTTTATCTCTGCATAACAAGGCCTGATATCACTTATACTATGCATAGCCTTAGTCAATTCTTGTCTAAGCCTCGTACAACACATATGATGGCAGCTGAGAGAGTGTTGCATTATTTGAAGGGAACTTTGGGACATGGTTTATATTCTCCCAGCAAGAATAACTTGAAACTGAGCATATTTTCCGATGCAGATTGGGCTTCTTGCCCGGATACCAGAAGATCAGTTACTGGCATTTCTCTCTTTCTTGGTTCTTCTCTTATTTCATGGAAGTCGAAGAAACAAGATACCATTTCAAGATCTTCTGCTGAAGCAGAATATAGGGCGATGGCACAGGCTACTTGTGAAGGCGTTTGGATCAAGAATTTGTTGATGGATTTTGGTGTTGAAGTTTCTAAAGCTATCCCTCTTTACTGTGACAACAAAGCAGCACTTTATATCACTTTCAATCATGTTTTCCACGAGAGGACAAAATATATAGAGATAGATTGTCACACGGTAAGGGATAAATATCTTCAAGGATTGATCAAACCACTCCATATCAAGAACACTTTGCAGCTAGCTGATATTTTTACCAAGCCCTTGACTGCACCACTCATGAAGAATATTTTGTTCAATATGGGATTCAGAAGCATCTTTGATCCATCTTGAGGGGGAGTATTACGAGTAGCAGTTGATAATGAAGAAGGATAAAGTGTAGTCTAGAGTTTTAACTATTAGATTAAGTATTGTATTTCTTATATATTACTTTTCTCTCTTTAGTAATAGTTTGTTGAGTCAGCATATAAGGATAGTTTAAATATTGGTATCGTGTACTCTTTTACCTCATTTTAGATATATGAAAACATTTCTTTTCATTTTTCTCTCTCTATCTTAATACAGTCGATGAACGTCCGACACGTGAAGCTCTACGACTCCGACCCTTAGGTCCTCAAGCTCATGTCCAGAACAAACATCCACATCATGGTCCCGAACGACCAAATCTCCCAGATCGCCTCGAACCGGTCTGAGGCTGACCAATGGGTCAACGAGAACGTCCTTCCCCACTACCCGAGCATGAAGATACGGTTCGTGCTCGTTGGGAACGAGGTCTTCAGCACCAACGACCAACAGATGTGGCTCAACCTTGTTCCCGCCATGAGATACATAAGGAAGTCCCTGAGCGAGCTCGGCATCCACAACATAAAGGTGGGGACCCCGGTCGCCATGGACGTGCTCGAGTCGAGTTTTCCACCCTCGAGCGGAAGATTCCGGTCAGACATCCCGGTCGAAGTGGTGACATCGTTGATGAAATTCTTGAACGGGACTTGATCCTTCTTCTTTTTGACGTCTACCCTTACTTCCCATGGTCGAAGAGTCCCATTGGCGTAAACCTCGATTTTGCACTGCTCAAGGAAGGGAATCGGACCTACATCGACCCAGACAATGGATTGATCTACAGAAATCTGCTTGACCAGATGCTCGATTCAGTTAACTTCGCTATGCAGAAGCTCGGCTTCGACGACGTGAGGATCGTGATCGCGGAGACGGGGTGGCCTCATCAAGGCGACATCAATCAGCTTGGTGTGAATGATTACAATGCAGCTACTTATCTCTGTAATCTAGCAGCCAAAATGTCGAGTGATCCTCCTCTTAGGACGCCGGCTAGGCCGGGAGTCGAGATCCCGACGTTCATATTCTCTCTCTACGATGAGAATGAGAAGCCAGGACCCGGCACCGAGCGGCACTGGGGGCTTTTGAATAGTAAGGGGCGATCGATCCACCAGGTAACTTGTTTTTTAGAAATGAGAGTAGGATCAGAAACTCTGGGGCCAGGTTCGGTCCTACTCTCGTTTCAATTATATATGTATGAACGAAATTTGTTTGCATTGGATGGACTTGTTATGTACCAAAATTTTGTTAACCCATATATTACCACTTCTCATTATTAGCTAGCTTTTTAATTTTTTTCTTCTTCTCGTCCCTTCTTTTTTCAATTTTTCAATTTTATGTTAGTTTAATTTTATAATTATTACTCGTGACTGATTGTATTCAATTAGGATTTTTAACTAAGTTTTTTATTAATTTAGTTTTGAAATTTTAGTTAAAAATACCAGAATATAAGGGTTAATTGTTGTATTATTTGGGTTTTTTATTTTTCTAAGCTCCAATTTGTAGTAAAAAATTTGATTATATACAATAATAAGTTTTACTTTTATAATAACTATTGTAAGAATAATGAATTTTAGAAGTGGTACACGAGTGGATGACAACAAATTATGGGAGAGAATATTTGAACCTCGGTTGCATGCAAGGTTTTTGTACTAAAATAATCCAAGAATCTGATTTAATTACCAAATAAAGTGAAAAATATTATTGTAAATTTAGTAATCTATAAAGTGTTGATTTGTTGCAGATGGACTTAGCTGGGGCATGTCCAAAAGGAGATAAGGGCGTTTCACGACATTTGGCGAAGCCGGTGAACAACCGGCCTTACAAAGGGAAGCTATGGTGCGTTTTGGCCACGCCGATGAGGGTGTCGGAGTTGCTGCCGGCTGTGGAATTTGCCTGCTTGCAAGGTAACGACACATGTAGAGCTAGCTCCGGGAGGAAGCTGCTACGATCCGGTATCGATTACTTCTCATGCAAGCTATGCATTCAGCTCGTATTGGGCTCAGTTTAGGGGTGATGGTGCATCTTGTTTCTTCAATGGCCTTGCAACTCAGACTACTGTTGATCCCAGTAAGTCTGCTTGGATTTCATCATGATATTAATTAGAATTGAGAAAATATATATAGGATCACACTTGGATGTGAAGTGGACTGCACCGTACGATTCTATTACCATTGTATTTAATTTAATTTAATTTTACTGTACCTAATTGGGAAAATTGATTCTAATTAGGATTACTAATTAATTTGTAATCAAGGATTAGTTAACTCTAATATAAATTAATAAAGTTTAATTAAGTTCAATTAAATATTAATCTGATTGTACGGTGCGGTCCACCTTCACCAGAGTTTGGGTGAAAAATACTAGTACATCATTTGAGTTTTGTACGAAAAATGATTTGATTGAAATGGTTGTGTTTGTATGAACAGGTCATGGCTCATGCAAGTTCCCGAGTGTGACGGTATGAAGATGGATATTTGGATGATGATGGTGGAAACATATAATTTAATTTGCTTAGTTAATTTTCCTAAGTTCTTGTTTGTTTAGCTGTGATAGTTCAATATTTGTCCTTAAGATGATGACTATGGTGCTCTGTATTGAGAAAATTCAATAGAGTGTAATATCTTAGATACGAATATACAATGGAGTTGGTTTAATTGATACTAGTAAAAGTTTTGATAAGTATATCCATTCTGTTTTCTCATTGACAAGAAAGGTATTCATTAAATTTAATATAATTCTAAGTTTGAACAATTCATTTCCTCTACTTACAATCAAGCACATATATAATTAATCATGGGGAAAACATTTCAAATTCAGTGAATAAAAGGGTTTAAATAATTCATAATAATATCAAAATGAGTACATCGGTGTAGAGAGGGGTGTGAATAAAACGAGTATAAAACTTTTTTGAGTTAGTTTTTTTTAGTGAGTTGTGTTTTAAATCTTGCTAACTTCTATAGAAGATGATCAGTTGGACATGAAACTTAGCCTGATGTGAATATGGTGGTTTGAAGCTTTACAAGTTTACTTCAAAAATCTTATTTAATTAATAACGTGGTTCAGAGGTAAAGCTTCTACATCCACTGACCAAATCTCTATAGTAAATCTCTTAACTTAGATCGTCTTGCTTTAATGAGTAGCAAGACAATTTCTTAGCTCTAAACTAGAACTTTTCTTACAAATCACAATATACTCGTACATGGACCACAAACTATTATCAACCTTTTTTGGGAGAAGGGTTTGTTTGTGGGGATTTTCCAACTAGTGAATAAGCTTTACATTGATAATACACTGAAGATGAACTCGTTCGAATTTAGACTAAGATAGAAAGATTTGCCTAAAAAAATGAAGAACTTTTAATATTCTAGAGATGAATATGCAGAGAATTTTTTTTCGCTAGGATCGAGATTCGTTCGGTTGTGTGCATTATAACTTATAAGTGGGTCGAGCTTGATTTTTGGGCCTTCATTCAGCCATTGAATCTCATCGAATTAGGCCCAATAGGTAGGACATACACATCATTGTGCATTATTATTCCATTCTTGCTAAATGCTAATCAAGAGTTTTTTTTGAAAAGAAATGTTAATCAAGATTTAAGATTGATGACTAATTAAGGCTATGAGCAGCGCGCGCGAGAGAGAGCGTATATAGCAAGCTCGTTGCCCACTGCCGAGCGTCACGCTTGCGAGCTCACGCTCTCATGAGCTCAATGCCACGTGATGGAAGCTCATAACATCAACTATCATAATCTCCTCCTTCTTCATTCTCTCTCTCCTAAAAAAAATAGCGAGCTCCACAAATTGGAAGCTCGCCACTACACCTCAATTTTCCATCGCGCATTGGGCCCACCAAAAAGGGCATCGAGCGCATAAAAAATGCTCGCCGCTGCTGATGGTCTAAGGAGCGGTCTTCCATGCGCGCGTGGTGAGCCGTGCCCTATTACTCCCTCTATCATACTTATCTATTACTCCATTTGTCATGTTATTCTTGTCCTATATTCCTTTTGAGATTGTACCGTTATTCTTGGCCTTTTTCCCTGGAAATAATTAGGAGATGATTACGATCCAATTAATTTGTTAAGCAACTCACTTTATAGGGGTATAAGTGAGTCAAGCTAGCTCACAAGCTACTTGGGATCGGCTCGGTATTAGTCGGTCGAGCTCGAGCTCAAGCTACTCGAGTAGGTATCGAGCTCGAGTTCAAGTTTCATTATACTTGGCTCGATAGGCTCGCAAGCCTAGTCAAGCTTAGTGATGGTATATACTATTTTACCCTTAAATTATTACTTAATTACTAATTTGGCCTAAATATAAAAGGAAAGGATGAAACTAGGGCAGCCGCAATCCGGAATGTCTCTCGTGAGCTCGTCTTCTCTCCCAGAATGAAAAAGTGAAAATCCTATGGCACCACTCCTGATGTCGCCAATCTCGCCGCTCGTCGATGCTGATTCTGCTGATTCTCGAGGAGGAGAAAATTTTAGCTCAGGTCGACCGTATCGAAGAAAAAACCAAGTGTTTGGCCACCATCCGCAGAAAATTTTGTATTGGGGTTTGAATTAACTTTAATTTTCTGTCTGGTCAAAATTTGTGCCGCCTTGTTCTTGATTTTTGGGGTTTATGCTGTTATAATTAAGATTTTTATTATAATTCTTCTGTCTTATTCCCTTTTCGTTTTAAATTCAAACCCAGTTCCTAGAACCAAATTTTGCTTTTTCTATCCAGATGTTTCCCCCCTAATTTTGTCGGATTTGTAATGGCTAAATGCATGAATATTTTAGATTTCTATATGCAGACCGTAATATTGGTATTTAGTATATATTTTGAGATTTTATGATTAGAGATTTGGAGTATATGCCCATCTGATCTCAGCACATTCATCAGAAAGAAATACTGATTACTGATTTTTTATTCCACTGGATTCAACAGTGGAGCCCAATCATGTTGAGCTCGAGCTTATTGTGTTTGCCATCGAGTCGAGCTCGAGTTCGAGCTTCATACTTATGGACTGAGTTTGAGCTTGAATATGCTAATACTCGGCTCGACTCGACTCATTTATACCCCTATCACTTTATACATTTCATCCTAATTTTTCACCTCATTTTTCTGTGTCATTCACTATTACCCCTCTCTCTACCCATTTTATTCCACTTTATTTCACTATTCACTCTCTCTACCCATTTTATTTAACTCTAAAAACTCCACTAAACATTAATGTCTTCTATTCTTCACTATTTTCTTCTTAAACCCCATGTTCAAAAGAACTAGGCCAAACCTGGTAGAATGAAGGGAGTATTATATCGAATCAAAATAATTTACAATGCATTTTCCCTTCCATTTTGTTATTACATGTAAAAAAATCGCACTTTACTATGCAGATTAATGTTTATGCATTTTCTATGTCATTTCCATTTTTTAAATTTAAATACAACTTTGTAGTTCAAAATGTAGTTCACTATGTAAATATATATGATGCATTATTATATTAAAATATAATAGTAATTATTTTACTATTTTAAATTTGAATTATTTAATTATGATATTAAATTTTATTAATTTGAAATATTTAAGTATAATATAGATATAATAATACCTAAAATGATGCTCAATTGACAATTTGACTTCTAAAAATATAAAGAGGGAATGTTGTGAAATGTCCATTTTTCTAAACAAAAAATTTAAAATGACACCTTACTTTTTTAGTTTCAAAATAGCACTTTGAGTTGTGAAAGGTCTAATATACCCTTAATGAGTATACAAGAAGATTAACTTTTATTTGAATCATACACGAAGACTAATTTCATGTATGAACTTCCGGCGAAAATTTTCAGTGAAAAATCCCTGCAACAAAAATTTCCTACGAAAAATTCCGGTGAAACTTTGAAGCATACACGAAGCCTAACATTCATATATGCATCATATACGAAAAATTCCGGCCAAAATTTCCGACGAAAATTGCCGGCGAAAATTTCCGGCCAAAATTTGAATCATACACGAAGCTAACTTCATGTATGTATTATACACGAAGACTAACATTCATGTATGCATCATACACGAAAATTTTTCACCTCCAAAAATTTCAAATTTGAATCATACATGAAGGGGGGTGTATTTAATCCAGACTTTCATTGAATTTTAAAGACTTCAGAAGTCTGGGTGTATTCAATCCAGACTTCTGTTGGATTTCTGAAATCTGGGTGTATTCAATCCAGACTTTTGTTGGACTTCTAAAATCCAGGTGTATTCAATTACGACTTCTGTTGGATTTCTGAATTCTTGGTGTATTTAACATTCCATGGACTTTTTACTTATGGAGTTTGGTTGGAGTTTCATGAAGAAAATAGGCACGATGAAATCCGATCGATATCGATGAGATTTCAAATCCAATGCACCTCCAGCGCCGGGTGAGGACGAGCGGTCACTGAGGCATTCCAGCCGGCGTTGGGATATTCATATTTCTAGCACACAACAAAACAAAACGAAGAACCTCTGTTTTCAATGCCAGAATCTAATCTTTTATACCTTTCACATTTTCGTATCTTTATTTGGATTGGGAGACTGAAAACCACATCAAATTTTCTTAAAACCTAGAGAAGAACCACCGGCAACAAAGAGCACAACTGTTAAAACTCAAAAATAGTCGAAGATCGAGAAACCTGGTACAATCAAAACAGAAATACTCGATCCAAAGAGAGAGAGGGAGAGAGAGAGAGAGAGAGAGAGAGAGAGAGAGAGAGAGACCTTGAGTGTTGTCTTGCTTCTGAGAAGAAGACGAAGAAGAGCCCATCGCAGAAACAGAGAAGAGGCACCTGCTTCTGAATGTGTGGAGCGATTTCCCAGTAGCAAAAGAAATCTGGCGCTTACTGTCTTTGGCTATGGCGTGGCACTCCATTTCTAGAATATTCACTCACAAATACGACCATTCACAAACAAAACACTACTTCTTACCTCTCAAGTGATACCCAGTTGGGCACCTGGACATACTCTTCTTCAAGCACCAAAGGGAAGAAGACGATAATCGTGACCTAGCGGGGGCTGGGAATTTTCATTTTGCGCACCCGTTGGAGTGCAGTGGGCGCTGGAGTGATGGAATTCAACTCCAACGAAAGCCGATGCGAACTCCAACAGAAGTTCATCGTAAATCCGCGAACTCCAACAGAACTCCAATGAAAATCCATAGACTTCTCAACTCCAATGACTTACAAAGTCCAATGAAAGTCTGGATTAAATACACCCTCCGAAGATTAGATTTCGTGTATGCATCATACACAAAGACTAACATTCATGTATGCATCAAACATACAGGAACAATAGCATACACGAATGCATATCTCATACAAGAAAAAAAAAAAGGCATACAAGAACGATCTCATACACGAATGCCCTTTTGCATACAAGAACAATCTCATACAAAAAAAAAATGCATAGGTACCGTGCCGGCATCAGAAAAATAGTACCTCGTCGAAACCCTGGTTTGGCGGCATCAATGGGCTGTCCATGTAAGCAGATCTGTGCCTGCGGCGGATGTGGTGGGCGGCAGCGGTGATGTATGACGTCAACGGAGATGGAGGTGATGGAGGGGCGGAGAAGATGGAGAAGATGGAGTGGATGGAGGAGCGGAGGAGATGGAGAGGATGGAGATAGAGCTACGCTGTAAAATGCCGACCGACGGCAGCGGAGAAGCTAACCAGCGGAGAAGATGGAGGGCCGGATGAGATGGAGCAACGCTGAAAGAAGACGGCCGACAGCAGCGTAGAAGATGACCGCTAGAGGAGATGGAGCAGCTGACTGGAGGCGGAGGAGAAGCTGGAGGTGAAGAGGTGAGAGTTTGGAAGAGGGAAGGGAATTGAGGTAAAGTAAGGGGTATAAAAGTCATGAAATAACTCAAAGGGACATTCTAACATTTTTTTTTTCCTAAATGACATAATTCATCTTTTGACTTTCAAAAGGGTTATTTTAAGTTTTGCTTCAAGGTGAAAAGGGTAGTGATATTTGGACACCTATCCAGACACTAACGAATTTTTATGAAAGAACCGATCGAAATCATGATTAAGTGTTGATCGGTTTTTTGAATTTTTTGGTGTGACAATTATGTCCCTAAGCTAATTTCTCTCCTTAATCTTACTTTTATGTGGTAAACTATTTCTTAATTATTTTTCCCGCTTTTTCTTCCCTCCACAACCATCACAATTAATTTCATAAAATAATTATATTTTTCATATAGAAACAAATATTGTTTTAGTCGATTAATATATTTAACAATATTAAAATCGTATTTAAATCAATTTCATACTATTCCTCCTGCTATAATATGTTTCATACTATTCCTCCTACTATAATATAAAATAGAAAATAAAGTACTATTTAAATTTGATTATAGATTTCTTATAAATTTTTTTACTATTTTCTAAATTAATATGTGATGGTCGGTAACAAATGAGCTGGTATATGCGCGGGGGGAGGGGATACACCAATGATAATTTTTTACTTAAAACTGTTTCTTTCAATTCCAACTGCTCAGTTCGTTTGGTCGACAGCTGAGAAAGTCAGTCGGAGCTGTCACACAGTTAGATGCACATTTGACTTCTTTGACTGACGATCGACTGTGTATCCCAGACTGAGATTTTGAAAGAGTTTTGCAATGCGGAAGTTGGTGGAAATTAAATTCGTTACTTAACTGAAAATCTTTTATTGCGAAGGTCAAGTTCGCAAACACTTAGGGCAAATTTTGTAAACTTAATTTTATGTTAGGTTAGTTGGTTAGGAAACTGAAATATAAAAGTGGAAATAAAAGCAACACAGTAATTTTTCGTGGTTCAGAGATGAACTCCTAAGTCCATGACTTCCTTTTCGGGGTAGTAATCCATTAGATAAGTTTACACGTAATTATCAAACGTTGGGTTTGGTTTGCGGGCACCAAACAGCCTAACCTATCTTTTGCGGACAAGTGTAAAACCTATCTTCGATTTCGGGTTCTAAGGGACCTAGTTTTTTAATTACGGGTTCACACATGACCTAGAGAATGGGGGTTGGGGTTTTTCCATCTATGAAGTCTTCAATACTTAGAAAAGTTGAGGCTTCTTTCTAAGGCTTAGAGACTCGATATATTACAGAGAATCTGCTTAGAAAATGCAAGAACAGAATTTCTAGACTCTTTCAAATAATAGGCTTTGAGAAACTGGAAGGAAGCTAAGGAGGAGGACTGAAAACTCTCTTCTACTTTATTTCGAACACTTGTGGTTTTTCTTGCTTGGAGATGTTACTTGCTTTGAATGCTTCTTTGCGCGTGGATTCAGTTCTCTTCTCGCAATGGTGAAGACCACTATTTATAGAGAGGGAGAACAAATAACCGTTGGAAAGAGTCGTTTGACCTCTGCCATAAAGCACGGCACTTCCCCTACTCTTCTGCAAACTTTTCCGAAATGGTAACTGCGAGCCTTGCTTTATGCATGTCTCTGTTGTCGGTCCATTTAAGGAAAATTCTAGGCTGTCTTGTACTTTAAGCAGATTTAAATTTCAAATTTAAGTTCTTCTTCTTCTTCCTCCGTCTTCCTCCATCTTTTTTCCTTGACTTCTGGACATCTGACTTCGACAGAACTGCTTGACATGCATGAACTGCATGATTCAGTCCTGGAGTCAGTTGAGTTACGGTCCGACTGACCAACTAGAACTTGAACTGCCTTCCAGTCTTGAGTTGTCTTCTTCCGTTTGATCTTGTAAAGATAAATCCCTATACTCAAACAATGAGCTCTAGCTAATATCAAACTGATGGCTCATCTACTCAGTTGGGATCAATTGAGTTTTAGAATAAATCAAAATATTTACTAATTTTCTCAACCACATGTTTAATGAAATTAAAATTAGATCATTTTGATTTCATAATATTCCTAATATTCCTACTATTAGTATAATATCATAAATTAATATTAATTGAAGTAAATTATATTTTAAATATCATAATCGAATAAAAAATTTAAAAATCAGTAGAAATACTATTGAAAGTTCTCCCGCCAAATCCCTCTTTTCCCCTCACAATTTAGTTCTTAAATTAGTGGGATTATATTAGGATTATATTTCCTCCCAAAATATCAATTTTTTTCTCTCCCATAAATTAGTTCGCTTTATTAAAGGGTTATTTGAATTTGAGGAAACTAACAAAAAAATACCAAAACTTAAAAAAACATTCTTTTATAGCCTTTCTTTAAATAACACTCTTTTGTATACCAAAATCGTGTAAAAGTAATAAAATACCCTTAAGTTTCAAAGTCAACAGTCTCAGATTTTTAAATCTGCACGTGGTCACAATGGGAGTGGTCACGATGGGGTGGTCGCAATAGAAAAGCGCACCGTGATCATGATGGCCACTCCCATCTTGACAAAGGCAGATGCATGCGAAACCTACTAATTGCATCTGCACATTCAATTTGGTAAATATTTTCGGATGTACTAGGTAATAAATGAAGCCACTTTTCTTAAATTTTGTTAGTAAGAGGTTGGTGGTGGTAGTAATAGGGAAGAATACTATGATTATTCACCCCATTGAAACACATTCAACATATTCATCTCTTCAAAATACACAAACACAAAAAAAAAGAAAAAAAACAAATTATCATTCCAAGCATCCAAGATCTCGCCCAAGAAGAACGAAAGCATCAAAGGGGGCTCCGTCGTGTTTGTTGCTTCATATAAAGGTAAGCATAATATGTAAAATGTTTGTTTATATATTTGCTGCTAAAATTATGGTATTGTTATGGTGAAATTAGGGTTTTCAAAGTATAATACATGATATATTTTATCTTATGTCATGAAATATGTTATTTTGTTCATATAAAAATGTACTAAATTAAAAACTTCATGTTATCGGGGGGGCTAAAAGAAGTTGAAACACCTGGTATTGAGCTTATCACGAATTCTGCCCATGGTCATGATGGTGAAGTTCATCGTGGTCACGATGGTGATCACCAACGTGAGGTCATGATGACAATCCCATCGTGACCTCACGATGACTTTGACCATCGTGAGCTCACGAAGGGCTTGTAATAGTGAGGTCACGATGGTCATCACCATTGTGACTACTACATATGTGTCATAAACAAGCATTTCCATTGATTGTTTACACTTTGTTTTTGTATCTTTTGTTAATTTCACATGTCTTTACGCCGTATTATGATACATCATGGCGATCATTGAGAGCGATCGACATATATGGACGGAGATTTATTTCTTGTCTACATCGACCCCGGCACGATTAATCGTGCTAACCTTGTGGAACTCATTAGAGAGGGTTTAAATGGTGGGAAGGAGACCAAATATGTATTATGGTACATCATAAACATTAACGGCATGAAAGCAAAAGTGCTATTGCGGGGCGATTTAGAATTACTTCGATGGTTAGCGGACCCTGAAGAGGATCGAGAGGTTTATGTGATTGAAAATGGCGGCAACTCCGTCCCCGAAGTTAATGTGAGAAGTAGCACCTCGGGTGCACAAGATGATTGTGACGATGATGATGATGATGAATATGATGAAGATTATGAGGAGGATGAAGCGGTGTCTACATCCGAAGATGAAGAGAAAGATCGTCGCAAAGATTTGCTTTAATCGATGAAAGAAGAGTTTTATGCTCGGATTGGATAGCCGGCACAAATGGATAGGCTCATGGGGCAACGACACTTTTCATCGGACCATCAATCAGAAAGCGAGGTTGAGCATGAGCGTACACAGCGCAATTGGATAATTCCACATTCAGACCTTGAAAGCACAATACCGTTGGCGTGGGTTGAGCGGTCTATCGTCATCAATGGTAGTCTCGAGTAGCTATAGAAATGTATCATTTGGAGCACTTTGTAGAGTGTAAGACCGACTCTCCGCTTTGAATCGTGCAGTGTACCTATGTATGAGTGGTAGAAAGAATTGCACGTTTAGGTTGTGTGCTATGGAATGTGCAACTCTTTTTCGGATTACTAAGTTGACATTGGATCACAGTTGTCGGTCAGATTTGAACCGTGCTGCACGTGCAAGGTCGGTGAGTGGCGAGGTGGTTGCATTTTATTTTCTAAGAAATTGATAGATGAGAAGGTCGTTCTGAGGCCAAAGGAGATGATGGCGGAGATGCGCATGCCATACGGCGTTCAAATATTATATAACTTTGCCATCCGAACGAGACAGCTAGCGATAGAGAGAATGTATGGTAACTTCCCCTCTTCATATCAGAAGATTCCGTTGTATTTGTATTTGTTGAAACAACGTAATCCTGGGATTGTATATGACTTGCAGATGACTAGTGAAGGAGTGTTCTGTCACATGTTCCTTGCCCTTGGATAGTGTGTTAGAGCATTTGAGCATTGTCTTCGACCTGTGCTTATAGTAGACGGGACTCATCTTAAAGATAGAAATAAAGGAACCTTATTTATTGCGGTGACGAAGGATGAGAACGAGCAAGTGTTTCCTCTTGGAATTGGCCTTGGTCCGATAGAGAACGATGAGTCATGGACTTATTTTCTCTATAACCTACGCAAATGCTTCAATCCTCTCGAAGATTTGTTGATTGTGAGTGACCAACATAAGAGCATTAGGAATGCAGTTCGAACCGTCTATCCAAATGCATTCCACGGATTGTGCTATCACCATCTGCAGAAAAATTTCGATCCCATACGGCAAAGTTGTGGCCACACTCTTATATGAAGCAGCATATAGTTATCGCCACGAAGTGTTTGAAAACTTTTTTGAATTGTTGTACAGTGTAAGTCCTAATGGTGCTCACAGACGACTTTCTCAAATTAGACCAGAGAGGTGGGTTAGGCCAAAGTGTCTTGTGCGGCGCTATGGATTACTGACATCCAATCTTGTCGAATCTATGAATAGTATTTTGTGGTGGGGTAGGCGTTTACCAGTGTGCTCATTACTTGAAACATTTCACCATGTTTTGGAGTATTAGTTTGACGAGCAGCGTACCGATGCTGAATCGAGAGATCATGTGTTGACTGTCACTACATTCAACAAGCTTTCTCTATCAGTGCAAGCGAGCCTCGCTCTTCTTGTTCGAGCAATCACCGAACATGTTTATAAGGTAGACAAAGATAATCAACAATATCAAGTCGATCTTCAAAATTGGACGTGTGATTATCGTGTCTTTGATGAGGATAGGATTCCAAGTAAGCATGCCGCTGCTGCTATAAGGTAAAATTTATATTATTTGTTAGAATTTTCTTTAGCTTTTATATTCATTTTGTATGTATGCAATTCCTTTTTAACTATTTTAACAGGCGGGCTGGCATTGGTTTGAATGTGTATGATTTCGTACATAGATATTTCAAACAAGAGGGCCTAAGACAGACTTATGCTAAGCATATCAATCAAATACCGCACCTCGATGAGTGGAATGTGCCGCTGTAGATCAAATCAATTAGGATTATCCCTCCAGTAGATGTACGTCAGGCCGGTCGTCCAAGGTCGAGTCGTGCTCGGTCAACAATTGAAGGTACGAGAGCTCAACGTCTTCAAGTTTACTCCAGGTGTGGTGGATCTGGGCACAATAGGAAAAAATGCACGACATATGTTCCCCCGGGTGGAGTCAATTTGAATATCCCTCTCCAACAAATAGAGGATGAACAAAATTTTCATGATTTCGGGCATGATATAGCAATTGTTGTTGTGAGGGGCATGATATTAGGGCATGTCCCAACCCAATTGAAGACGAAATATAGCAGTAGCAGAAGTTGTTGAGTTTATGGCATTGTATTGACCTTTTGTAACCTTTAATATCTATTTTTATGTTCAGAATATTTGAGACAGGTATTATCTGCATACATGGATGATTTTTGGTGACTTCCTGCCTTGATCAAGTTGACAAAACCATCGTGACCTCACGATGAAGACGACCATCGTTAGGTCACGATGAGGTACTGACGCGACCGTCGTTTAGTCACGTACAAAATACATTTATAAATTTCCTATTTCCTACTACCAGGATCAGCTAGCAGCAAGTATAGGGTCGATCCCACGAGGAGTTGGTGTAGCTTTCTCTTTGGTCACGGGTCATCCATAGGTTAAGGGGTTCTGCACAGACTCGTCTTGGCCAAACATGAAATATAAATCTAAACTAAAGCATAAATAAAAGATAAAGATAAAGATAAACCTGGATTTAGGTGTTGAGTCAATTGCACAAACATTGAGCCACGAGTATATGGTACGTATATGTTTCAACGGTTATAGGCAAACGACATCATAGTCCTACTGTCACGTTGTCACGCCTACAGCCACGATCTGCCCAATTCGTTGTTACTTGTGAATCCTGCGTGGCATTCCCACCCCATGCTTCCTAACTTGCCCAACTCGCCCCCGAGCATTCCTCAAGGGGCATAGACTGGAACAAACAGCTATGGGCACTAGACGAACCGGTTCCAGTCCTATGAGATACGAGGATCCCGCTCCGACTTTTCACCAGCATCAGCGTACTTCATTCGGCTCCGCCCAAGTTCAACCTGAGATTTGCCGCCCTCAAGAAGCGAGAGGCAAACCTCTCCCGGTCCCTGTTGGTCTAAGCTACCGCCCTTTTAAGGAATCTGCGCACTCCAATTGCCCATTTTGCAGCATGGTCTCTTGGCTCACTTTGAAATCATTGCCTAATTCCTCGGGAACACACATATATATAGCCATATCGCGCCTCGCCCGAATCAATCACGATTCAATGCTTCTACAGCGTCATCTTGCCCAAACGCAGATTTATATAACTACCTAGGCATAAAGTAAATAACAAGAAAACATAGAACGAAATAGAAAAGGTACTATAATTAAAATATATCCAGACGACACCAACATCACCGGCAACAAAGTTAAAAATTAGTTTGCCTCCGAAGGGGCAAACTCTCGAACAAAATAAAGAAAACCCTAGACTAAAGAAGATAAGAAACTAAAAGATTAAAGATATCAAGAGTTATTGAGATATACATATGGTTTGCTATCTAGAAGTATTTATAGAGGTGAAATTTGTGGGTCTTGGAGGCTCAGCCCATTAGGTAAGTCGGTAACAGCTTGGTTTGGGCGTGCTGTCTGCCAGCTGTCAGTGCTTCCAGTAGTTTCTGTTGACCAAGAGACTTTCCATATTTAGCAGATTTGGTCTGGACGAATCTTCATGGATAAAGAAGGAAATAATTCCTTCCTTGTTGGCTACTTGGATAAGGTTGATCTCTTACTTGGTCCACACTATTCCCTTGTAGATTAAACTCTTTCTTGCGCCGCACTCTTTCTTGATATGCTGAACTGTCGCAGATCTTCATGCCCAAGACATGTACTCCTGCCTTTCTTCTGTGCTCTGCCTTACGCCTTGGCAATTTTACATCTATTCTTGCCCAAATGACTTGATCCCGCACGGTACTTGATTTGGTTAGGTTGTGAAGCGAGCAACTTTAGTTTTGAATGTCTGTTTTCTTGGCCAAGCTGCGAGCATCATTTCCTTACCCAAAGTGCTTCGTATCTACGCCCAAAATGTCTTTTGCGGAATTTGGTCATATCTTGCCCATTTCTGCCCAGTTTTGTCATGGTTTGCCCTGTACATTCCTGCCTTCACAATGTGTCCTCCCAGACAGTAAAGACAAACAAAAATACACAAAACGACTTGATCTAGACCTAAAATAAGTCTCGAAAATCATACAACATTTGGTCTCATCATGCCCACACACTTGAATCATGCTTGTCCTCAAGCATGTAAGTACAACTTGACCGAAACGAAAGAAAGAAAATAAAAGACTCAAAGGACTTGGTAAAGGTTAGCAATGCCCAATACAACAGATGAACGTGAGCATAATAAAATTCACATACAATGTTGGGCAAATAAATCAGTCCATACAATCATCAAATAGGTCAAAAATAAACATTCGAGCATGTTCAAGGTTATTCCTCACCAACACTCTCACTCTTGTATTTGGGCTAGTGTATATGCTCGGGACATGTCATTCTTGGCCACACCATAGGCTTGCCTGCCTTCTAAACTCTTCATCTTGTAGACTAGGTTTAAAGCTCTTATCTTTAGGTCCTTTTTGGGTTGTAACTTGGCTTTAGACATGGGTAGGAATTTATGGAACGAGGCTAAGGTCTTAAGGACTTGGTACTAGGCGATACGTCGCTGCTGGTTTGGCGATTCGTTGTGCATCTCTTTCTGAACTGGTAACTGGGCAATACGGTGCCCCTGGTTGGGCGAATCGTTGCCCATCACGTTTGATCTCCTTGCCTTTGCTTACGAGTCTTAGCACAAAAATCAACCTAGGACTTTTTTTTTCTATGTTTTTTTTTAAAGTCCTTTATTTTTTTTCTGACACTCCTTAGTTGGGCAGTTTCTGCCCTTAGTACAGGTGTCTTGCCCAATTCTTCTCTCTTTCAGACCCTTCTATTTTTCTCCTTCTCCCCTTTTTATATTTTATGCTCCTAAGTACTTATTGACCGGGTAGGAAATAGTGTTTAGGCTGCATATATGATAAAAGAAATTTAAGGCTCAAAGGGGCTTGACAAGGGGAAATTTAGTCGGGTAGGCTATTTGGCTTAATTTGGGCTTATAAAAGAAAAATGCCTAATTCATCTAAGTTCTTTTTAACCTAAGTCAAATAGATTTCAAGAAGTAAGCAGGAAAGTTCTAGGTGACTTCCAAATAAACACATCAAATAACTCACAAGAAAGAAAACCGCTTGGTCATGATATGCAGTATAGGCTCAAAACCTCACAAGGACTTGCTGAAACATTCATTCGTCATCCCTATTCACATACGATCATGCTTAAACCGAAATACAAACATGCTTAACTCAGAAATATGTTATGCTCAACATCATCATATTATCCTAAGCATGCAAACCTATACAAAAAAGAAGACGCTCCTCCCACACACTTTACTTTCAGCAAAGTGGGCAAGAGGCACAAACTCAAAACAAAACAACGGCAACCCCCATGCCCACACACTTTGCCTTGGGCAAAGTCTATGGTATAAGGGTAGACTAACAACATACTCAAAGAAGAAAAGAAAAGACACAAAAGACAACGGTCCTCCCACCCACACACTTTACTTTCGGTAAAGTGGGTCGATCAAAGGACCAACTCAATAAAGACTCAAAACAAAAACCTAAAACTAACAAAAACTGGAAAGAAACAATTATGAAGGAGGTTATAGCATGGCACCTAACGTGGGAAATTTGGGCATTACAAGTGGCTTAGAGGGTCTTCTTTCATGCAGCAACAACTTCTTCGTCCAGTCTGGTCAAGCTCCCAAGGATTTGCAACTCCTTGCTGTTTGGGCATGGCAGATGATCATTCTGCCTCCGTGGATGGTTCTAGAGAGAAAATCTTTGCAGGCATGTCATCCCTCGCTGGCGGCTTGTAGAAGGGATTTCCTTCTTCGTCATGGTAAACTCATCGAGCAACTTCATGTTCTTCGGCTCGGGCAAGGGACATCCTCAGCAACATCTTCGATGTGTGCGACAACATTCTCTTCCAACTCGCCCAAGCTGGTAAACGTAAGTGCCTTCAACTCAGGGATATCAAACTCCTCTTGCCCCATAGCAAAGTTTGGGGAATAAGGGTCTTAGTGGTTGTCATGCCATCGCTTCAGAATGCCTTTCCATTGTTGCTTCCGTGCCCTAGCTCCTGCACGTCATGAACAAACCATACCTCCTACAAAAATTCTACCTAGTTTAGGGTTTAAATAAAAATAAAAAGAAAATAAAAAGGATAGGTACCAGGTTGCCTCCTAGCAAGCGCCTTAGTTTAGGTCGTGGGCACGATGTGGCCTCCATCTTTTAGTCGTCGACTGGTTCTTGGAGTCCCGGAAACTCCACTTTTCATTCCGTGTCATGCCCAGAGTAGGCTAGACTTGTCCTTTGACTATTAGATGAGCTCATGTCCACTTGTCTTGCCCTTTCTACAGGTGTGCCTTGGTCACTGTGCATTCGTCCTCCGATCCCAAAGTCACTCACGAAGTTTTCCTGCACGGTTAGCTCGGAACACACACAAAAAGAACTAAATAAACAAAACAAAAGAGGAAACTACTAGAAACACAACTCCCCGGCAACAGTGCCAATTTTGACGCGACCGTCGTTTAGTCACGTACAAAATACATTTATAAATTTCCTATTTCGTACTACCAGGATCAGCTAGTAGCAAGTATAGGGTCGATCTCACGAGGAGTTGGTGTAGCTTTCTCTTTGGTTACGGGTCATCCATAGGTTAAGGGGTTCTGCACAGACTAGTCTTGGCCAAACAGGAAAAATAAATCTAAACTAAAGCATAAATAAAAAATAAAGATAAAGATAAACCTGGATTTAGGTGTTGAGTCAATTGCACAAACATTTAGCCAAGGGTATATGGTGCGTATGTGTGTCAAAGGTTATAGGCAAACCGCGTCATAGTCCTACTGTCACGTTGTCACGCCTACAACCACGATCTGCCCAATTCGTCTTTACTTGTGAATCCTGCATAGCATTCCCACCCCAGGCTTCCTAACTTGCCCAACTCGCCCCCGAGCATTTCTCAAGGGGCATAGACTGGAACAAGCAGCTTTGGGCACTAGACGAACCCGTTCCGGCCCTATGAGATACGAGGATCCCACTCTGACTTTTCACCAGCGTTAGCATACTTCGTTCGGCTCCGTCCAAGTTCAACCTGAGATTTTCCGCCCTCAAGGAGCATGAGGCAAACCTCTTCATGTCCCTATTGGTCTAAGCTACCTCCCTTTTAAGGAATCTGTGCACTCCAATTGCCCATTCTGCAGCATGGTCTCTTGGCTCAAACAGACCACTTTGAAATCATTGCCTAATGCCTCGGGAACACACATATATATAGCCATATCGCGCCTCGCCCGAATCAATCACGATTCAATGCTTCTGCAGCGTCATCTTGCCCAAACACAGATTTGTATAACTACCTAGGCATAAAGTAAATAACAAGAAAACATAGAACGAAATAGAAAAGGAACTATAATTAAAATAAATCCGGACGACACCAACATCGCCAGCAACAAAGTTAAAAGTTAGTTTGCCCCCGAAGGGGCAAACTTTCGAACAAAATAAAGAAAACCCTAGACTAAAGAAGATAAGAAACTAAAAGATTAAAGATATCAAGAGTTATTGAGATATACATATGGTTTGCTATCTAGAAGTATTTATAGAGGTGAAATTCGTGAGTCTTGGAGGCTCAGCCCATTAGGTAAGTTGGTAGCAGCTTGGTTTGGGCGTGTTGTCTGCCAGCTGTCTATCCTTCCAGCAACTTCTGTTGACCAAGAGACTTTCCTTATTTAGCAGATTTGGTCTGGACGAATCTTCATGGATAAAGAAGGAAATAATTCCTTCCTTGTTGGCTACTTGGATAAGGTTGATCTCTTACTTGGTCCGCACTCTTCCCTTGTAGATTAAACTCTTTCTTGTGCCGCACTCTTTCTTGATATGCTGAACTATCACAGATCTCCATGCCCAAGACGTGCACTCCTGCCTTTCTTCTGTGCTCTGCCTTACGCCTTGGCCATTTTACATCTCTTCTTGCCCAAATGACTTGATCCCGCACGGTACTTGATTTGGTCAGGTTGTGAAGCGAGCAACTTTAGTTCTAAATGTCTGCTTCCTTGGTCAAGCTGCGAGCATCATTTCCTTACCCAAAGTGCTTCGTATCTACGCCCAAAATGTCTTTTGCGGAATTTGGTCATATCTTGCCCATTTCTGCTCAGTTTTGTTATGGTTTGCCCTGTACGTCCCTGCCTTCACAATGTGTCCTCCCAGACACTAAAGACAAACAAAAATACACAAAACGACTCGATCTAGACCTAAAATAAAACTCGAAAATCATACAAAATTTGGTCTCATCAGGCACTGCACCCATCGTGTGGTCACGATAGAGGCAATCATCGTGAGGTCACGATGGCCACCACAATCGTGAGGTCACAATGGTGATCATATCGTGAGGTGGCCAGATTTCCCGATAAAGTGGGACAGAATCTCAAACTTTTTATTTCCACCATACAATTACCCTGTTTTTCCCCCAATACCCAACATTATCCTTATCTCCTTCATTTCCCTCTTCCTTCTTTGTCGCCGCTGCTCCTCTTCTCTACTGCCGCCGCTGCCGCCCCCACCGTTGTTTTTCGATTTGAATGTAATCCAATTATGAGGAGTTATGAAATTTTCTTTGAATTGCGTATTTTTTTGTAAGAATTATTGATTTTGGCTTGATATGTTGATGTTGTTGTTGTTGTTGTTGTTGTTGTTTTATGTTTGATTTGGTTTTAGTTTTATGTTCCATTTTTGTTGTTGTTGTTGAAATTGGAGATGTTCATGTTGATATGTAAGAATTATTGAATTTATGTTTTTCGCATATGTTAAATTGATTATTCTTTTGTGTTAATTGTTTAATTTGGTTGGAGATGTTGATGTTTATGTTATTTTGTGGCATATGGATGGTTGTAGATATCGTCATCTTCGAATCCTTCGGCTCCATACATGTGTCTCTCAGGAGATAAACCGTTTTTCGACGTTATCCTATCCAAGTCACATGTTTCGGCTCCATGGCACCAGGTAAGAATTTGTACCACAAACAATTGTAATGTGTTAATTTTTTTTACCGTTCTTTTGAATTTAAAATGTGGAATAGCATTTACCGTCACATGTGATAGATAAACTTCCTCGTGCCGATGTGCCAACGGTTGTCAATCATATGGGAACCGAATGTCAGTTGACCTACCTTTGTACTAAGAAGAAACCGAAGTTTGAGTACAGCGGGTGGAAAGAATTCACACGCACTGCACTCAAAGTTGATGATGCCGTGATCTTTGAGGTGATGGAGTCGACATTTCAACTTATTAAACTCCGAGTGTTGATCATTAGGGACACGAACTATCTGCCGCCGGAGTTGGAGGCCAGAAACAAAGCTGCATATGATGCACAGGATGGTGGTGTGACACAAGAAACGACGATAGATGTTGACTAGAGTGTTTATTGTAGTTTAGATGTATCTAATTTATGTTTGAAATTTATTGGTACTTTATGAACTCCTCTATGAATGTTTCAGTTATGTAGCCACTAGTGGCATTAAACTAGACTCATTTGGTGTTTAATTTGATGTTTTATTTGATGCTAATTTTATCAAAATGGTTTTTTTTCTAGTTTCTAGAAAGGTCACGATTGACATGATATCGTGACCTCATGATTTCCTATCAATCGTGACCTCATGATGGCTTCTACATCGTGAGATCATGATGGGCATGGTCACCGTGATCACAATGACTTGTTCATGACCATGTTCACGATGATGTGTTTAGCCCGTCGTGAACTAATGAACCGGATAGATTACGCTGAAAACAATGATTAATTAGTCTGTAATGTTATATTATGTCTTAAACAACATTCACACATCATAATTTGCGCTCTTATATCGAAGAAACACTAAATGAGTTGATGTTACATGTGATTATTTATCAAATGCAACAGTTATGAGGTGTTTGGTAGGTTGGATATACCAAGATTAGTTTATTTATCTAACTTTATCAAGTGTTTCATAGCCAAAGTAATTTAACTGAGAAGCCCGATACAAAGACAGGGCCCGTTGCTAAATCCCTGTTACGCTCGGTAATTTATCTCCCCAAGTTGGTGAGATTATTTTCCTCCATTGAATAGTTACATCAATATGGCCAAATTTACCCTTTCTCAACCATCTGCTCCTCCACTCTCTTTCTTCAGCCCCTTCTCTTTCTTCTTCTGCCCCTTCTCTTTCTTCATTCCCCATAACAAGCTTGCCGGAATCGGTACCAGAACAAGCTCGCCGGAATCGACTGCAGCACAAGCCATAGAAGTCCCCAGCAATTTGTGGTTGATTTCAGTCCCAACAGTGTGTCCGATTTCGCTCGACAACAACATGTATTTTCCAAATTTTTACTTCCCCACAATCCTTCTTTATATGTCGACGGGATGAGGCCTTTTTTCCTCTGATTTTATTTTTCCAAAATTTTGAAATAGAAAAAAAAAATTCCTTGACAGAATCTTCGATATTATATTAATCCAAAATTTCTTTGATATTCTTCGATTTCCTTCGATATTCCTTGAAATTAATCCAAAATTTCGCATGCACACATCGGTCTATTGGGGTAAAATTCGATATCTTCGCCTAAGTTGTGACTGTAAATCACAATCTTTGATGTGCATGTTGTAGCAGAGTAGACTGGAAAATTGATGTGCATTTGCTTTAATGTTTTTTGTGAATTTGCTCTAATTTTGCTTTTATTTCTCAGAGTGAAAGAATGCATGTTCATTTTTGTCGTTTTTAGGTAGTTTCTATGCTTACATTTGCTTGCGATGCGAGTCATTGTGATATCTCTTTGTTGTTTTGCTACAAGTGTATCCTATATATCTACATTGGACATGGAATTTGTTTCATGATGGTATAAATTGTGATTGGCTGGTTGAAATTGATTCAAAATCACAGATCTAGGAGCTTTATGCAAAGTCGGAGCTAGCTTAGCTACTACTATTTATTTCAGCATTAATTTGAAAAACACATATTCTGTGATATTATGCAGTAAACTTTGTATCTGATTGAAATATCCATGAGATGTGTGTTATGGTTCTTGTGTTGTAGACTAATATATTGGATTTTTGGATCTTCTGTTGATAAATGTGGGTTTTTAGCATTAATTTTGGATCTTTTGTTGATAAATATCCATGAGATGTGTGCTATGGTTCATGTGAAGTATCCCAACTTGACCCTAAACTTGGTACGACTTTCATAACATCACCCTATTGCTACAGCTATTACGCTTACATCTTTTGGTTTTGATTTGCTAACTAATTTGTGTCTGGATATCATCAGGAAACCACTTCGGAGTAGATCTCTTGCATAGGAAATATGAAGTTAAAGATATAATTACAGAAACAATAAAGAATATGTCTGATGATGAAGATGAGGAAGCCTCTGAATCTGGCGATGAATTGGGAAAAGACGAGAGAATGATGAGGCATAGGCTCATCTGAAAAGGACTTATTTCCTTAGGCGTTGGTAGTCTATATTGCACTTGTGTTTAATCAATTGGTAATCTGATAATATATTTGTATCTGAGTCACTAGTTTGATCTTTTGGAGGATGCTCAAAAATTAACATTTTGCTCTCTACTAGATGCGGCATTAGGATTCTATTTGTAGCCTTTTCTTATGGTTCTACTTGATTTTGTAAAATTAATTTAAAATTTTCTAGTAATAGGAGTATATGATTGTAATAAAAGGGCAGTTTATTATTGCTAGCACTAATTGTTCTCACAGATGGATATGTGATTTATTTTTCATCTTACAGATGTTAATCCCACAAGTCAACTAATGTATGAATAAACTGGAAATTATATGCTTAATTTTCTGGGAGCAAAAATAGAGTACGAATATAATCATAATCTTCTCATTTGTCCTTTTACTCGATATTTGAGAAATAAAAGAACAAAATCCAAAATATTACAAGTTTACATATATATGACAACACATCTGTAATTATCTAATTAGGTCAGGGGTAGGTGTGAAAAATGATAAGTTTATCTTGGATGTAATCTTACGTACCAAACAAGAATATTTTTTATCTCAAATTTATTTCTGACCTACCAAACATCCGTCTTAGATAATTTATCTCAAAAATCAAGATAACTTAGGCTACCAAACACGCACTTATTGTATATGTAACATATAGTTATGATTCATTGTTGTGTCACAAATCTCTCCAACACTATAATTGTGTGTTTAAATGTGTAATTCTTCATTTGTTGATGTATTTCAATGTTAAGTAGGACATATTTAACACGTACCAAATTAATAAAACCGGTTAATACACCATAACTAGGCCAAAATTCCTAAAGTCACGATGGGGTGTTCATCGTGTGCTCACGATAAAAGCCTACCGTGAGCTCATGATGGGAATCACATCGTGAGCTCACGATAGGCTTTGATCGTGAGCACACGATAGTCTTTCATCGTGGCAACACGATGAAACTGCATCATGAGCTCACGATGGCAACCTCATCATGAGGTCATGATGGTGATCGTATCATGACCAGACCCGAATGTATGATAAAATACCTGCTCAAAACTATTTCATTCACTTAGTCGATAAACTAAGAAACTATACCATAAAGATCCAAATACATGTTTCAAACACCATAAACTTGATAAACTAACAAACTACCCCATAAAATAATATTGAAATACATAAACTAACAAACTATGCGAGGGAATAAGATTCAAATACATGTTTCAAACACCATACATAACTAGATGTTGTCAAGTACTGCAAGCTAATAAATCCTAGTCGCTACGAGCCACCGATATCTTTGAATGTAGTTCTCGGTGATTTTACCCCAGTGTCTCGGCTTACTACTAATCAAACGATCCAAATAAATGCATGCAAAGGGGCCGCAACTGTGACTGTCTGTCTGGGCAAACTAGTCTTTGATCGGCATCTTCAAAAGCTTCAATTCACCATCTCGCTTTGTCATTGTTGCATTGTTGTTCCAATAGCCTGAGAGAGCTAGTAGACGAGGAACGAGAAGAGTAATGGGCTTGAGCTTGTAATCAATAGCTGAGACCCTATCAGATTTATAATTGTGTGACATTTAAGTCGTACAGCTCAACCGTCTAATCAGCAATACTTATCTGAATCATGACCCAATGATTCTTAAAGACATTACACACAGTGTAATTCTATTTGAATACAAGAATAGAATAATTTAAATCAATAAATAGTTATGGTATTGAAATATATTTCATTAAACACTTACATGTTTGCAATTCGACCATGGAATAGCATTTGGCGAGTCTAGCCCTTTCACCATATCATCTAATCATGGAGGCAATTTCCAATTCTTATACGAGGGCTTTCCCTTTTATGTGCATGAATTGTGGATCATCTTCATGGAGGAGTTGCAGCTCGACGCGCAAAACTTGCTATCAAATTTACAACATACAAGATTAATATCATTTTTCAATATTTATAATAAAAAATAAAGAATATATATATTAAAACTTACAAGTAACTGAGTGCCGATGATGATCGTGTTAGTTGGCCCAATCGTTGGAGCAGTCCTATTATGTATTCGGATCCTCGTGCGAACCGAAAGCACGTAATTGTCTAATATCTGAGACAATATAAATTTCAAATCAATTTCAATATAAGTATAAACTTGCTATAGAAAATAAAACTAACTTACTTCTTGAATGAAGTCCTCCCTCGAATTCTCCACCAGATCAAAGTATTTGTTTGTTAGATGATAACCCGTCTCAATCACAGGCACATAACTATCATACCCCATCCTCCTAAACTCAGCATACATCCTCCTCAACTTCTCCGTTTTACTTGGAGTTGCACTTTGAAATGGGGTGCGGAGAGCAGCAGACGGTCTACACTGCTGAGGACCTAAGGCAGTGTTCGCTATTTTATTAATACGCCGCAAGTGCAAGGGTGTAATTGTGTATAGAAAAGCAAGGTCGTATTCCACATAGACTGTAATAACCTAACAAGTACTACTTTCAACCATCATCCTCTATTTAAACTTTGAACTTTAAATTTTGGGTTTCTAATTAAACTAATTAAGCAAACAAGAGCAAACAAAAAGCAAACAAAAGTAATTAAAGATTCAAATATAAAAAGATATCCTAAGGCTTCGATTTCAATGGATAATCAAACTTAAACTCTTACCAATTAACCAATTAACAAGGGACTCAACTCTTCTTAAGACAATCACAAAATTAGTTAAAGCACACTCTCGTACTACTCAACCGTAGATTACTCACTAGGGTTTTCATCTCTGACAAACATCATAAGCAAGTAACTCCAAAAAGATCCTAAGATTAATGCCCTCACACAAATCCTTTCCCTCTCGGTGATTTCGCAATGCGTGTCCTATATTCTAGTTCATGCATTAACCCTCATCTCTCAACTGTTGGATTAACACAACTAATATGCACAATTGGTGGCCAATCAATCAAGCATGCAAGACAAATCAAGAATATAGAAAAGAAGAGAGGAACATAAATTGATTAATTGATTAAGAATCAAAGATTAATTATCCATCTACTCTCTAACCCTAGGATACAAGAAAATTAGCTACTCATAATTAAAGCAAACACACAATCAAAAGAAAAAGAATTGATAAACATTAATATAGAAAAACCGTAGTCGAATCAAATCTCGTCTTGAACTCTTGAACAAGTCTTCAAAACTCCAAGACAAGGCTAAAAGAAAACAAAAACTAAGAATAATACTATAAGATGTAAGATGATCTATCTTCTATGCAATAGAAGGAGTATTTACAACTAAAACCCTAGGATAAAACGAGTAGGAAACAAAGTCTAATTAAAAAGGGAATAAAAATTGAAAAAGGAAAATAATTAGGTTGATCCGTCTCACCATGCGGTCGCATGGATGACCGCATGCGAGACCGCATGTGAAATGCGTGAACAACCCGTCGTTTGAAGCTCAAAAATGTCCCATGCGGTCCAGCATGGGGTCGCATGCCGGACCGCATGAGCTCATGCGGCTAATTTCTCTCCCTCATACGACCGCATGAGGGGTATCTCCCTTGCTCGACTTCGTTTTCCTTTTATTTCTAAGCCGTTTCTCGAGCTGTTTTCTCCCACTAACTCGTACGAAGCCAATCTTTACATCCACATGCTCGATTCTTCACATTTATGCTCTAAAATACCTTCAACTCCACAATAAACAAGCAAGTATCAAATTCTTCAAAAAAAATCAAAACATATGCTTAAACTTGCTTTTCACTATGAAATTCCACAACAAACAAACACTTTTAAAACCCAAAAACAAGTAAAAATCCATGTTTATCAACCCCCCAAACTTAAAGAGTTGTATGTCCTCAAACAACACAAAAAGAAAAAGATAAAAAGAAACATGGATTTAAAGCGAAGTTGTAACTCATTCGGCTTCAGAAATATTAAATAATATGATTCATGCAAAAACCCAAGATCAAACACAAACCAACAAACCAATCATTCTTGCCTCATTTAAACTCCTCACGACATGGGAAATATTTAAGTAAGGTCTCAACTCTCAAGTGTAAGATATAGGAAGTATATATACGCTCAAGTCAAAACACAACATGCAGTCTACCATATGTTTGCTAATTATCTAACCTCGCCATCGTTCAAACGTATGCTTCAAACTAGGATAAAAAAGGTCTTTATTTTTGGTTGTAGTGTCGGCTCTTTGGTAAGGTAGGAAAATTTAGGCCAAGTGACTAAATCAAACAAAAACCCAACTTCCAAAAATTATCACAAGTCCCTTCATCTTAACAATCACTTCTACCCATGATTAACTTATCAACCATAACATCACAAACTTTACTAGCACCATATTATCAATCAATCACCCTTTTATGCTCTTATTTTTTTTTTCTCTTTTTTTTCTTTTTTCCTTTTTTTTTCAAACTATAACTTTTCTACTTTCATGAGCTTATAAGGGCTAATTTCAACTTGAACTTTTAAAACATAGATTCTTATTCCTTCCTTGCATTCTTCTTTTACAACCAACTCCCTAAAGATCTACCCCAATTCACCATAAGTTTATCAAAGAAAAGGCTCAAAAGCTCAAAGTGGCAAACTAGGATAAATTATGAATTTGGACAACAAAGAGGGAAAAATCGGCGAACAAGGATGGCCTTAAATCATCTCCTAATTCTTAACACACTAACACAATCTTGAGGAAGATTCATGGCAAGTTCTAGAGATTAACATGCATGCTTGACAAATCACACAAGAATAAAATAGACTATGAAAATATAATAGTCAAGGCTCAAATCTCACATAGGCTATTTTTGAGTTAAAGAGGCTAAAACAATCAATCCATCAATTCATGCTCAAACTATCATGAAATTTTCACACTAATCAATTTACAACTCAAACCCGCAATTTCATTATTAGCCGAGTCACACATTCACTTAAAAACATGCATTTTTTTTTAAATTAAACTAAAACCAATTACAAAATCAAACTAAACTTAACAACTAGCAATTAAACTAAGAAATCAAATAAAAATAAAAACACAATCAACTCCCTTCTCCATCCTCCCAAACTTATTCAACAATAAGGAAGAATAAGTTTGTAAGTAGAAGAGAAAGTTGAATGGAACAAACTAACCGGATCAAAAGGGGGGAGGCGGAGGATAGTTGTGAGTCCGCACGCAATCGAAGATGCCGGTGATCCCTTGTTGTATCATCTCATAATTCCGCCGCATCTCCTCATTATATTGCATTTGAGCCTCATATTGACGACGAGCTTCGGACTCTTGGAGATCAAATCGAGCATACACGTCATTTGCAAAATTATCCAACCGAGTGTTTGTCGCCTCAAAATGAGTGCTGAGGCGTTGCTCATAAGCATCAAAATAAGATGACGGCACATAACGACGGCGATTGGAATGGCCGAGAACATATTGAGAAATGTCCTGTTGTGGAGGCTCTCCATGAAAGTCACCATCGTCACCATAAGCATCACCCTCCATATTTTGGCCATCGGGTACATCCTCCAAAATAGACCCATGAAGCGGCTCATCAATAAGCAATTGACGATGCATGGGAGTCATCATCAACCAATTAGCATCATTTTCATCCCACGTATCCACATTAGTCAAATCGGGACGAGGCAACAAGAAAAGCTTATAACGATCTTCCTTAAGACGCCAAAAGAGGCGGTGAACACCCTTAATCATCTTATGTCCCTTCAATAAATTCATATCCACCAAAATACTCTTGCAAGCAATGGAAGAACCGGGATCAACACCAAAAAATAAAGCAATAGGAGTAATCATACCTCTGATACAAATAGGAATCGCATCAATATCGGCTTGCAACTTGAATTGGTTAGCCAAATACGCACCAACGTCCAAACATGTCCCGGTGAGCATCCCTTGAAGAAAATGTAACTCATTGGCCCTCATTGCTCCAACATTATCACGAGCAAGGAAAGTAAACCCAAGCACTCTTTGAATGTACCGAAAGACAGGATTGCGGATAGAAGACGCCTTGGAATATCTCGAAGTGAATTGGGTTTCGGCCTCATACTCCATTAAAACGATCTTCCTCCAAAGATGGGAGGTGTACATGCCGTGAAGGTGGTAAGCAATGCTATTAGGACAAGATAAAATATCATTAAGGTCGGAGGTACTCAACTCACGCGGTTCATCCCCCAATTGAAACTTTATACGAACCGGAATGCCATTCTCCTCTTCAACCACCACCGTGCATAGAAACTCCAAAGTAATACCACGATAAGTAAGCCAATTTGCCGTCAAAATTGGTCGTAACCCCATTCGATCAACAAGGCGCCATACGGAATCGGCTATCCCCAATGAATTAATTGTGGCACTACAAATGAACCGGCTTGGCTTAATCTTCAACTTACTCAAAATCTCCCACTTAGCACGAGCACAATCCGTGCAAAGATGAAACTTGTAGCCATCAACATTGCATTCGATGGAGGACAGTTGACGAGAGGAATAACCCTTCTCTTTTGATTTGCCCTTGTCTTTCCTTGGTCCCATAGTAACTAAACAACCTACACACACGAAACAAAACAACTAAACGGAAAATAAGGAACGAGACAACATTGAAACACAAAATAACCTATTTACTAGCTAAAAATCAAACAAGGTTACCCCTAAATTCAAAATAGAAGCAGAAACATGTCCCCCCAAATTTAGTAGACGCAACGAAAACTAACAAAATTCATCACCAACATAAATCCATGCTAAAAAACAATAAACCCACACTAAATCCTCCAAGACTAAATAAAAACATCACAAAACCAAGAAATAAATGAAATTCAAGAGTTACCCATCATAATTACCACACAAAGAACCTAATTCTAACATACCCATAACATATAAAATCAATTAGAACAATTAATTTCAAGTTTTAAGCAAGAAATTAAAAATTTCCAAATTCAAGCCCTAGGTTCTAGAAACGAAAATTAATGGATAAAAACAAAAAATAATCGGTCATATTGCGAAAAATCATGTAGAGAATGAAAAATTAAGAGCAAAAGATGAAGAAAACATACCCTGGTGAGGATTGGAATGGAAGATATTGAAGGAGAAGAGAGCTTGAGGGAGAAAGTGTGTTGGAGTGTGGAGACAATAAGGGAAAATTCGAATTTAAGAAGAGGGGGAAAGAAAACTTACCTTGAATCACCGAAAACCAGTTACGGAACCCGGTCTGGAAGAGAACCGGTGGAGAGCATGCGGCCGCATGCGGGACCGCATGGCGGACCGCATGCCAAATGCACAAAAATTTTCTTTGCGAGGCTAACTCCCCAGGGTCATGCGGTCCCGTCATGTGGCCACATGATGGATTGCATGCCACTATGCGGCTTCCTTCTGCACCCGCATGACACTGTTTCCTGTATACAGACCGCATGCCACTATGCGGCTTCCTTCTGCGCCCGCATGACACTGTTTCATGTATATATATATATATATATATATATATATATTTTAATATAAAACCTACAAAATGAAATTAAACAAAACAAAACAAAATAAAATAAAGAAAATTGAAAAGCACAAATAAAACTAACCTCGTCGGGTTGCCTCCCAACTAGCGCTTAGTTTAACGTTGTTAGCTCGACGTATAGGACGAGCTCATGGCATGTCCAAAAAAACTTGAAGAACATCTTTGGGTGGCTCGGAATGATGATAAGCTTTAATCCTTTGCCCATTCACGACAAACAACAAACCATCCGTATGGATCAACTCAACAGCTCCACTTGCAAGAACCTTGTGAATTTGAAAAGGACCCGACCACCTAGACTTCAATTTTCCGGGAAAGAGTCGAAGACGAGAGTTAAACAACAAGACCAAATCCCCCACTTTAAACTCTCTCTTTTGAATCATCTTGTCATGGAACCGTTTAGTTCTCTCCTTATACAAGCTCGAATTCTCGTACGCCTCCTCTCGGAACTCATCTAATTCATTAAGTTGCAACATTCTTGCCTTCCCCGCCGATTGAAAATCAAAATTCAACTTCTTCACGGCCCAAAACGCCTTGTGTGCAAACTCAACGGGCAAGTGACAAGATTTACCAAAAACCAATTGATAGGGAGACATACCTAGAGGGGTTTTGTACGCCATCCTATATGCCCAAAGTGCATCATCAAGCAAGCTCGCCCAATCTTTGCGACTCCCATTGATGGTCTTCTCCAAAATTTGCTTGATCTCCCTATTTGCAAGTTCGGTTTGGCCATTGGCTTGAGGATGATAAGGCGTAGTAACTCGATGCTTCACTCCGTATCTCTTGAGAAGACCTTCCAACCACTTGTTGCAAAAATGAGAACCACCATCACTAATTAAAGCACGAGGAGCTCCATACCTTGTAAGAATGTTCTTTTGGAGAAACTTCAACACCACCTTGGGATCGTTGGTTTGGGTTGGAACGGCTTCCACCTATCTCGACACGTACTCCACTGCCAAAAGTATGTATTGATTCCCATAATAACTCAGAAATGGACCCATGAAGTCAATTCCCCACACATCAAAGAGCTCAACCTCTACTATGCTCGTCAATGGCATCTCATGGCGCTTGGTGATTCCCCCCATTCTTTGATAACGATCGCAGTGGCTTGTAAACTCATGGCAATCCTTGTAAATGGTCGGCCAATAAAATCAACTTTGAAGCACCTTCATAGCCTTCCGATTTGCCCCAAAGTGACCTCCACTAAGCGATGAATGACATTGAGAGATTATCGACTCCCATTCCTCCTTGGGTACACATCTTCTAATCACCTTATCGGCACACCGTCTATACAAAAACGACTCCTCCCACATGTAGATCTTCACATCATGGTAAAATTTTTTCCTTTGATACCTATTCAAATCCGAGGGAGGATGTACATTAGAAGCAAGATAATTAACAATATCAGCAAACCATGGGACTTTGGCGGCAACTTGCAACACTTGCTTATCGGGAAAGCTCTCATTGATTGGAACTCCAAGCTCTTCTCCCTCGATGGGATTCTTCAACCTAGAGAGATGGTCGGCCACCACATTCTCACATCCTTTGCGATCACGAATCTCCACATCAAACTCTTGGAGTAACAAAATCCACCGAATCAACCTTGGCTTGGCATCTTTTTTCTCAAATAAATAACGAATAGTCGCATGGTCGGTGTACACAATTAATTTCGTTCCAATCAAATACCATCGGAACTTGTCAAAAGCATAAACCAAAGCTAACATCTCCTTTTCCATCGTAGTGTAATTGGATTGAGCCTTGTCAAGAGTCCTACTAGCATAGTAGATCACTCGGAATATTTTGTCCATCTTTTGACCTAAAGCGGCTCCAACGGCTATATCACTAGCATCACACATCAACTCGAACGGCTACGACCAATCCGGTACCACCAAAATAGGAGCACTAACCAATGCTTTCTTGAGCGTCTCGAATGCCTCCAAACAAGCTTCATCAAAGACAAACTTGTTTTCCTTCTCTAGCAACTTGCACAAGGGCTTGGCTATCTTGGAGAAATCCTTGATGAACCTCCTATAAAATCCAGCATGGCCCAAGAAACTCCTCACCGACTTCTCACTAGTCGGCGGTGGTAACTTCTCTATAGCAACGATCTTGGCTCGATCAACCTCCAAACCTGCACTAGAAACTTTGTGCCCAAGAACTATACCTTCACGAACCATAAAATGACACTTCTCCCAATTGAGAACAAGGTTAGTTTCTTCACATCTTTTTAAAACCATAGAGAGATGATCAAGACAATTATCAAAAGAAGTACCAAACACAGAGAAATCATCCATGAAAACCTCCATCACATTCTCAATCAAACCATGAAAAATTGCCATCATGCATCTTTGAAAAGTAGCATGAGACACAAACCAAAAGACATGAATCGAAAAGCAAAAATTCCATATGGACAAGTAAAAGCGGTTTTCTCTTGATCCTCGGGGGCTATGGAAATTTGATTGTAACCGGAATAGCCATCAAGAAAACAATAAAACTCAAACCTGGCCAACCTATCTAGCATTTGATCAATGAAGGGAAGGGGAAAGTGATCCTTACGAGTTGCTGCATTCAACATCCTATAATCAATACACACTCTCCAACCCGCATTCAACCTAGTAGCTATCAATTCCTTATTCTCATCCTCAACTACAGTGACTCCCCCCTTTTTGGACATAACTTGGGTCGGACTAACCCACTCACTATCAAAAATAGGAAAAATTATACCTGCATCAAAGCCACTTTAACAATTCTTTCTTAACAATCTCTTGCATTATAGGATTAAGTCTTCTTTGATTTTGAACCCTAGGCTTAGCATCATCATTAAGCAAAATCCTATGCATGCAAACCGATGGGCTAATCCCTTTCAAATCCGAAATATACCACCCTATAGCCGACTTATACTTTCTCAAGACACGAAGCAAACAATCTAGCTCATAAGTATTAAGAGAAGCCGATACAATTAACGGGTATGTGTCGTTTTCTCCCAAGATAGCATACTTCAAGTGCTTGGACAATGGCTTTAGCTCGAGCTTAGGTGCCTCTTTCGTCTCTTCCTTCTTTGCTACATCTCTTTGTAGCTCCAAGAATCTTTCGACTTTCTTTGGGCATTCCTTTTGGCTCTCCATGATTTTGCAACACTTAAACAAAATTTCATCAAAAGAGTTTGGATGCAAATCAAAATTAGAAGAAAAGAGAGAGTTAGAAATACAAGCCTCAATAGGGTCGTGGAATGATTTCCAAACTTCCGAGCTAATACATGAATCGATCACCTCGAGCACCTTGCACTTCTTCATAGCTTGAAGAGCCCCCTCATCATAGAACTTCATGGCATTGTATATTGAGAATGTATGACTCTCATCGTTCACCCTCAAGGTAAGCTCTCCACTGGCAACATCAATGAGGGCTCTCCCCGTCGCCAAGAAAGGTCGGCCAAGGATTAAGGGCATGTCTTTGTCTTCCACCATGTCAAGAACAACAAAATCCGCAGGAAATATGAAATCACTAACCTTGACAAGGACATCTTCAACAACTCCTCTTGAGTAAGAAACCGATCAATCCACCATTTGTAGTGCAATGGTCATCGGCTTGAGTTCTCCAATCTCCAACTTGTTGAAAATATACAAGGGCATAAGATTTATGCTTGCCCCCAAATCACAAAGAGCTCTCCCAAAACGTTTTTCCTCCGATCACACAAGAGATGGTAAAGCTCCCCGGATATTTAGTCTTGGCCGGCAACTTCTTTTGCAAGATGGCGCTGCACTCCTCATTGAGATTAACGGTTTCAAAGTCCCCCAACTTCTTCTTGCGAGATACCACATCCTTGAGAAATTTGGCATAATTTGGCATTTGTTGTAAGGCTTCTACCAATAGAATGTTGATATGTACCTTCCTAAAAATATCCAAAAATCTTGCAAAGTGCTCCTCCATCTTCTTCTTTTGATGACGTTGAGGATAAGGCATGGGAGCTACAATGAATTTAGAAATTGGTGCCTTCTTGGTTGTCGTTTCCGAATCAACCTCTTTTTCTTTGTCTTGATCCTTCTCCTCCGGATGGGTGGATGCTTCCTTGTCTTCTTTGTCAACCTTACTCACCTCCATCTCATCACTAGGCATCTTAGGGCCATCATATGAGGTACCACTTCTCAAAGTGACTGCTTTGCATTGCTCCTTTGGGTTGATCACGATGTTGCTTGGAAACTGCCCTTGTTGATGTTGGCTTGTCAAAGTATTGACAATGTGACCCATTTGTTTCTCCAAGATCGACATCCATGTCTCCATATCCTTCTTGCTAACCTCACTTGCTTGCATGAATTTAGCAAGTATCTCCTCAAGCTGTGGTTTCTTCTCCTCCACAATTTCACCGTTTGAAACAGCAAATCCAGGAGGTGGTAGCAATGCATTATTGGGATTCGCATAAGAAAGGTTAGGATTGGTCCTATTACCTTGGTATTGATTTTGAGGCCTTTGCGATGTCCCATAGGCTGCTCCAGGAAGGTATCCATATGGTTGCCTGTAATTCTCATAGCCTCTGCAGTTGACATAATTCACATCTTCAACATCCACTGCTTCCCCTTGAGATGGTCCATGCCTTTGACTCATCATGTCTTCAATCTTGGTCGCCAAGTTCGACATTTGAGCTGTCAACTTAGCTATGGGATCGTCGTTTGTTAGAATCGCCACTTTCTTTGGTGCACTCCTCGAATCCGGCCATTGATGATTGTTTGCTGCTAACTTCTCAATGATGTCTGTTGCAGCTGCACATCCACGCTCCAGAATATCTCCTTGACCGGCAGCATTCAAAAGATTCTTAACCTTTCCGGTACACCCATTATAGAAAATCAACACCTTCTCATTGGCAGAAATCCCATGATTAGGACACTTTCGCAGCATCCCCTTGAACCTCTCCAAAGCCTCATAGAACGTCTCTCCATCAAATTGACAGAATTGTTGAATCTCTAACCTCAGCTTTATCGTCTTGCTTGGAGGGAAGTATTTGTAGAGGAAAATCTCCACGAAATCATTCCAAGTTGTAACTGCAATCGGATCTAAAGCATAGAACCAAAGCTTAGCCTCATCTCGTAGAGAGAATGAGAAGAGGTGTAACTTGATTGCATCATGTGGAACCCCATTCATTTTGACAGTCTCGCACACCTCCGAAAACTGACTCAGGTGTGCATGAGGATCTTCAGCCGATCTTCCTCCAAATTAATTATTCTACACCATAGCAATAAGCGACGCCTTAAGCTCAAACGTGTTGGCATTAATAGTTGGACCGAAAATTCCTCTCTGCTGCACTACAGGTTGAAATTCAGCCTTGATTGGAGTTTCTTGTCTGGCCGTTTGTGCGGCAATAAGTTGCTGAATCTGTTCTTGCATAGCTCTGATCACCGGATCAACTAGTGGATTTTGTTGCTGATCCCCCATATTTTGATCTCGTGCTCTTCTTATCGCGTTGTTGCAACGACAAGTAGCTTCAATCTCTGGATTTAAAGGCTCCAAGGATCATCCTTGTGACCTTCTTTGCATGCACTACCTGTGAATCACAACAAGAAAAAATAAAAATTAGTATAATAATATAATATATGTCTAAATTAGTCTCAAACAATCTATTCGTAATATTGCTAAAATTAAAACAGTCCCCGGCAACGGCACCAAAAACTTTTTCGCTATTTTATTAACACGCCGCAAGTGCACGGATGTAATTGTGTATAGAGAAGCAAGGTCGTATTCTACAGAGACTGTAATAACCTAACAAGTACTACTTTCAACCATCATCCTCTATTTAGACTTCGAAGTTAAAATTGTGGGTTTCTAATTAAACTAATTAAGCAAACAAGAGCAAACAAAAAGCAAACAAAAGTAATTAAAGATTCAAATATAAAAAGATATCCGAAGGCTTCGATTTCAATGGATAATCAAACTTAAACTCTTACCAGTTAACCAATTAACAAGGGACTCAATTCTTCTTAAGACAATCACAAAATTAGTTAAAGCACACTCTCGTACTACTCAACCGTGGATTACTCACTAGGGTTTTCATCTCTGACAAACATCATAAGCAAGTAACTCCAAAAAGATCTTAAGATTAATGCCCTCACACGCATTTCCCTCTCGGTGATTTCGCAATGCGTGTCCTATATTCCAGTTCATGCATTAACTCTCATCTCTCGACTGTTGGATTAACACAACTAATATGCACAATTGGTGGTCAATCAATCAAGCATGCAAGACAAATCAAGAATATAGAAAAGAAGAGAGGGACATAAATTGATTAATTGATTAAGAATCAAAGATTAATTATCCATCTACTCTCTAACCCTAGGATACAAGAAAATTAACTACTCATAATTAAAGCAACACACAATCAAAAGAAAAAGAATTCATAAACATTAAAATAGAAAAACCGTAGTCGAATCAAATCTCGTCTTGAACTCTTGAACAAGTCTTCAAAACTCCAAGACAAGGCTAAAAGAAAAGAAAAACTAAGAATAATACTATAAGATGTAAGATGATGTCTCTTCTATACAATAGAAGGAGTATGTATAACTAAAACCCTAGGATAAAATGAGTAGGAAACAAAGTCTAATTAAAAAGGGAATAAAAATTGAAAAAGAAAAATAATTAGGTTGATCCGTCTCACCATGCGGTCGCATGGATGACCGCATGCGAGACCGCATGTGAAATGTGTGAAACACCCATTGTTTGAAGCTCAAAAATGTCCCATGCAGTCCAGCTATGCGGTCGCATGCCGGACCACATGAGCTCATGCGGCTAACTTCTCTCCCTCATGCGACCGCATGAGGGGTATCTCCCTTGCTCGACTTCGTTTTCCTTCATTTCTAAGCCGTTTCTCGAGCCGTTCTCTCCCATGAACTCGTACGAAGCCAATATTTACATCCACATGCTCGATTCTTCACATTTATGCTCCAAAGTACCTTCAATTTCACAATAAACAAGCAAGTATCAAATTCTTCAAAACAAATCAAAACATATGCTTAAACTTGCTTTCCACCATGAAATTCTACAACAAATAAATACTTTTAAAACCCCAAAACAAGTAAAAATCCATGTTTATCAGGCAGCATCACTTGCCTCCTCACCATCCCCCTCATTCGGCTCCTCATCTTGAGCATCATCCTCGTCAACCGGATAATCTACAACGTACTGCTGGGGAGTGTATGAGCTAGAACCTTGTTGCTCACTCAGATCATAGGTGAGGTGCAAAGGTGTCTGGTAAGTGAGCTGTTGCGGCGTCTAGAAAATGGGCTTTTGCGGTATCTCGTAAGAGGCCGGCATCGATATCGGCTGAAAGAGCTGGACAAATAAGTCCTGACCAATCTGCTATGAGGACTGCGCCTCCTGATCGGCTTGGAACAACCCAAATTGCTGGAACAGCTCATCACAGACTGCAACACCGATTTGAGGGTGATGGGAAGTCTGCCGGTGAGAGTGGTGAGTCTGAGCTCCAGAGTGGTGGGAAGTTTGCCAGTGAGAGTGGTGAGACTGAGCTCCAGAGTGGTGGGAAGTCTGCCGGTGAGAGTGGAGAGACAAAGCTCCAGAGTGGTGGGAACACACCGGCTCAGAATGGTGGGACCGAGGCGGAGAAGTCTGCCTCTGAGAGGGGTAGGATCGAGGCGCAGAATGGTGGGACCCAACTCCAGAATGGTGTGACCGAACTGGAGAGTGGTGTGGCCGAACTGGAGAAGTCTGCATTTGACTAAAACCTGTAGCATAAGAGTGACGGGCCGGATCCAGGTCCTACTCGGCCCTACCAGACCGCATCTGAGCATCGAATGCCGAGATAGAGTGACGGTGAGGCTCCAGTACCGTCCTACGACTCCTATGTGACTGTTGTGGAGGACTGTCTGGGCGTCTAAAAAAAAACTGACTCATTCTCTGAGTCAGTTTAGCAAGGAAGTCATTGTCAGATTCATCGTCCAAAACTCTCCTCAACCGGCGCTCAATCTCGTCCCCCCTACTACTCGTACCCTCATCATGGTCTGGGCATGGTCATCCGTGCAAACAGCAGACTCTATCTGGTTCTCCCGAGGGCTCCCACTGTGATGTACGATGTGGTGAACTAGGTGGGGTACGAAGTGGTGGGGTACCCTCACGACGATGCTTTGCCATCTGTCATGCCGGGTCACCACGGACCACACTTGCTGCTAACTGCTTCAACTTTCCCATTGTCTTCTGCTTTGCATTCTTTATAGTCGGCTTACTCCTGGGAGCAATTTTTTTAGGAGGTATGTATTGAAGATCAAAAGGATCTCCATTTTCGAAGCTCAGCATGTAATACTCCGAAAAATCTGCTTCTGTAGCTTCGAACCTTTCCAATACCTGAAGCTGCAAAGGTAATGAAAACGTAATATTAGATTTTAGAAACTAATATAGATAGAATCATTGAATGAATAAAAAACATTATAAGATCATGAATGTACCCGTCGAATGTCGAAGAATTGAGTAAAATCAACCTTCATCTATCTTGTAGTCCATCTCAAGCACTGAGGCACTCTCTCAATGTGATCTCTGATTCCACATAAATCTCCCAAAGCCGGAATCATCTCATAAGTCCAAATCTGTAGAGCCCAAACCAGACCATAGAGGTGGTAGTCCTTGCCTGCTTGCTTTGGAAGCCTGTGAACCTTGTTTACATAGTGACACAGTGCTCCCCATGTGTACGAGCGCCATGGGAAGGCATCCCAAGCCTCGAAGTCTTCAACTAACGTCCGTGCCCAATCCTCAATCACAGGTTTGTCCCAACATAGGAGGAAATAATAGTAAATGAGCAAATTGGCGGCCTTCAAATAGTCTTCGATGTTTCTCCCAAGTCCTTTTTTGTTGAAGACGTCACGCAACTCATTGGTCTTTACATCTCGGCCGTTGAAAAATCTATAGTGAGTGCCAGTTCTATGAGGTACATGAACTGCATGTGGATTAAATGTGGAGTTTTCAAAGTGAAGCCCGGTGATGAGAGCATATTCCACTACCGTCATACGAATGGTCTAATGACCAAGATAAAACCAAAGCTCATTCTCTGCTAGCCGATTAGCACCAATCCCTTCCAATTGTCAGGCTATTGTGAGATTTAACGCATTACTTGCACTCTGATTTCTTCTCGCATCAATCAACCGCCCAACAACACCAGTTCTTAAGATATCCTCGGCTTGACGATCACCGGATATGTCATATAAAACTCGCCTAATTTCATCAAACACGTCAACCCTCATGTAAAGGTTTAATATACTAGACGTATAGAGCATGGCGGGTCTAATAAATTGATAATGTTCCTACAAAATTAGTAAAACTAAGTATTAAGTGTGTGATAACATGTTATAATTTAACAAAGCAACATAACACGAGAAGATGAAGGACGGGGGGACAACCCATGGCCATGGTCACGACGGGAGGAGGACCGGCGCGACCACGACGAAGGGTTCTGCCTTGGTCACAACAGCCCTCATCATCGTGACCTCACGATGGAAACCCCATCTCAAGATGGTTGTTCACCGTGACCACTACAGAAGTCGTCTTCCCCACCTCCATCGACCCCATAAGAACACCAACAACAATAATGTCGAACTACCCAACCAACAATGTCGAACTATAAAAACCCACACCAACAAATTCAAAAATATCGAACTCTAAACACCAATAAAATGTCGAAATCTTCCATTTTTCATCCTAACTCTAACATAGAACTATTTCTAACATGTAGAAACACATAAACATGCATTTAATCGAGAAAAAAATTGAATTTCGGTCGAATACTAACCGTTGGAATTGGGATTCGAAAGTTTTTTGTTATTTTCAAAAATTTCCTCCTTTTCGCCGGAGGAATCATGGCGGCGCCGGTTGCGGTTGCGGTTGCGGTTGCGGTTGCTCATGTTCTTACAGTCACGATGAAGGTTTTATCGTGAAGGTTGGTGTCGTGAGGGAGGGAGGCAAAGGGAAAGGATGCGGCGACGGGGAGGATTGGGGGAGAGAGAGGGGAGAGGGGGGGGAGGGCGAACGACAACTATTTGGGTGGTGGGGACCAACGGTTGGGGGTAGGGTTTGTTTGTTTTTGTTTTATTATTATTTTAATTTATATTTTATTTTGTTTGTTTTTTTAAGTTGAGGGAATATTAGTCTTTTAAGAGATATTGGTATATAAAATAGTGTGTTTTTAAGAAGGGGTATAAAACAACTTTTTTTTATGTATTGGTATATAAAATAGTTTATTTTAAATGAAACTTAATAAATTCTAAATGAGATTTAATGGATTATAAGTGAGAAATAATAAACTCTAATTAAAAATTAAGAAATATTAATTTAAAGTAATTATTTCTAGTTACCTTTAATCTCCTACTATCACTCCCAAACCACCCTATGGTTCGTTCAAATATACGAACCTCACCCAAATTTTTGTCACTAATTAATACTATGCTAGGACCAATTGACAATTAGGGTCAATCATCAACAACCTAAAATTAGCATTTTTTAAGAGACAATAATAATTATGACTGATTATTAAATTCAGAAGATCCTAGGCTTTATAGTTGAAATTTCAACAACGCCAACTATTGAACAGCCCGGTGATTTCAATGATGTTCCTCTCACTCCCTTGCTTCTCTCGCTCTTCCAATGCTCAACAAATTCAAAATTGCTTCTTTAATTAAATCACACACAAACCCACTGCGAGTCTGAACTTTAATATTTCTTGAATCCATCTCTTTAAAGTTTCACCCATGATGAGTTTGAATGCTTGTTCTTTATCAATTTCTTCCAATCCAAGGCTAGCTCCGACTTATTTGTTACCCAACCAGCATAGGTTGATCAGCTGCCGGCTTCTTTTCAAGAAAGGTGGCAGATTTGCTGTTAGCAGAAGTCAACGAGTTTGCTGCGAGTCTCAGGTATTTTTTTTTCTTATCAATATTTTACATTGTTTGTTTGAGCACAGCCTTTTTGCGATTTTGCCGCATTACTTGAGAATTTGCTAGTTGTTGTTTGGTTGTTTGATGTTACGCTGATTGCTTTGTTCTTGTTCAAATGATCAGTCTGCTTAATTGGAACTTGTCACTATTGGTTTCGGAGCCGATGATCTTAGTTCCCCTTTTTGTCATTTTCTTTTTCATGTCTTCTTTGTCAGAATTGTTTGATAAATGGCAGGTTTTGATAACATTTTGAAAGGTATTTTTGTACATACAAGTGGAACAACTGGAAATCCTAAATGAGACTACTGAATTGGACAGCCAAATAAGGAAACTGAGACCGGGACAATTGAATTGAGACGGAGGGAGTATACTTTTTACTAAATTTGTGTAAACTTGGATTTTCTTGATCTTTCTTGGGATACACATTGAATTAAAGTTTACACGGCTTCTTGGAGTTATGGCATATCCGATTGGTCTTAGTAGTTCTGAAAACAGATTCAGAGTCAGAAAGATGACTATCGTCAGTAACTTTTCCACGCTTATGTATAAAGTCGACTCATCCTAGGAGAATGATAATGCTCTAAGCTGTAAAAGAAGCATCTTACACTTTATTTCCAACATTAAGTTTATTGTATTTTTCAAATTGACAGTCTCATTGGGCATGGCATACACATGCAGCTACAAGATCCCAAACACGTGGCTTTAAAGCTTCAAGTATCAGTTGTAAATTTTCTGTGAAAGAAATAAATAAATAGTATAATGAGCATCATATTTCAAGGGGGCTATCTGTATTACCTAAAAACAAAAAAGTTTTGCAATGCTTTGTTTAACTTGTTCGAGTGTAATTGTGTGGTTTGAGTCAACTGAAAACTTCAAACTTCCAGCTCGATTTTCTTGTTTCTTATTGCAATATAGTGAATAGTTATGGGCTAAATGAAGGTGTACCGGTACACTATGCTAAAGTTGTCTTACAAGAGTATTGTAATTTCAGGTTTTTGCCAAAAAAAGCATATTGTAGCAAGATCATTGTAATTTAGAATTATAAGCCGTGATTTCACATAATTTATTATATGAAGAGAGGCGAACAGAAGTATGATTTTCACAGGCAGTAGAGTGTTAAAACTCACAACATAAAATGAAGCTTATAGTCATTTAGTACAATACTAGAATGATAGAATGCAATAAGAATTATATGTGCATGCTACTGCTGGATACTTTTGTTTTTCTGTTGGAAAAGATATGGTGTACATATACATACATACATATATATATATATATATATATATATATATATATATATATATATATATATAAGCAATGAAATGAAGCTTATAGTCATTTAGTAGATTTGTTTATCTTAAAATATCATGATCTTGAAATGTGGAAATTTCCGCAAGAAGCCCAGCCTCAAAACATGAGTGTCATATTAATTCGTTATTAACGGTTTTGAAGACAAATGATGTGCGGACCAGAATATATGCTCCTGTTGAACATCAAACAGTATCAGGAAATGGGATCTTACCATCTAATGAGTGGAAAACAGTTCCTGATATTTGGAGGACTTCTGCTGAAAAATTCGGTGATCGTGTAGCATTGGTGGATCCCTATCATGACCCTCCAACAAATATGACTTACAAACAGGTTAGTTTTGGGTCCTGATTTCATATGTTTTTCTCTCAACTCGACATTTCTGGTGTAAGTAATTACATGTATTGGATTTCTGGCATTCTTTGCTTTGAATACTGTTTGAAGTTCTAATTCACCAAACAGTTTGCTTTTTATTGTGTGATGAAAATTCTCTTTCATAACGTTAATGTTGTAAATCCTAAATAATAAGGTGGTGAGCTGTTAGGACTTCTTTCTACAAAATGGATGTAGGCCTTCTCTGCAAGTCGAAATGCCTTTGCAGTATCAATATTTATTTATTTATTTATTTTATTTTTTTCATCTCCATTTTGCTATGAATTACTTGTGAAATTATAAAAAGGAGTTCCTTAATTATCAGTAAATTGTGGAAGATGTCATACTATGTATTGACTGTGAACACATTTCTAGTCATCATCTATATCATTCATGCTACTATATTCTGTGGTCTACCATTTTTTCTCCAATTATGCGAGGAAATTTGGGTTCTTATTATTTTGTGGATCAACTTTTTTTGATATACTTCGTTGATCTATTTCAGCTAGAGCAAGAAATTTTGAATTTCTGTGAAGGTTTAAGGGTCATCGGATTAAAACCTAAGGAAAAGCTTGCTCTCTTTGCTGATAATTCATGTCGGTGGCTTGTTTCGGACCAAGGTATGCTGTGGCTTACTCTATCCTCCCAACACCTGAAAAATAGAGTGATACTTAATCTGTTAGGAAACTTCATTTAGAGATATGATGACCTAAAACTGATGGATTCAGCATGCTCAATCATGCAATGATTATTTTTGAGCATCAAACAAATTTTAAATAAGCAAATCAGATCAAGACTATTGGCTATGTATTCTGTTCTATATTTCCGTGCTATATTGAATCTGGAATTTGGGTTCTGTGCTATAAAATAAAAACATTGGTTAATACAAAGCAAATTACTTCTGACTGCAATATGGCACGAGCTCTTTTTTAGATCCTTGAAAAGCACTAACACTGGCTTTTTCACATCAGCGGAAATTATCTAAAGTCATATTAATTTATATGCTATATACAATTCTAGTTAATTATAAAAAATAAATAAATCTATTATGCTATATCAGCGGAAATTATCTAAAGTCAAGATAACTCTTATTACTAACTGGCAATGGAATTAGTCAATCTATACAAGGGAACATTCTACTAAAACACTTATTTCTTCTTTATCTAGCTATTACGATATTGTCATGATAGTTTATATATCTATGGTTTTGATTAAGATGTTGTTCGATAAATTTCATGTTCTCTACTTTATCCATTGGTGTAATTGTACGTTTTGAGAGTTGACGTAAATGTTATACTTTTTGACTTCATAACTCTCTCTGTAATGTGTTAAGTTCTCCGCAGGTAGTATGGCCTCTGGAGCAATCAATGTTGTTCGGGGTACAAGGTCATCTGTTGAAGAGCTTTTGCAGATATACAACCACTCTGAAAGGTTAAAGAAATATTATTTTAGAGACTTGGTTTTTCATTTTCCAGTGAATCTGACCCTAGCAAAAAGGAAGCTGAGTGAGCTGTATAATTTAAAGTTTTTTTTCTTTCTTTCCATTTTCTATGTTGGTATATTTATTTGTTTGGCATGACATGTATATTATTACCAAATTCAGTAAGAAAATATAACTATTGAGCATTTCTTAGAATGATGAAAAATGTAACCAATGGAGAAGACTTGGACCACATTATTTTGCAGTGCCCCTTTTGTTTTTTTTAGGGTATAGGGTTCTGAATGAATTGTGATTATTATGATCCAAGCCACGATCGGTGCTTGATTTTTCTCTTTAAATTTTGGTAGCTAATGACTGTATAAGCAAAAGAGGCAAGGTTTTATATGTACTTGCATTTGAATTTGTTAGAGATTGGAACATTTGCTGTAGTATAACTTATACCCCTTTGGGACCGCTCATCAAATTGTTTGGTTCTAAGTATGTTAATATTTTTTTTTCTTTCTTATCAGATTAATAACAACAATAATTTGTGATGGGACTGTGGGGTGGGGGCGTGGGCATTCGGTATAAAATGTGTTTATATTGATTGCAAGTGATAAATCGATGCTATTTTATGCCTGATATTACCGTAATCTTTCCTTGTGATATTAGTAGATGATAGATGACACAGCTTTTGTACATTGAGAAGCTGTTCTAATTTTCTGGTTACCAAATATTGAACTAAACTTTAGCTTTTGTTGTTTAACTGCAGTGTTGCACTTGTTCTGGATGATCCTGCAATATACAATCGGATTTCAGAGACGTTCCACTCTCAAACCACTGTAAAGTTTATCATTTTGCTATGGGGAGAAAAAACAAACATAATCAATGAAGCTGCACCGGAAGTTCCTATTTATAGTTATAAGGATATAATTGATTTGGGTTGTGAAAGTCATGAAGCTTTACGCCGTTCTGACGATGCTAGTAAGTCTAGTTTATATGCTATATACAATTCTAGTTAATTTATATTCCATGAAATCAATTTTCCTTCATATATATCCATAATAGAATGCCAATGGCAGTTATGTTTAAGGTTTAATGATATGCATTAATATTTGATTTATTTACTTTAAATTGTTTTGCGCTATGTCGACATGCCTAGCAAAGTCGTTAAGGGAGACAATATTTATGCATGTGTACCAGTTCTCGAAGCAGAAAGGTTTCCAGCTTTATATTTCAAAATATATTTATTGTACCATACATCAAATGTGTACTAAATGAATTAATGTGCTACTTTGGTCTTCAATTGTCTCTTTGTATCTCAAAAGAGAAAAATGTGTTTGTAGTCGTACCCAGTTGTATCTATGTCATTATATATTATCCTGTGAAGGGTTGTAATGAGATTGGACGAATTTGATTTATGATTTAGTAGGTGAATATGTTGCTTACTTCTGTTTCTTAGTTTTGATTTAAGGGTTGTAATGAGATTGGACGAATTTGATTTATGATTTAGTAGGTGAATATGTTGCTTACTTCTGTTTCTTAGTTTTGATTTATGCCATCTCAATTAATAGTCGCTCATTTATTTATTTATTTGTTTTTGTGAGCAGAATAGTCGCTCATGTTGGTAATTGGTTTCAGGGAATAAATTTACTTACGAAACCATAAGTTCTAATGATATTGCTACACTTGTATATACAAGTGGGACAACTGGAAATCCTAAAGGTGTTATGCTCACGCACAAGAATCTGCTGCACCAGGTAGGAGTGGTTAAAGTATTCCGTTATCCTTCTAGTGTGAAACTTTATTTTGTTAATTTTCTTGTGCTAAAGCCCCTTAAACCTAAAAAATACTTCCTCGTCCCTTATATATTTTCCTATCTTTCTTTTTTGGAGTGTCCTCCATGTATCTTCCTAGCTATTTTTGGATATTATCCCACAACAAATTAATCGTCTCTGCCCTTACTTTATCAACTTATTTACGTAAAATAAGACTCTTTTTCCACTATTTCAATTAATTAATATATCCCTTCTTCAATGTGAGACTCTTTCTCCACTTACAACAAACTCAACCATCTTTTATCCACTCACAACCAACTCAACAACCTTTTACTTAATCCCCATGTCACTCCCTCCTAGGAAGATATATTACGGACACAGGGAGTATGTACTAATCTCCACCATAGATTTATAAGTGATGAACGGTCAAGATCTAACTCTGGTCAACCTAGCTCAAACCAGGTCAACCCTTGGACTTTTTCTTTTTTTTTTCCAATTTTTTTTATGATCTTCGAAATTTTTTTTTTTCCGATTTTGTTTCCGATTTTCTTTAATAAAGTGTGGTGCATTTCATTACACTGTGTGGCGTATTTCATTTTTAAATTTTTTTTTTTTACGGTCATATCATATGCACCACAACGTGCTTTTATATGCACTACACTGTATAATAGAGATGCATCATTAAGTGTAATGAGATGCACCATTTTTGAATTTCAATTTTTTTTGGGCTCCGCATTTGGCTCCGATTTTAATTTTTGGATAATCATTATGGCAATACTAATGTCTTTTAGCTCACTCCGAGCCCTTCGGCTTCCCTGGCTCAACTCTTAAAACAAAAGAATTTATAAAAAAAAGGAAATTAAAAAAAAAATTGTTGCATTTCAATACACTTAATGGTGTATCTCATTATACAGTGTAGTGCATATAAATACATCTGTGGACCTTGTGGTGCATATAATCTGTAAAAAAAATCGAAAAAAACATTGAAGATAAAAAAAAAGTCAATAGATTGACCCGATCAGATTTGACTATCCATCACGCCTAAATCTATGGTGGAGATAACACATTCATAGGATGTGGATCTGGTAGGAACTCATCTTTATATGAGTTCGTACTGCATATACATGTTAATATATAAATTACACTAAATGCACAAATTATTTAGCACACTTTTAAGGTACAAACAACACTAATTTAATGCATCAATTAATTTGCACCGTAGATTAAAAAAAATCAACGGTCCAGATTAGTTTCTAATTCCTATCTAAAGATGAGTTCTTATATAATTCTCTCCCTATATATATATATATATATAGGCGAGAGTTCAAATAAAAAATAATTTCCCTGTGAAATATAGAAACTTTTTCATACCATAGATTTCTGTTGGATCAATGGTCGATGATTTACATAATTTTTTATTTACTTAATTGTTTATTACTTGGTTAAAGGGATAGTTATGTCTTTAAAAATTTAGATATAACTGTTTACTTCCTTAAATAATGGAATCATAAACATTTGCATTTATGTATTCACTATTTATTGACTTTTATGATAAGTACGTCTTTATTTTATTATATTATACTTCTTCGATCCACTCATATTGTCATCATTTCCTTATTCAATTGTACCACTCATATTGTCATCTTTCAAATAAGGAAAGTTTCAACTCTTCAAATTCTTTCAAAAATAATGACAATTTCAATGGGCCGGAGGGAGTATTATTTTCTTATTTCATCTTTTTTTCTATTTTGCTTTTCATATCATAAATTGAAGATGTCAAATATATGTTTTTCTTAATTTATTATGTTTATATATGTTATTTTATACTCAATAAAAAAATTTAATCCATTTTTTGGCAAATTGAACCAAATAAATATAATTTACTTCACCAGTAATATGCATGAAAATTAAAGGTTGTACCACATCAAGAAATATTTTCTCATTAATTGTATATAAAAAGAAAAAATGATATGACATCTAGTTGAAATCAAGCTCAGAATATGCATAATCTTAGTATTAATTATGCATAATCTTAGTATTAATGCATAATCTCAGTAGTATTAATTATGCATAATCCAACTATTAATTATGCATGATGAAATACAAAATAATAACTAAAACTATAATTAATAAAATAAGAAATCGAGTAACAAATTATTAATGTAAACTTAAAAATAATAATGCATTTCTTTTACAATATATAATGCATTATTTTACAACAATAATGCATTAACGAATATAATCCGGTCAATATTTTGTTTCATAGAAGAAAAAATTGCTAATTTGATTGTAAATCATCAAAATATGCATACAACATACGGAAGAATCCAATTGAATTTATTTTTTACTTTAAATCCCACTTCAAGATGTGCTTTAATTTTAGGATTAATTGTAGGACAGAGAATTTCAATTTACTTATTTACCGGAAATTTTGCGGATTGTGGGATATTCAAATCCAAAAATTTACACTTCTTCCCTAAAACGTGATTAATAAACTTTAACCAAAAATTAGCTATTCTAATATAAATCCACGTGTCATTATCATGATCATCTATTTTATTTTAATCAATGGAGTTAAAGGTTTCTAAATTTCACGTTAGAATAAGTTTTCACATGAACTCACCCTATAGGGAGAGGATCATGCATGAACTCATCTTTAGGTTAGGAACTAGGAATTGATAGGGACCGTTAATTTTTTTTAATCTACGTTTCAGATTAATTGATGTATTAGATTATTGTTGTTTGCATATTAAAAGTGTGTTAAATAATTTTTGCATTAAGTTACTGTAATTTGTGCATTAACATGTATGTGCATTAACGTAGAGTATTTTATGCATTACGTAAGTGATATTTATGTTGGTTCCTACGGACTCATATAAAGATGAGTTCTGATCTATATATATATATATATATATATATATATATAGGAAAAAGATTATTAATGAATAACCCTTAAAGTTAGAAATAAGAATGAATTTCAATCACTCATCTAGTCAACAAGTCAAACCCGCTTTTTTGTAGTGAGATGCACCACACACACAGTGTAAATGTATTAATGGTGGAAAAGAAGATTAAAAAGGCAGTGATGGTGGCGGCGGCGACGGTGATGGTGTTTGAATTTGTAGTTTGTATTTAAATCCTAATTTAATCTACTAAGTCTTAAATTGCAAGTTGTAAAGCTTTAAACGATCCTGTTTCCATAAAGTTAATAACTTGCCTTCAATAATGGATGCAATAGTATACAATTGCTCTAAATCATATTATTGAATGTTGTTGAAGAAAGAAATATTGAGGGGATGGATAGAGATAAGATCGAAGATGTGGTTAGATTGAATATGAGGTTAAATGCATCACGACAAGTACTGAGATGCATCATACGTGTAATGAGATGCACCACAATGTGTAATGAGATGCATTAGTGGTTATTTATTTCTCATGATTGGTGATTGAGGAGTATAAGGGAATAGCGCCGGTGATGGCGGAAATCCAACGATGGTGATGACCACAGAGATGTCCGATGATGGTGATTGTGAGTGGTGGTGGTGGTGGTGATTGTAGAGAGAGAAGAAGAAAAAGAAGAAGTAGCAACGATTGGTGGTGGTGGTGGTGGCTGGGGCGATAGTGTTTCAATCTGTAATTTTTCCTTACATGAAAAGTTCTAAAACTTTAAATGATTCTTAATTTTTCCATTAAATTAATAATTTGCCTTCAATAACTAATGCATTAGAATACGGTTGCTCTAGTTCAAATTATTGAATGTCGTTGAAGAGAGAAGATAGAGGGAAAGGGTAGAGATAGATTGAATATGAGGTTAGATGCATCAGACAAGTACTCAGATGCATCAGACTATATAATGAAATGCCTATGTAATGAGATGCAACAGTGGATGCATCAATAGTTATGTGTGACGATGGTGATTACGGTAGAGAAGAAAATAACGGTAATTATAGTGGAATCCAACAAAGGTGATGATGACAATGATGTCCGACGATGGTGATTACGGTAGAGAAGAGTGGTGGTGGTAGTGGTGATTGTGGGGGATAGAGAGAGAGAGAGAGAGAGAGAGAGAGAGAGAGAGAAAGGGAAGAAGAAGAAGAAGCAACATTATTGGTTAATAGCAACAACGCTTAGTGGTGATGGCAGCGGCAGCGGCGGTAATGTTGGGTAGTGGTGATGGTGAAAGAGAGAGATGGACGAGGGTGAGAGAAGAGAGTTGTTGAAATTGTTGACTAACTAATCCTAGCCAATTTTTAGATTGAATTCTGATCACACTTTCTTTGTAAATGAGTGGAGATTCATTCTTATTTCTCACTAACTATTCTCACAAGAATCCCCTTTTATATATATATCATGTTCTTATTTTTTGTATCTGTTTCGTACTAAGATTTCTGAGTTTTCTTCCAAATCATACCATCTGATGAGACATTTGATTACATAGATTGAAAACTTATGGGACATTGTGCCAGCTGTTCCTGGGGATAGATTTCTGAGCATGTTGCCACCTTGGCATGCTTATGAACGAGCTTGCGAGTATTTCATATTTACCCATGGAATTAAGCATGTATACACTACAGTCAAGAACCTACGGGTATGTAGTTTTTCCTTCATATATGGAGGTCATATGCCTTTTTGTTTTTAGTGAATAATTTGATACTTCGATTTGATTGCAGGATGATTTGTGCCGTTATCAACCTCATTATGTTATTTCTGTTCCCTTGGTATATGAAACACTTTACAGGTAAATCTTACCACTCAAATTTTCTTTTCTTACTAGTCTATCACATGCTAGAGGGGAATTAGTGTTAGGGGTGTGGCTTCCATATAGAACATCATTAGAAGATCCACTAGGGTAAACTTTTCCCTAAAAGCTAGCTTTTAATTGGGTCACTTGGTCCACCAATTAAATTGTTGCGAAACAACTGGATGATTTGTTATTTTATTATAATACATTAAAATATAACAAAAATACTAGTAATATAAACTAATAGGTAAGCATTAAATCAAGTTTAAAGAATACAACCTATTTACCAGTGATAAGTTAACTGAAATTTTTTGTATGGTATTTCTTCCGCACATAGAGATATAAATGTATGCGTGCATCCTTGAAAATAGGATATGGAACTTATGGGTGCTAATAACTTATATGTACACCTTATAAAAATAAAGAAAAACTAATAACTACACGGCTTGAAAGAAATTTTAATCTTTAGAACTTTTTGATATTCTTAAGATTTTCATTATCAACTGGTTCACTGATTAGCCAGTTTTGACTGGTGTGGCCGATTCAGACTAGGTCAATTTTCATGTAGAATATAGATATAACTGGACCGTACTCATGACGGGGTTTATGTTTAAACTGGTTGAATTTGGAAAAAAGTGACTATCAACCCAAGCTAAAGACCAAACGTTTTAAATGTGGGATTTACGTTGGATCATAACACAATAAAACTTTTTCACTTTGGTTCTTTATTATGATGAATGATTGGCTACTAATTTGGAATTTCCATTATAACTTGGTTCGTACATTTCTGCATAACAAGGCTCAGATATTGGTAACCTCAAATGGCTGAAAATATAAAAGTTAAACTAGGATTATTTACCCGTTGCTTGTAACATTATGTTTCACTTCTCCAACCTTTCTGCCATCTTTTCTGAATGAGTCCCACTCTTTGTTATTGATCATTAGAATTTGTTTCATATATTGAAGTGCGATCCAGAAACAGATCAGAACAAGTTCTGCTGTTCGTAAACTTGTTGCTCTTTTATTCTTAAAGATCAGTTTCACATACATGGAGGCAAGAAGAATTTATGAGGTAAAACTTCCTAAACTGGTATTACTTTTGATTATCTGTTGCAAGTATGTAGATGATAACTCATTTTGTTAATCTCGGATTAGTACATACATACTTTGGTCATCTATTTCCGCTGCTCAATCTGATGTATCTTAACTGACTGGATTGCTACAAGATAATGAGTGATATGTATTGCTTACTTTTGCTTAATTTTTTTCGAGAATGGTAAATGTGCGTGTCAGATCTTAGATGAGATTAATGTTATGGTCAAATATGATCTCTCATAACTACTTGTTTTCAGATTCTGATATTTTCCTCAAGCAACAGTATTGTCTGATAGCTCAAATTCAATTCAAAGGTCACTGTGGTTAAATGAAGCAAACAATCTAAGCCTTTTCTATCTTCTCAGAATGATTTTACTTCCATCATAAATTCATGTTTACTCTTTGGAATTATTCTATTGCAAATGCTGTTATATTTATGTTACTTGATTTTAATTTTAATGCATTACATCCGCTGATGCAAAATGGTTTCGGAGGTTCTTTTTCTTGATGATGCCTGATTAAATAGTTATCTAATTCCTAATACTTCATTCTGATTTTTTAGTTCTGTGCTTTTTGTGATTTGTTGTCTGTTCCTAGGGAAAATGTCTGACCAGAAATCTTGAACAACCTTCCCACCTTTCTGCAGTGTTCGACTGGTTATGGGCAAGGATTATTGCTTTTACACTGTGGCCACTGCATACATTAGCAAAGAAAATTGTCTATAGTAAAATTCATTCTGCTATTGGAATTTCAAAGGTTTGCGTTCATATACAGATTTGTTGACCTTTGCTAAAACCTATGGCTTTGAAGACCATCAAATCCGAATAAAAAATTTCTTCAAAATTTGCAGGCTGGGGTTAGTGGAGGCGGCAGCTTGCCTCCACATGTTGATAGGTTCTTTGAGGTGAGATGTGTTTGTGTAGTTTAGTCAATGAAAACGTGGATCTGGATCGAATGTTTACTTCGTTTTACTGATCCAGGCAATTGGAGTAACAGTTCAAAATGGATATGGCCTAACGGAATCATCACCTGTTGTAGCAGCGCGAAGACTGAATTGCAATGTAAGAACCATAATTCAGGTCTCAGAGAAGCACATATGATGCTAAATTATTATAAAGTGATGAAGTAGGAGCATTATTTAGGATCGAGACATTGTTGCAATTTTTGCTTGCAATAATCCTTTATAAAGTTTTGTGTTTTCCACTTTTCCTTTGAAATAGCAGCTGATCTAATCGACAATTTCACATTCCAGAATTATTAAAAATTGATAACGTCGAGTTGCTTTCTGGAGTTACAAAAATGCAGATTGTACAATTGTCAATACCTCTATTAAGGACTCTATTGTAAGTCACTTATTGAAAATTTAGAGTTATCATTAGGGTGCGTTCACTTGGAGTGAAAACGAGAAAAAACGAGGCATAATATTATTTTACTTATATCTTGTTTGATTTCGATTTAAGAAAAACCCGAGGTATAAATTTTTCGGGCAGCCCCCTTTCCCTTGCCAGAGTATAGATTTATACCTCCAAAATGGACGTTTAGTATTATACCTCCCATGTGTTTTAGATATTTCCTCCTTTATCCATCAATATAAACATTGTGGTCCCCCCTTAAGAGTAGAAATAAGTATATTATCACTCAACCAAACAAGATATAAAACTTATGGTCCCCACAATGAAGTATAAATTTATACCTCATAATATTATCCCTCCATTTAGAAGTATAAATTTATACTCCAAAGCAGTATTTTTAAACCCGGCCTGGCTCGGCCGGTCGGACCGGTAAACCCGTGACCCGGTTATGTGGCCGGGTCGATTTTGATAGAAATTAAAATTTAACCCAACCCGAAACGAACCGGTCAAACCCGGTAAAAACCGGCTGTTGATACAATTTATAGGTTTTCAGAACTTTAATTATTTTTATTATCATGTTTAATGATTTATTCAAGTATTTAATATTTTAATGTATATATATTATATATAAAAAATAAAATATTTAACGGGTCATCCGGGTTTTTCAGAACGGTTCGACCGGTGACCCGATGACCCGATGACATGACCTGTTCGATGTCCGGTCCGGTTTTTAAAACATTGCTCTGAAGTGAACACACCCTTAGGGTAACCCCTAACCTTTTCCTCCATTTTACTAGATAAACAAGTGAACTATTATGCCTTTCTAGATTGTAGACGATAATTATCTCTTGTTGATCTAGTTTTTGATATTTTTTTCTCCCTTGGATTTGCATTGCAATATATTTTTCTTGCGTGGAACATATCTTGATGATGTCTCAGCCTTAATGTTTGAAGGTTCTTGGTTCAATCGGACACCCTCTAAAATATACGGAAATAGAAGTTTTTGATCCTGAAACGAATGTAGTTCTGCCTCATGGATCAAAAGGCATTGTCAAAGTAAGGGGCCCACAAGTGATGAAGGGTTATTACAAGGTAGCTTCATCTATTATTTTATATATTGAGGACTTTCTTAATTAATGTGTCTGCTCTCAAACAGTTTAAGCTTAGTCTTTCAAATACTGTATAGCAAATGTTGCGTTCACTTTATGTTTCATTTTTATACGTTAAATAATGTAGTTTAAGATTTAATTTTATGCCTGATTTAAATTATCTACGGGTTATAGCATGCTTTAGTTCGTTGATTATTCTATAGTAATCAACTAATTTATATACTTGATGCTTAAAATCAGAATCCCACGGCGACTGTACAAGCTATAGATGAGGATGGCTGGCTGAATACTGGTGATATTGGCTGGATTTGTCCTCGTCATTCAAGAGGACGAAGTCGTCAATCTGGAGGGGTTATTGTTTTAGAAGGACGTGCAAAAGATACAATAGTCCTTTCAACCGGTAAATATAAGATGTTACTATGTTTTGCTTTCAGCGTATGGGCTTCACTTCATTGAATTACCTTGATAATGTATAAGTGGTGAGCTGAAGTATACCATTTCGTCAATATAGTATTCCATTTCGAACAGGGTTTAGAAACGTAGCTCAAATGCTTCTCACAGGTTTATGCTATTAGAAACAGATTTTACCGTCGATAGCATCAAATTAAGGTTTATTAATCCTCAATTAGGGTTATATTAGTATCAGTTAGGGTTTATGAATACCAATTAGAGTTTGTTAAGTCTCATTTAGAATTAATTAAGTCAAAATTAGAGAATAGCAAAGGGAATAATTCGTCGCTAAAGTGATTAACCGGTGCGCTCGCACGGTGAGCGCGCGTACAGGAGATGGCCCTCTTACTTATAGGATCAACAAAATGAAAATCTATCCCTTTCTTGTTTCCTAGAGTTAGTAAACTGTGTCCTTGATCCGTCATAAGTCAGATAGTGCAGCCTTAAGTTTTATTTGTCCTTGTGATGGGCGTATACATATTTAAAAATTCTCCACTATCTCTTTGGGTGCATCGCATTCGTTCAACACGCATATAGTTGATATTTATTCCAACTCATAGGAAGTGGATGTGACAGGTGAGAATGTGGAGCCAGCAGAGATTGAAGAAGCTGCCCTGAGAAGTAACCTTATTCAACAGATTGTCGTCATCGGCCAGGTGAATATAATCACTCACTTTCAAGTTTTCTGATATGCTGTCTAGTTATTTCTTCTTAGTCAACATTGAATAATCGTGCAAACATTATTCGTAATTAAGAACATTGTAACTCAGTATATAGCTTGATATGGTACCGATGATATGTAGGATCAACGACGACTTGGGGCTATCATTGTCCCAAACAAAGAAGAGATCCTATTACAAGCTAAAAGGTTGTCTGCAGTGGAAGCTAATGCTGCAGAGCTTAGCAAGCAGAAACAGATTAATTTACTGCACGAGGAGTTGAGAAAATGGTGAGAATGATGATTCAACAAAGGTCTTTATTGCATTTGGATAACCAAAATTTATCATCATAAGCCAAATGCAAAACATATCGGGCGAAAAAATATCCGGTTAATTACACTCACACCCAAGTTATGCCCTTTTTTTTTTCTTCATATATTGACCACACTTTGATATTGACAGATCAATGCCCAATAAATTGAATTCATTTTCAAATCTTGCCTGAACCCACTTTTTCAGTACCGGATAGTTGCTTTGGCATGAAAATTTAAAATTTTCACTTCATTATTTATGTCCTAGTACAAATGCCACGCAGATTTTCGGTTACAAACGTGAGTATCCGGTACAGGAAAAGTGGACATAGATTTTAAACATAATCAAATTTTAGGTATTAATTCGTCAATGTCAAAAGTGTGGTCTATTTCTGAAAAAAAACGAGTATACTTTGGGTGAAAAAAGGTAATGAACCCCAAAAATCCGACTTCTTCTTTTTTTGGGTTCTCAAGTCAGCTAAGGAAGTATGTAATTTTTGGTTTTCATACAGGACCTCGAACTGTTCATTTCAAGTCGGACCGATCCTCGTGCTTGATGATCCTTTCACGGTAAAACTTGCATCAACATCAAGAGATTTTAAATAAAACGACGATTGAGTACATAATTGATCATAATTTTTTACGTCGGACTCCATTTGCAGATTGATAGTGGTTTAATGACTCCTACCATGAAAATTCGAAGAGATCGAGTGGTGTCTCTGTACAAAGAGCAGATCGACAACTTGTACAAAGGAGCTGCCCGATAAGAGGTTGGTTTTATTATGTATTTATAGGTATACATGTATCTGTGTGAGTGTGACTATAACCATCTGTGAGAGTTAAGAGGCAAGAAGAAATTTCAGAGACCAGTGGAATTTGTAAGAAATAAATTTATTTATATGCTTTTGCAGAACAGTTTGTGTGTCATTGTAAAGGCTTTGCCTGAATATGTACTTTTTTTTTTTTTTTTTTTTTTTTTTTTGAGATATAGTATTACTTTATCCTTATGATAAATTGTGTAACCATAAGGTGAACTAGGAAAAACGTTCACATACACTCCTAATCATAGATGAAGGCACCTTGTGGCATGGGACAAACCAGATTATTCAAAAAAAAAAAAAAGGTTATTTTAGAAATTTTGTAATTATATTTTTAAGTGATAATTTTTGCTTTGAATTTATATTATGTCTGTATAGAACGCAACGGTCAACGGTGAACCTAAACATGTCTAGGCTCGGCCCTTTTATATGGCCAATAGGGCAATGGCCTAGGGCTCCCAAATTTTGAGGGGCCCCAAAAATAAATAAATCTATTAGTATATATAAAAATATTATTTTTAATAGAATATTTAATATGAAGAATATATATTATTTAAAAAAATCTTTGCAAGTAGAATTTTAGTTAGTAACGAGAAGAAAGAAAAAGTAATATTGCTCTCGTTCAGTATTCACGCTTCGGTTCTGCCTCTATTTTCTATTGTAATTCATGTGCTCTGCAGCATTTATTCTAAACAAAAATTTACGAATATCAAATTGTATTTTCGCACATTATGTAAATAGCTCTTAAAGTGCAATAATCCTATATCTCAAGAATTAATATTTGGGACCTACTCACTTTTTATTGTTATCCTTCTCTTAAATTTCTGTGAAGAACCATAATGAGACTTAATGAGCGGAACGGAAGTACTCTCTCCGTCTCACGAAAGATGTAATGCCCCGTAAATTCCTTATGTTCAAAAAAGTTTAAAGTTAATTAAATAAATGGCTTTGCACGCCTAAGTTTATAATTTTTGAATTCTAAGGCTAACGGTCGAATCCGTTATTAAAAATAAATTACGGGAGTCAGCTAGATGACTACTGTATTAGGGGTTAGCGCGTACGAAAAAATTTTAGTTTGTAAACTAAGAACAGAAAACCGTCTAATTTTTTACGTTTACAAAATTGCGATACGAACACGCCGAGAAAGTTTGTTTTTACGTTTTTCCGGACGAAACTCGGACTTGTCGTCCCGAGTTTTTGTCAAAATAAATTTTATAAATTTATTTTCTAATTAAGTTCATACATTAGAATTTTTAAGTCAAATCGAATCGCGACGATTTTTGTACCGAACAACGTTTTTCGTTGTTCGTTTTTCCGTAACGTCGGATCGCGCCGGAAAAAAACCCATACCCTCCTAACCCCATGCATGCAGCCGCCACCTCACCTTAAATAGGTGTCAACATGCATGTGTTGACTTAGTTAAAATAGTGACACCTAAATCCACTTTATACAAATTCAATTTTTCATCATTTCAATTCTAAGACAAAACAAATTTTCATCTCTCTCTCACTCTCTCTCTCTCGGCCAGCTCTCTCTTCTCCCTCAATCTTCATCTTATTCATCCACCTCTATCCTCCATTGAAGACCTTTCAAAGAACAAGAAGAAATCACTATAGTTCATCAATCCATCCAATCATTCCCATACTTCTTTCATTAAATCTTAAGGTATTTTCATCCTCTACAATCCTATCCATTTAGTTTCTTTTCTTTTCTTTTTTCTTTTTGTTCGAAATTTTGGAGGTTTGGTATAGATGTTTTGATCTTAGAATAATGTAATTAGATATGTTAGATAGGATAATCATGGATTAAAATGGAATAAAAACAAGAACCTTAATTATTATGTGAATGCAGGATTTTTTTTGGGAAATTGTAGGATTTTAGTTTTTCTTCTTTTGATCATGAATTCATGCTTAGTAGAGGTTTAATTAGTGTTTGGGATAAAAAGGTATTGAAAGCCCTATGTTATTATGAAATTTAATTAGGGTTTGAAGTATAAATTAGGGGTTTTTGCATGTTAATTGATAATAGAATTGCAATTGATTAATTGGTGATATAAGAGTATGTTTAGTAAATAAATGTTGCTAATTGGAGAAGAAAATCAACTCCTTAACATTTATATAAAACCAGAAATTTATAGAATAATTAGGAGTTTATACATGCTTGATATAAATGATGAATTGTTAATGGAATTATAATACAAATCATATTAGTTGATTATAGAAGTTAATTGGAATTTTTCTAAAAATGTTTAATGAAATGTAAGAGACTAAAATAACCTTATAAACTGAGTTATAAAGATGTTAAGATGTGTTTGCATGCATGAAAATGATTCAAGTTAGATATAGTTTAGCGTCGTAAAATTTGAACGAAAACCGACGAACTTATCAATCAATTAGGGTTTCCACGGCAGTTTTGCGACCCTCGCCGGAAACTGTTATAACTTCCAGCTCGTTTATCGGATTTGTGATCCGTAAATTGGAGCGCGAACTAGACTTCCTAAGCTTTCTAATGGTACAGGGCTCACCCCCTGTTTCCAAATCCTCTGTTCTGGACAACCTCCAGAGTTACTGGACTGTGCAGTAAATTTTCAGTTTCTTGTTTTCTAAGTTATTTAGTTCACAACTTAGCTTCTTTCAATCGTTTAAGCCGTTTTTATCTATCGAACATCTACCTACTAACCCTAGAGTCAAGTATAGGATCTTGAGTGATGAAAACCAGTCGAGATCATATATTTTATCCTTTCATTAAAGAAGTAATAAACGAGAACTTTCATAAGTCGTGAAATGAGCTATAAAGTAAATCGCCTAAGTTGATCCTTTCCAACTTAGTTTCTTTTAATCTTTAAAGTCGTATTAAGATATCGAATACCTTCTCTACTGACCCGAGAGTCGAATATGAGAGCTTCCTAGTTCTAAACGAGATTGGTACGAATCTCGTTTCCCGTTTAAGTAAAACGAATTAATTAAGCGTGCAAATGCCTAAAGAATAAAACAACTAAAACCTTCTTCGATTCTTTTAATCGATTATCGTTACGACCCGCTTTTAAGTATATTTATTTTACGATGAAGGAGGAAGCCAACTGTAGAGAAAGGACGGAAGATCCAAAGTTGGAAGCTTTTGCTTATAAGTTCTGTATTTACAAGGTGGGCTTTTATCTATATCAAATAAAATGTGGGTTTTTCCACAACTCGAAAGTATTATTTATCGCTTTGATAATTGTGTTTTCAACTTGATAATCTTGGCATTAACTGTTTCAACTATTTTTATGTGAGTTCTCTTGTACCTATCTGAGTTAACATTCGTGTTTTCCAGATTTCTGGGTTAACCTTCGGGTTTTCCAGACTTTTAGAGTTAATCTAACTAGGTTAACTAACGATCGGCTCTGAGTTAGCTGCTAAGTGCTTTCCAGAGTTAGTGCACTTTGTAACCTGTGGTGTATGTGGTATCCTGTTGACGGGTAGCCAGCCACGGTGAATTAGTTTGGGTCAAGATTGAACATAACATACTCTAAAAATGCTTGCGCAAGCTGCTTTATACAAATCAGTCAGAAAATGTTTAGTAGGCACGGGCCTTTTCAACAAAACCCCGATGCGCTACGGTTATAAAATGCCAGATTATTTATACTTATGACTATAATTTCGGCATCGTGCCCACTAAGTACGTTTGTACTTAGCCCTGCATTGTTTTCTAAATGTGCAGGTTGAAGCGACGGTGAGCGGCGACGGTTGATGTTGAGTTGAAAGAGAGGATGCTTTAGTTAGAACTCTTCCGCTGCAGAACTCTAAATCTTTTCAAACACACCTTTGAACAATTCTCAGTAGTCTAAGTCTGTAATTATAAACTTAGCTTCTTTTGTACTTTTGTCGAGTAATCCTTAGGGATTAACTCTTTCTTATCTATATTAAAGTCTTGTTCATGGTTTAATGATGTCTTTTCATGTATGTTTAGTCAGTTAGCCCCCTTCTTCCCCGCTTCTTTAATCCAACCCCAGTCGCACCCCGGCTTCTGCCGTCCCTCGGGATTTGGGGCTGTGACAAAAGATGTCTTCTTTGTGTTCGGCACGGGAATTAAGGAGAAATGATAAAGAATGTAAAAGTAGTGTGAATAAATAATAAAGAATGTAAAAATAGTGTGAATAAATAATAAAGAATGTAAAAGTAGTGTGAATAAATAATAAAGAATGTAAAAACAGTGTGATGCAAATGTAAAAGCAGTGTATTATTTCTCAATAAGTGATGAGATCGGGTCTAGCACTGAAGAATTAAACCCGGAGTTGCAGCTTAGAGGTCCAGTGACGAGATTAAGAGCCAAGAAGCTGCAAGGTTATTTCCAGTGCTATGTTCAGAAGAAGTTGGAGAACGATGGAACTGAATCCCGACAGTACAAGTTGGTGAATTTGACAAGCATAGAGGAAGACACCTAGGTCGTGGCCACGCCATGTTTAGGACGTGTGCTATTTCATTATTTATCCATTAGTTTAGTTTGTTTTATTTAATTTTAATTAGAGCCCAATTACTACAATTTGTGATTAGTCGTATTGGGCCAATGGATTTATTTAATTTTATTCTAGTTTAGCCTAGTTCGAAAATTATCAAGCCCAAGGCCTTGTAATTTTCGAACCTTAGTCTAGTATTTATGTTAATTTCGACATTATTGTTAGCAGACGAGTTTAAATCAAAAAGTTTTTTTTTCAACTTTGTCTCACGTGTTCTTCAAGTACACAAACCCTAGCTCTTGGTAGGATTCGAATTGGCACCTTTGAATCTGAAATCTATAGTTTGTTCGTGATCTTGTGTGGGTCTCGGGTTAACTACGCCGCCGGAGAATTGCTTCCGCGATACGTGTTTCAATCGTTCGTCGATTCGGGGTCCGTATTGAGGTAAATCTCCAAACCTGTTTCGTTTCCTTGTTCTGTGTTTTTCGTCCAGCCATCCACACCTTTTTATCATCATCATATTTCGACCATATTCATCCATTCCTTCGCCAACTTCAGATTCCATCAAATTCATTCCCATCACTTTTGCTAAAAACCCTAAACCGGATCAAAATTGAGCACCGAGCGTTTTTGAGTTCTACTTGTGCGTTTTGGCTGAATTTTGGATATGTTCTTTCTGTATTCAATTTATAAGTTGTGTTAAAATTTCAGCTCAATCGGAGTTGAGTTTCTGTAGTTTCTGATCGGGTAGTCTTCTAGGGTTTTATTCGATAGTTTTGGGGGTAATTTTCGTATTCTGTTCTTTTCTGGTTCAATTCTCGTTTGAGATCAGTGGATTAGGTGTATAGTCTCTATTGATTCCTTTTGTGTTTTGGGTTGAATCATCCTTTCTGTTGACGTGGGTTCGAGTCCTTGTTTCCGCATGTTGATTGGTCGTATCAATAAGGAAAGCAGACATCTTTCGTAAGACAACCCAAAAATAAAAGGGAGACAACTTTCTTGAGACAAAGGGAGTAGTATGTTAACTTGCATGTGTTGGAGGAGTTTGGTATGTGCACTGCCATTACGAGCATCATCAGAGCTGGAAATGAAGATGACATTCATCGTTAAGGATGACCGGAAAGGCTTCCGCCACAACCAGATCCGATCCTCTTCTATCTGATCAAGGATATCAAAGTGTTAATATCATTCCAGTCGACTCGAAACGTATAGACGAAGTTGATGCATTGGGACAAAATTAACGTATTAACTTAGATGAAATCGGTATGTTTGGCTTTTCAATATATATTTCAAGATCATTTGACCCAACCATAAAGATGCGAGTTATTAATATTTGATCTTGAACATAATTATAACAAAGTCACAAACTCACGCACTCAAAGCATGTAAGAAATTAAGAATTCACACACACAAAGCATATCGTGTAAGAACATTTTGTTTACAATATCATGTTTTTCTGGGCATGCACAAAATAAGTGTAGCTAATAAATAAGGAAGAAGCTAGGGTCATGTGGTTAAAAATAAACACGATACAATTTTTGTGAATGGACGAAAATGACTTTAATAATCATACAGTTTTCATGAACGAGAGAAGTGATTGTCTTTATGAAATTATTAAATAGTCCTCGATGCTATCTCCTTCTGCGTGACACGCCTAATGAAATTATTATGTTGGGTAATGATATTCGGACATACTGTGACCAGTCACATGCGTAAAATAAAAAGGGAAGTTGACTGTAAAAATAGAAATAATCATATTTCCCCTTAGGGTTTATGTTTCCCAATTAGTGTTTATTTCTATTTTCAAAACTTAAATTTTTTTTTTTTAACTTGTGTGGTCGGGCACAATATGTTTGAATATCATTACTCTTGTTAATAATATAAATAGAAAGTCCTAAAATATTAATAGCCACACATCGCAGATACCATGTCTTTTTCAATATTTATACCCGCCCGGACCCGGTGTATTTATTTATACCATCAGTCCATCAGCACAATAGATACGACGTTAATTAGGCTGCCACGGATGGAACATGTACACCACAAATTCATCATTGTTTTAGGCTCTCTTTGTTACATTAACAATGGTTCGTTAGCATGATTATTAAGATAAAAAAAATGATTAAAGCATAAAAGAGATAAAAAGTGGTGGAGTTCATAGAGAATGTGATGTCTTGTTTTTGACTGGCTCATTATTAATGAAACAAACTAAAAAAAAAAAAATGAGTTATTATTACTGGGATGGAATTAGTACAATATAAGAATTTGGGCATAAGTCCTCTTAAAAAGCCCGCCCAATGAGGAGGGGTCATCCAATCTATATTTAGGATGCATTCACCTTGGTCGTAAAATTTTGATTAGAAAATAATGAATAAAAAAAGATAATAAAATATTATTATTTTTATATTTTTTTATCACATGTTTATTAAATTGAAAAAAATAAAATTATATTACATGATCCCTCATTATCTCTTCATTTTTATGTCTTATGTATTATGGAAAATATTATCACACCCCTCCATCTATTTTAATATTTTCTGCAATTAGAGAAAAAATGATAGAAAATGAATTGTTCGGAATGATTATTTATCGTGCCCGAAGAAAATTAACAACTATAGAAAACGTATAAAAATGATGGAAAGTGGGTGAAAAAATTTAATTTTCACCACTTTCCATCAAAGTAATTACACCCTAGAAGTTGAGAGCTTTCAAAATCGACTTGAGACATAAACAGAAGAACTTTAACAGTGGCATAAAATATATTCATATATCAATATATATCTAGAGAAGAGATACACTCCCTTCGTCCCTGATATATCTTCCTAGGAGGAAGTGACACGGAGATTAAGAAAAAATATTGATGAATTGGTTGTGGGTGGATAAAAGGTGGTTGAGTTTGTTATGAGTGGAGAAAGGATCCTACATTAAAGGAGTGATATATTAAATAATTGAGATAGTAGTGGATCATATGTAGTATTTTAGATAAATAAGTTGATAAAATGAAGATAAAGATTAATAATTTACTACGGGATGATGTCCAAAAAAAGTTAAGAAAATATATGAGGAACACCCAAAAAAAATAGAAAGATATATTCAAGACGGAGAGAGTATAAGAATAGATTTAAACCATCGATCTATAAGACTTACGGATATCAATTTCTCACATAGTCAACCAGTCAAACTCTTTTCTTTTGTCAAATTTTCGTTGTTTTATCTTATATTTCAAAATCAAATACATTGCTAAGAAATAAATAATTTTTTTCCCACCTAACGCTCAAACACATGCGCCAACAACGTAATTGGTAGGTAGCTACGTGCAAGAATGTCCTACCCACAAAATTTTGCACCCAACTTTATTTAATCTTCTATTTTGTATTTATTGATAGTTACTTGGCTTTATACTCCGGGTATTGGGCTAATTCGTTGGACACATGAATTAAAGAGAGATTGATTTAATAGATAAAAATGAAAAACGTAATGGAGCATATATATTTTGTAAGAAAAAGTAGATTAAAATAAAAACATGTCATCAATATTAGAACACTAAAAAAAGAAAAAAAAAACCATCAATATTAAAATAGAGGGAGTAATAAATACAAAGTTGACACATAAAGGAGTAGTATGGTAAAAAGGAGTGAGTAATAAATACAAAGCTGACATATAATGGAGTAGTATATTACTCTCTCCGTTCACGAAATAATGCCTCATTTGGTGTTCAGTATAGAGATTAAGAAAATTGATAAAGTTGTTTTGAGTGGGGTAAAAGTTAGAAAGTAGGAGCAATGAGATAATGATAAAAAATAATGGTAATAACAATAAAGATGTGGTATTGACCAAAAAGCAGGAATAAAGTTGTTGGGATGACAAAAGAGTAGTTTTAAAGTTGATGTGAGGTGAGGTGATCAATGTCAAGAAGTAGTGATTTTAATAAAGTAACGAGGGTATGTTGGTAAAAATAACGAAATATGACATAATTTAGTGAACACAAATAAGGGATGAAATAAGGCATCATTTCTTGAATGGAAGGAGTACAAAGGAGTAGAAAGCTATAATAGCACATTTTAGATAGAAAAGATAAATTGTACTCCCTCCATCAACAATATGGTTGCCATATTGTGGATGACACAAATTTTAACAAAATATTGGGTAATAGTGGATAATAGTGGGTATTATTGTGAGTGGATTAAGGGTCCCACAATAAATGTGAGTGGAGTAGTGAGAAATACTCCATCCATCCACAAAATGGTTGCCACATTGTGGCCAACACTGATTTTAAGAAAATGGTAGGTACTATTGAATTATAGTGAGTATTGTTGTGAGTGGAGTAAAGATCTCACAATAAATATGAGTGAAGTAGCAAAAGTGACAATCATTTCATGGACAAACTTAAGTAGTAAAAGTGACAATCATTTTATGGACGGAGGGAGTATAAGGTTAAATATAATGTATTATGTAGGTCATACTACTATAAATGAAAGTGAAAACTATTTCGTAGTCGGACTTAAAAGATAAAAGTGACAACCATATCGTGAACAGGAGAGTAACACTCAGTAGCATAGTAAAGATTTTAATCAAGAGGGTCTAATTTTTATAAATAAAAATAAATAATAATTTATATAATGATTATAATGCTATTTAAATTGCACAATAAGTGAAATAGAAAGTGAATACGACAAAATTATCGATTATACCCCTTCATCTTTCCTGTATTCTTGAAATAAATAGGTAAAGTTTTATAATTTTGAAAATTGAAGGACGACATTATTTCATTTGGCTAAACAATGTCGTTTTTACACCATGTTTCACATCTAACAAAAGAATTTAAATCACATATCATACATACAATGTTGTTTTTGATTAATAATTATATCAGTGAGAAAGAAGTTATAAAACGAAAAATTAATACACATAATTTATGCTCTTTTCATCCCGCTTAACTTGTCCTAGTTTTTTTGGGTACGAGAATTAAAGAGATAAAATAATTAGGGAGAAAAAGTATATTTAGTGGAGTTATTAAAGTGAAATAAAGTGGGTAGAGAGATACTGAATAATGAGTACAAATAGTAAAATAAAGTGGGTAGAGAGAGAGTGAATATTGAATGACACAAAAAATGAGTAGAAAATTAGGTTGAAAAGTGTAAAGTGAGACTAATTAGCCAAACTAGTTGGGCCCTAATTTCCTTAATTATTTCCAAAAGGAACTAGGATGAGTGTAACGGGATGCTCAAAATAGAAAGTAAGACTAGTCAAGTGGGACGAAGGGAGTAGTAAACTAGTGTGCAGCCCATCAAAAATTGACGAAAAATTATTATTTTATAAAATTAATTAAATTTAATATGTGATAGTATAAGAAATATATTGTTTGTTATTATTATTTTTTTTAGTAATGCCAATTGAAAACTCAAATCTAATTCATATTTATTTTTATAGATAATTTTTAAAGCTCTCTTTCTTTCCAAAATTGATGTGTGACATTGTCAAGTTATCAAATCCAAGTTTGTAAAATATGAGTGCTTGTATGAGAGGTCAGTTAATTGTTTGTGTACTTAGAATATAAAAACAGAAAAAAAGACATAGACAATTTAACGAGATTCACAGACCACTTATTCTATGTCCTTGGTTGGAGTCCACCAACAAATTCAGTAACCGTCGGATTCAACCACACAGTTTGACGGACTGTGAAAGCGTACCATTTGGATTACGAGTTCCAAGCAACCTAGTCTCTGATTGCGAGTTCAGATAAGACCTAATCTTTGATTGCGGGTTCAAAAGGACCTAGGGTGTTGAATTACGCGAACAACTCAAATCCTAAACACACCACAATGGGGAGGTAGTTTTCCAACATGGAATCTCGACTTGCGATAAGTCTCGAGATTCAACTATACTAGGCTATAACTAAGAGAAAGTTGCTAGTCCAGATTTACAAGGAAGACAAAATATATGCTCTACGATTTATCTTGTAGAGAGAGATTTGTTGTGTTGAAGTTCTTAAGCTCATGTGTAATCTCTGAATATTCTTCTTACTCCTTCCTTTGTTGAAAACCTCTATATATAGGCAGAAAGAAAAACTAGTCATTGGAAAACGGTTTGACTCTAGCGTTTGATTCATGTCTTCATCGTGTTAGACTTGTATCTTAGCCATTTCAGGCAACTGTGTTATGCAGCCTTGGTTAGGATGAATGTTGTTCTCAGCCTAAATGAGGAAATGCACTTTGCTTGCTCCCTGTTTGTCCATCTGGCCTCTTGTACTCTTCTGAATTTGAATTGTGTCAACGCCTTAGTTTGACGATACAATTCAGCAAAGCGTTTGAGTGCATTCCTCAACTAAATACTCAGTGATTGGGGTTTTTCCAACTATGAAGCATTCTATAATGAGAGAAGTAGAGGCTTCTTCCCAAGGCTTAGAGATTCGATCTTTTGGGAGAGAGTCTGCTTAGAAATAAATATGCAAGAACCTATATTCTAGACGCGATCAACGAAAGAGCTTTTTGAGAGGCTAGATGAAAAAATGGGAGGAGGTGAAGACACTTGACTTCTATATTGATTCTTCGACTTGGTTGTTCTTGCGCTAGAGAGTGATAGTCTGCTGCTTTGCTTGGATATATTCAATTCACTCGGCGTTTTTCTCTCGGCATCTCTCTCTCTCTTTCTTCAATGTGGAGACCTCTATTTATATAGAGGGAGATCTAATTAGCCGTTGGAAAGATTTGTTTGATCTCTGCCAAAAGCATGGCACTCCACCTGCTTCACTGTAAACTTTTCTAAAATGACAATTGTGACCTTCTCTTTTTGCGCGTCTCCATTGTTGGTCTATTTATGGTAAGTTTCCAGCTGACTTATGCTTCCGAGTAGATTTGAATTTGGACTCCAACTCTTCTGCCTTCAATGTCTTCTCTTCTCAGTTTTGCAATGTTTGACTTCACCACAACTTCTCTTCATGCTTAATTTGCACGGTTCAGTTATGGAGTCAACTGAGTTATGGTCCAACTGAGCGAGTTCCTCATGAACTAACTTCTTTAGTATGGCTGACTTCTTCTACTCGAAACCTGTAAAGATAAAAATCCTTATGCTCAAACAATGAGCTCTAACTAAGTTCAGACTGATCACTTTCATCTACTCGGTTGGGGTCAATTGACTTTTGGGATAAATCAAAACCTTTACTAATTATTCTAATACTACCAAATATTTCTTAAAACCATGTCGGATTCTATACCCACACCATACTTGTGAGGGACGGAGGGACTATGATTTTAGGGCAAATATTTCTCTTGAGATTGGATGAATAGATCACACTTTTAGTGTCTAATAAAGAAACAACGTCGTTTTATTGTCTAATTAAGAAACGAGATCATCGGAAAGAATAAACAATGCGGCAATGCCTTAAGTTTGTGATTTATCAAGAGAAAGTTGAAAGTTTGTGCGCAGAATACATTTTTAGCAAAGTTAATGCATTTATATGTAATTAATCTATATTCTAAATAATTATTACTAGTATAACGGTTCTCTTTGACGTAATTCTTCTGATCCATATATACTCGCTCTGTCCGGCTGAAAACATGAGCCTAGTTCATATGAGCACGGAGATTAAGAAAAATGGTATTGGACATAAAAAAGTGTTTAGTGTAGTTTGAATGCAATATTTTATAATGCTAATAAAGTTATACTCCCTCCGTTCACGAAATGATGCCCTATTTCGTGTTCGGCACAGAGATTAAGAAAACTGATAAAGTTGTTTTGAGTGGGTAAAAGTTTAAAGTAGGGGTAGTGAGATAATGACAAAAAAACAGTGGTAATGACAAAAAAGAGGTAGTATTGACCAAAAAGTAGGAATAAAGTTGTTGGGATGACAAAAAAGTAGAAATAAAGATATGAGGTGGGGTCATCAATGACAAGGGGTAGTGATTTTAATAAAATAACGAGGGTATATTGGTAAAAATTACGAAACAAGGCATCATTTGGTGAACACAAATAATGGATGAAACAAGACATCATTTCCTGAACTGAGGGAGTAGATGAGATGATTGAGTGTGTAGTGGGGGTAGGTTAGTGGGATTTAGATGAGATGGTGGGTAGGTTAGTGGGGTTTAGATGAGATGTTGGACCACATATATAAACTAATTATTTCCTTTAAAGAAAACATGTCAAATATAATGGACGTTCCAAAATAAAAAATAGGCCGTATCTGGTGGGACGGAGGGAGTACCTATATGTATCACTGAAATTATCAAAATAATTTATATTCAATCTGAAATGTGCGAATTTCATTTAAGTCGTCCATCCAACTCCTGCTCCTGCAAGTTAATAATTAATGAGCTAACGTTTGTTGCCCACGCGTTTCTAACAATATGAGAAGTCCACAGATATACACTACACAACCAACAGTCGAACACTTATAAATACTGTAAACAAAAAAATCTTCAATCTCAACAACAGGTGCCAGGAAAAATTATAATACCACATGCAGAGAAAAAAAAATGTCTTCGGCTACGAAGGTTTTTATCATCATGTGCTTCTTAAGTGTTATCGTGCTCGAAGGCGTAACGACAGTCCATGCTTTAGTTCGTCACTATAGGTTCGAAGTAAGCATATATAGTCAGATTAATTATTTCCCTATATATCAGTTAATAATTGGTTGGTTTTCTTTTTGTTTTCTTTAGTCTAATTTTTTTTTTAACTTGTTGTAGTTGAAGAAATCTTCACACACTAGACTATGCTCAAGCAAGACCATGCTAACGGTAAACGGACAGTTCCCGGGGCCAACTATATATGCTAGAAGAGGAGATCTGGTCATAGTCGATGTTATTAATCGCTCTGACCAAAACATATCCATCCACTGGTAAAAGTATTTGACAATTTTTATTATATTCTAGCATGAATTAGTTAGACATGAGTATTAAAGTTATGAGAATTTTAGGCATGGAGTAAAAATGCCGAGATATCCATGGTCAGATGGCACCAACCTTGTGACACAATGCCCTATTAGTCCCGGCACAAGATTTACCCAACGGATGATCCTCTCCGATGAGGAAGGCACTTTATGGTGGCACGCCCACAGTGATTGGTCTCGAGCTACAGTTCATGGTGCCATCATCATTCTACCCCTTAAGATGCAGAGTTTTCCTTTCCCTAAGCCTCACGCTCAAGTTCCCATTATACTAGGTAGGTCAATTAAACGAAATGTTTTCTGACAAATAATGCAGTAAGTTTGAAAGGCTAATGAATTTGGATGTTGCAGGAGAGTGGTGGAAAGTTGACATGCAACAAGTGATGCACAACTTACTCGCCAGCGGACGCGATCCCGAGATTTCTGATGCTTTCCTCATGAATGGTCAACCTGGAGACTTGTATTCATGCTCACGACAAGGTGCCCGGCTGATTCATCGAATTCAATTAAGAGATGGTCACTTGTACAATGGATCGCACCAACCGTTTGGTGCGGTGCGGTCCACTGTATCAATTCTATACTTATTTATTTTTTATTAAATTAATATTAGTTGAGGTTTAATAAATTTTGATTAGAATAAATAAACCTTAACTTGGCAGAATAAAACCTAATTAATTAGGATTAATTATTTATAGTTGGAATTAATAACCCCTAATTAACTCTATTATCCATATTTATTCCTAAGCTAGTCCATCTATAGGGTGTTCAAAGTTTTGTTTAAACCATAAATTAAATCGAACAAAACCGTAGTATACGATTTGATTTGGTTTACAATTTCAAAAATATTGGTTTAGTTAAGATTTAAAACAAAAAAAATATTATTGTTTAGGTGTGGTTTTGAAAAATCACAACCAATTCAAAAATATGGATTGATTAAGGATTTTTTTTAAAGAAAAAGATGATTTATTGTTTCAATTTGGTTTTGGGAAAAAAACCGCGAAACTGTAACTAATAAAATTATAATATAATAATTTTATTTATTATTTAAACCATAATTTTTTTTTGGTTCTATTAGTTTTTCCATGTTTGGGAGTTGTAGACAACTACGTAATAAGATAATATAGTTAAGAGAAACTGTACGATAATAGCACTTTTACGATAATTAAAATTTTAATTATAGCATTCTTTTAATAATTATAAAAATAGTACTTTTAGATATTTATACTCCTAATTAAATAATGACTTCCGCAGTATATCATTTTCAATCACATTTTCAAAAATGTGAATTTATTTATTATTATACGTGTGATTTTCACATACTGTGATTTCACTACTTTTTTTTTCCTCTTAAAGCACATGTATAACATATATATGAGATATTCTATTGCAATTCCGTGTTTCATGTCATATTACATTAATAAAGAGACGATATGTGACATGATTAAAGGTTCAAGATTTATGTAATATATAAAAAAATATATTCTTGAACCCTTAGTCATATCAATTGTCGTCCTCTTATTAATAATAGGTAACGAAGCACGTAAGACAATAGAGGATCCGATCTGCATGTATAAACCAACATCTGTATCATCTTCACATTTTAAAAAATGTAATTTCTTAATTTTGCATTTTCAAAAATGTGATACTTATTATACGTGTGATTTTCAAATAATTGTGTTTTCACAAATTTTATTTAAAACACATGTACACATTTGTGCTTTCACATATTATAGTCATGTGATCCACATAATAATATTTCCTTTTACCTAAAAAAAGAAAATAATTTCATATATTATACTTATGTTAAAATCAGTAAGAAAGACAAAAAAGTTAAAAAAAGTGTTATTTTTGTAATTTTAAAAGAAGTATTCCCTCCGTCCCTTTCAACTTGTCTCATTTGAGACGAGTATGTAGATTAAAAAAAATTAGATATAAAGGATGTGTTTAGTGTAGTTAATAAAGTGATATAAAATATTTTTTAATTGATAAAGTGATATAAATTGTTTTTGAAGTGACATAAAGTGATATAAAGTAGTTTTGAACTGATATAAAGTGAATAAAGTGATTTCTTAATTATTTCCTTAAATGAAAAGTGAGACAACTAGACCAAAATAAAAAATGAGACAAGTAGAATGGAACGGATCGAGGGAGTACGATAATTAATATTTTGTATCTCATATTAATTTGCTATTATTCCGTTTTTTCCTATAATTAAACCTTACCAATTTCTTCTACCTTAATAATGAATGCTTCTATTCTACTATTTCTTTGAGATCTTATGGTACGAATTTCTATGCTATTTCTTTTATTCTTCTTCTCTTGAACTCTGAAGGTGCACAACACTCTTCCTCCCCTTTTTTTCCTATATTTTTCTTCGTCTTCTTCTACTTTTTGCTTTTCTTTTCCTTCTTCTCCTTGTATTATTATTATTATTATTATTATTATTATTATTATTATTACTCTTCCCGTCCACCAAGAATTGTCCTATTTGAGGATGGACATATGTGTTGTGGGTGAACACATGTTTTAAGAAAGTTAGTAAAGTAGGTTTAAATTGGATAAAAGTTAGGAAGTAGGGGTAATGATAATGACAAAAGAAAGTAATAGTATTGACCAAAAGAAAGTGATATTGACCAAAAAGTAGTAGTAAAGTTGTTGTGAGGTGGGTCCACCAGTGACAAGGGGTAGTAAATATAGAAAAATATGGAGGGCGTTGTACAAAAAACAGAATGTGATAATTCTTTATGGACAAAAAAAATGTGACAAGTAGGACAATTCTCTGTGGATGGAGGGATTATTATTATTATTATTATTATTATTATTATTATTATTATTATTATTATTATCATTATTATTATTATGCAAAGTACACAGTAGGTTCAATGTTCAAGTTATTGTTTGTTACAAGGAAATAAAAAAAAATATGGAAACATCAAAACAAACCACATTATACCGCATTAATACAGTTTGAATATGGTTTGATTTTAGTGCCATCATAATTTGGTTTGTTTCCAAAAAATTAACACACTGTATTTCACAACTGCACCAAACTAAACCGTGGACTCCATTCTTAGTTTTTTCTTATAACGTCCAATTTCACGGTGCAGATACATTCAAGCTCAAAGTGGAGTTTGGGAGGACATACCTAATTAGAATGGTTAGTGCGACGATGGACTACATTATGTTCTTCAAAATCGCCAACCACACCATCACCGTCGTCGGCACGGACGGCGCCTACACGAAGCCGTTGAAGAGCGATTACATTGCGATTCCACCGGGACAGACCATCGATTTCTTGCTGGAAGCAAACCAGGCGCCCAGCCATTATTACATGGTCGGCAAAGTATACGCCAGTGGCGCAGATTACATCCCCACAACCGGAATCATCGAGTACGTCGGAAACTACTCGCCGCCGCCATCACCGGTGTTTCCATCTTATCCTGAATTTAGTTTGTTGGCGGAGGCCTCCAATTTCTCCAACCAATTCAGCCGACAACTCAGAAGTCTAGCCGACAACAAGCACCCAATCGACGTCCCAATGAATATCACGAAAACCCTATTTTTCGTTCTTACCATCAACCACGGGCCCTGCCCCGAAAGCTCGTGCCAGGACACCGAGAGGATACTGGCGAGCGTCAACAATGTGTCGATGCTGCTGCCGGGAACCACCGACATTCTGGATGCTTATTATAGAGGAATCAGAGGAGTTTACACCGCTGATTTTCCAGACTTCCCACCTTTCCATTTCAACTACACACAAGTTGATATCCCGAGAGAGGAGGCGCGGCCGGAATTCAAAACTGCTGTTAGTATTTTGGAGTACGGCGCCACCGTCGAAATCGTGCTTCAAGGCACCAACCTCTCAGACGGAATTGATCATCCCATGCATTTACACGGACATAGCTTCTATGTTGTCGGATCCGGATTCGGCAACTTCGACGCCAGAAAAGATCCGGCCAACTTCAATCTTGTCGACCCACCGTTGATGGAAAGTATTGGTGTTCCGAGAAATGGGTGGGCCGCAATAAGATTTAAGGCTAAGAATCCAGGAGTGTGGTACATGCACTGCCATTTCGAGCGTCATCAGAGCTGGGGAATGAAAATGGCGTTCATCGTTAAGGATGGGGATGGCCCTAATGAGAAGATGTTGCCGCCACCGCCAGATATGCCGCGCTGCCAAAACCTCCCGTCCGATCCTCTTCTATCTTCCGATCCGGGGGAAATTTATAATCCGGTGGACTCAGAAACATATATCAATTGATATGTAAAATAATTTTGCTTGTTAAAACCATCTGTGTGCTGGATTAATTATAGATTTATATATAGTAATTATATTAGGGGTTAAGGGAGTGGTTCATATTCCCATGAATAAATTATCAAATAATTTAACGTGTCTATTGTGCAGGTGTATCTGGGCAAATTTAATTCACTCATCTTATTCATCCTGAGCGCTGATCCAAATAAAACAGAAAAGAACAAGCACTTATTTACAAATTACAAGCATAGCCATTTGCTTAGTGGTTGAGGAAATGTCTATTGTGGTAGGTAGATGTGGGTTCAAATCCTCTTGAGAGCAAGTTTCTATATATTGCAAATATTAAATAATATTCCTTTCTTTAGTTTCTATGTATTGCAAATATTAAGCAGTAATGGGGCTGACCTTAAATCTCTTCCTCATTTATTATTTATCTTCTTGTTTCTTTAGTTTTTATGTATTAAAAATATTAAACAATAGTCAGCCTAGTTGTCGTGAATAGTTATTTTTATTAACGACAATATTTACTTGATCAAATAACTAAAAATACAATTTGTCGTGAATAAAAACAAACATTGTTGTTTAAAAAAGTAATAGTTGTAAAACGTTACCTTTCTTTATACCAATAATTACCTTTTATCACAATAATAATTACTTGACTATATAATTAAGGTACGAATTGTCTTAAATAAAAGTAAACATTGTCATTATAAGAAAGTAATAGTTGTTGTTGGGAAAATTAGTGAAGATTTGATTTATCTCAAAACCCAACTGACCCCAACCGAGTAGATGAAAGCTATCAGTCTGAACTTAGCTAGAGCTTGCTGTTTGAGCGTAGGGATTTTTATTTTTACAGGATTCGAGTAGAAGAAGTCAGTCACACTGAAGAAGACAGTTCAGAGGAACTTGGTCAGTCACATCACAACTCAATTGACTCCATAATTGAACCGTACAGTTCAAGCATGAAGAGAAGTTGTGTTGAAGTTAGAAGTCACAAAGCTGAGAAGAGAAGACTTTGAAGACGTTGAAGGCTAAAGAGTTGAAGTCCGAATTTAAATTTAATCGAAAGTACAAGACAACCTGGAAACTTACTATAAATGCTGAGTACAGAGACGCGCATAAAGTGAAGTCGCAGTTACCATTTTAGAAAAGTTTGTAGTATAGCAGGTGGAGTGCCATACTTTTGGCAGAGATCAAACGACTCTTTCCAACGGCTAATTAGATCTTCCTCTCTATAAATAGAGGTCTCCCCATTGAAGAAAGCAGACAGAGATTACGAGAGAGAAATACAAGAGAGCACAAACGCGCAAAGCAGCACACGACCAATTCAAGCTGAATCTCTCTCTTAAGCAAGAACAACCAAGTTGAAGAACTAGTAGAAGTTGAGTGTCCACACCTCCTCCTGTCCTTCCATCTAGCTTGTTAAAAAGCTCTCTCTTTGATAAAGTCTAGAATCTAGGTTCTTGCATAGTTCTAAGCAGACTCTCTCCTAAAAGATCGAGTCTCTAAGCCTTAGGAAGAAGCCTCCGCTCCTCTCAGTGTAGAAGGCTTCATAGTTGGAAAAAGCCTCCAACCCCAAAATCCCAGGTCTTTCTTTGAACCCGCAATCAAAGACACTAGGTCCCTTAGAACCCGTAATCTATGACTAGGTCCCTAGAACCCGCAATCTAAGACCAGGCTGTACATTTTCCCGCAAAAGTGTCGTAAGGTTTGGTTCGAACCAGTAATTGAACTGGTTAGGTTACTTGGTATCTACAAATCAAGTGGAACGTTTGATAACCACGCGTAAGCTTATCTAGTGGATTACTTCCCTGAAAATGAAGTCGTGGATGTAGGAAGTCGATCTCCGAACCACGTTAAAATAATGTGTCATTTACTTTCAGTATTTTATATTTCAGTTATCTAACCAACTGACTTTGCATACAAACTGCATTTATACAATCTGCACTAAGTTTTGGGAAATTGACCTTCCCCATTTCATAAGGTTTCAGTTTTAGTAACGAGCTTTAATTTCAACCAACTTCCGCATAGCTTAACTCTTTGAAACCTCAGTTAGATTACACAGCTGAGCCTCAGCGAAAGAAGTCAGTTTTGCACCTGACTGTGTGATCAGCTCCCACTGCCTCTCTCAGTTGTTGAGCAAACTTTCCTGAGAAGTTTTCTTAGTGAAACGGTTTCAAGTTTGAAAAATCGCTACTGGTGTATTCTTCCCCCCCCCCCCCTCCATTCACCAGTTACTCGTTACCGGGGCCATCAATTATGAAACATTACTTTTCTTCATATCAATAATTACTTTACATCACGACAATAATTACTTAACTAAATAACTAAAAGTACAAGTTGCCGTAAATAAAAGTAAACATTGTCGTTAAGAAAAGTAATGATTGTGAAACATTACCTTTTTTCATATCAATAATTACTTTTTGTCACAACAATAATTACTTAACCGAATTACTAAAAGTACAAGTTGTCGTAAATTAAAATAAACATTATCTTTAAGAAAAGTAATGATTGTGAAATATGATCTTTCTTCGTATTAGTAATTACTTAATGAAAATCATTGCTTGACTATATAATTAAATGTACAAGCTGTCGTGAATAAAAATAATAATAATTGTTTTGAAGAAAAGTAATATTTATGAAACAATGTCATTTGAGAAAAAGAATAATTGTCATTTATTTAAAAGATCAAATAAAATGAACAAAGATAAAGTAATTATAACAAAGAAAGAAAAATAATTCAAAAGAAAATAAATAGAAACAGAAAAATCAAAACAAACATAAAGAAATTGAAAAAAATAATTATGAGAAAGAAAGAAACATAGAAAAAACAAAACATATAATAAGACACATGATATGTGATACTCAAAGATCAAAATTGTGCAAAATAAAATCCTAAAGGGATTGAATTAATTAAACCCTAATTGAAAAATAATAAACCCTCAGAAAATTGAATAAATTAAACCCTAATTAGAAAATAAAAATCAAAATATAAATAAAAATAAAAAGAGAGAAGAAAAATATTAAAAGGTAAAATGAAATACTCATTGCATTAATAAATATTTATTGGAATAAATATATTTGAAAAAAATAATCAATACCGATAATAAGACACATAACATGTGATATGACACAGTTATTAAGACACTTTAAAGCTTCTCAATATATCTCATATTGCAAAATAAAAAGAAAATTAAAAAATTAAATTTCGTGCTAAGGGGGCTCAAACTCTGATGAATGGGCTGAAGTAAAGGTGCTCAACCACTAGGCTAGCGGCCTATACATGTATTTTACCAGGAGAGTATTTATTTAATGTAATGACTCGTAAAAATAAAAATAAACATCTACACTGCTTGAGAATCAAACTCCAGAAGTCCACCACCCTAGCCGAAGCACTACGGGCTAGGCTAGCTCGCTCATTTTGTGAATTACATACAGTTAATATAATATATAGTTAATGTTGCCGTTCTTTTTTTTTTAAACACGCGGGTCGGGTTGGGTCGGGTCGGGTTAGGTTGGGTTGGGGTCTAGGTCAAAATCGGTTGGACTGTAGGGATGTTTCTGTGGATATTATATTTTAATAAAGAATGGTCACCACTCCTATTGATTCTTCCAACCTGGAATTATACCATGCACATACTTTGCTAACTGATACAAATGGGAAAGTGATATGCCTTCTGGAACATTCTCGTTGACTTAAGATAAGTATTACGAGCTGTGGTAGTATTCCCATAGTTCGTACACGAATTTCTTTCAATTTAACACATGACGACAAATTAATAGTATTAGCAAAGACTATTGATGATCAAAACATACTTATTACTCTCCTAAAAAAAAAATAGACTTATTACGCAAACTTAAACAAATACTTTAATTCATAATAATTTATAAAACTTACCATGAAACGTGGGGTTATGATGCCTTCCCGTTGCTCTTTTGGTTTCACCTTTGTGTAATTTGGGAAACTGTGCGGGCAACATAAGTATGTTTCCATTTAATCAATATTTAGCTCTTCTTTGTCATCCTCTATAGTAAGAAACCACTAAGCTGTAACAACATATAGAAGCCCTACGTCCCTCCTACATATCCAAACTTCAAAAAAAAAGAAAAAACATCTTACTATATAACTAATAATTAATTTTATTTTATTGAAAAATTCTTACGTTGCATTTGAATTTTTGAACATGTAGTAGTCTCGTCCACGTTTCTCATTCTCTAGGAAAGGACTGCATAAAGGAGCTGCTTTTCTCCTAGGCCGAACCACTGTCCAGTCCATCTTGTTAGGTCTTTGAGTTTCTTCTTCTAATTCTGGTGTATCAGCCCGTTACTTCTTTGATGCCGGCACAATTTCTTCAATAATGTTAATGGCAGTCCGTATTCATTTCCTCCTTTTGTTCTCTTCTTGCTTTTTTTCCTTTTCCACTTGGGTAAATTCATGTGTAGACTTCTTCAATTCATTCAAGAAATTAGGCTCATCATCTTCAAATTCGGTATTTCGAATCGCAGTTCGAAACTTATCTTGCTTCTCCTATAAAACCAAAAAATTATATACATATGAGTTCACAAAATAACATATACATAATGTCTAATTATAATTTTGGTTTGCTCCTTGCACCAAAAATAGTTTATTACTTCTAATCTAACATTTATGATTTGAATAAAAACTATTAAGATCTATCTATTTACTATAAATCACATTTCCACTTTTGTGACTTCACAAATTTTATAAGTAACCAAAAATTGTTTCTTAATACTAATATAAGATTTTGTGATTCAAACAAAAATTCTTAAGATCTAACTATTTACTTTAAATCACAGTTTCACTTTATTGATTGCACAAGTTTTATAAGTAATCAAAAATTGCTTGTTTCTTCTAATTTATAATTTTGTGATTTCAATAAAAATTCTTAAGTGGAACGTTTTAAGTGGAATGTTTTAATAGTACGCGTAAACTACTAAGTGGATTACCAGCAAGCAAACTACTCGTGGACATAGGAGTTCAACTCTGAACCACGTAAAAACTCATTCGTGTTCTTTGTCACTAAACGATATGCAAACTTGACCTTCGCTCTGGATTTTCTATGAAAATGAGTTAATATAAATTTCAACCAAATTTCCGCACTGCATTTAAAACCTCAGTCAGTAGCAATATAGTTGACCATCAGTTAAAGAAGTCAATTGTATACCTGCCTATGCGACTACTCCGATTGTGTTTTCCAGTTGTCGAGTTTTCTAAGTTGTGTTTTAAGCAAAAATTTGTACTGATGTATTGTCCCCCCTCCCCCATACACCATTTAACTCGTACTGAGGCTCAGTCGACAAGATGCTATTCACCATCAAAGTTGGAGAAGACATCTTGGTGATACTGATCTATGTTAAAAACATCATCTTTGGATCCAAATATGAAAAACTGTGTCAGAAATTTTCACAGTTGATGAAGGATAAATTTGAAATGTCCATGATGGGAGAGATGAACTACTTTCTCGGACTTCAAGTAAAGCAATCAGTTGAAGGAATTTTCATTAATCAGTCCAAGTACACAAAGGAGTTGATTACCAATTTCGGTCTTAAATCCAGCAAGACAACTCGAATTCCGATGATTCTTACTTGCAAGATAAAAGCACCCTTGCGAATCGAAACACGAGAAAGACAAACTGGAAAATTGAACTGGGCTGTAAAGGAAAGCCTGTCAACACTAGCAAGTATAGAGGAATCATCGGATCGCTGCTTTATCTAAATGCAAGCCGACCGAACATCTCCTATGCAATTGGAGTATGTGCCAAATTCAAGTTTCCCCCAAAGAGGCACACATGCAAGCAGCGAAAAACATTATAAAATATCTCAAAGGCATGGTAAAGATGGGTTTATGGTACCCATCTGAAGATAATATCCAACTGACTAGATATTCAGATGAAGACCTTGCTGGAGATAGGATGGACAGGAAATCCACCTCGGGACATTGTCAGTTCATGGGAAGCAATCTGGTATCTTGGTTCTCAAAGAAGCAGGCATGCGTGGCCACTTCAACAACTGAATAGGAGTATATGGCAGTAGGCAGTTGTTGCATGCAAATCCTCTGGGTAAAGCAACAACTAAGAGATTATGAAGTAGAAACTGGTCAAGTTCCCATCTTTTGCGACAACTCAAGTGCTATTGCCATAACCTTGAATCTAGTGCATCACTCAAATACAAATTACATCGACATTAGGCATCACTTCATTCATGATCATGTTGAAAAGATGTCATTGTAGAAAAGATTCACACTGACATTAAGCGAGCTAATATCTTCACAAAGCCATTGGTGGGATCGCGATTAAAGATATTGTGCAAGTCAATTAATTTTAAAACTCACGTAGTAATAATCAATAAGTAATAGCATTCAATAGTTCTCGGTTTATAAAGCCCACTTGACTGATGAAGGTTAGTCGGGGCAAACTTCTTCTTCTTTCTGCGTCACTTCTTGTCCCGCTCATTCCTTTAAGAATAACATCTTATAAGGATAAGTCTACTTTCTTGAAAATAAAAGAGTTCTAATGCTCGACTGAAGGACTTCTACATGAATCGGGTTTCTTAACTTATCTCGGCTCGACTAAATTGATCTTTCTCGGTTCCTCGACTCTAATCAAGTATAATCAAGTAGTAAACCAAATCTTAACTTGATAACATCAGATAAATTAAAACTTAAACAAATCACAAAAATCGAAAATTCACTATTCATTCCATAAACTTTGTATTTCTCGATTTCTCGAGTCAAACGAACTCAGAAAATTACGAGATTAATTCTCGACTACTTTAAACATAAATCATTCACATTAAGACTTTCACATCGAATTTCAGACATTAACAGATAGGTAAACGAATGACTTTGATAAATAGACGAAAAAAGAAAAAAAATTCCAAACTTTCTCAGAATATTTTGGAAAAATTTCAGAAAATCACATAAATTCATATAAACACAAATATCAACTCAGAAATTCATTCAGGACTCAAACACAACTCATGCTGACTCAATACTGCTCGACTTTTAACTTGAAAAATAAAAGTCTTCGGATTTTAATGAAAACAGTTTCATTATTCTTAAACTAAATCAAGGAATTCAAATATGGAATCGGCTTCGAAATCCGAAACCTTAATCAAAATTTCTCGGAAAATTCTCAACCTTATCAAACTGACTCAAAATAATTCCAATTGATCAATTACTCGATCAATTTTACTTAATTTTACTTTTAATTATGGAATCTCGATTTTTCATTTTCAAACTTAAGTTCTAAATAACTTTCACATATGAATTCCAATTCAAGAAATTTAAGAAGCTAATATATACTAATTTTTACTCAAATTACAACATCCAATCCTCACATACTTCAAACAATGTCTAGAACAAAAAAAATTTATGCTTTCATGCTCAATCATGTTCGACTTTTTCATGAATAGAGTTATACATGCTCAATTTTAGAAATTCAAAGTTCTAACATGCTTAAAATAAATCCAATTTCATGAATATATCATCAATTAACTCAAATAAGCTCAAAATAAAAAAAAATTCCCAATTCAAAAATCCTATAAGTTTTGAAATTCTTGAAATTAGGGCATAACTTGTCCAAATTCAAAAATTCGAGGTTCTAACCTACTTATAAAAATTTCAATTGATCGATTTTCCAATCAATTTCATCAAACGAGCTCAAATAGTGAAAATCCTCTTTTTAAGCTCATAATCTTCGATTATTTGGGGCTTTCTCTATAGACATCCACTTTTAACTATTTCAAGCTCTATTATACCTTAAATAAATCTAATTTCATTAATCTATATTCAGTTTGGCAATTAGAACACAAGATCAACAGAAATCACAAGTTCTTAGGACTATATAGTTCGACTTTTTCTTCTTTTTTTAAGCAAACAAATTTCTTTCTTTGATTCCTCTTAAACTTAAGCTCAAAACATACTCAAATTGATAATCATTCATCAATTTAACATTAAAGACTTAACATCATAAAAAAATCATGAATTTCCTCACTTATATGTTTCAAAAATTTTGGGGAAAAGGGATAAAATTTCATGCTTCGCAATTACTCATTTAATCATGCATATATCATCATCAATCTCACAATAACATCACCAAATCATGCATTAGGATCACACCACAAAAATCCCTAATTTTATACTCTTAACCTTCGACTTTTTCAAAGAGAAAAGAGGTAGAAATTCGACTCATTCAATTGATCTCATACAAACTCTTAGATTAATTTACTAAGCTCAATTACACCATCAACTCATGATCAAAACAAGAACATAAAAACCCCTAAAAAATACTCAAATTTTCGACATTCAAGAGGAGAAAATGATCAAGGTTTTTGCTTCTATTTCCAAGCAAGGATCGACTTCTAGACTCAAGAATTAGCTAGGATGAACACTTCTCCAAGGCATGAGATTGCTGAAAACTAAGAGGAGAGGAATGAGGGCAATCCTAGTCAAGAAATGATCATCAAGATGAGAGGATCAAGAATATCTTATCGGACTAATCGATGGATGATCGGTGGCTATTTTTCTCGCAACTTTAGAGCTCCATCTTCAAGCATTCATGGAGGTTAATGGAGTAAGTATGTGTGTGTGTGTTCGACGAGAGAGAGAGAAGGGAGGGAGAGAGTGGTGATGTCGACAAGAGAGAGAGGAAAATAGAGAGAGAGAGAGAGAAAGCGTGAGAGAGAGTTGGGAGAGATGAGAGTAGAGGAAAAATAAATAGATTAGAGATTGCACCACTTAGTCAAAAATGCGATATAAATCGCTGGAAAGAAAAAGTTTTCCAGTTCAAAATATCTCTAAATTTTCATTTAACTCTCAAACGATTTAAAACTCACCATGACTCTTGCTCGACGTTGAAAAGCTCTCTACTTCATCTCATATCTCACCAAATAAATCAAGGATTCCAGAAATCCACTTTTCGAGTCAAAATTTCGAGTAACGAATAAAATCTCGAAAATCACTATTCATATTAGGGTTCTTAAAATCATAACTCAAATCTTTCTCAGATAATCTCAAATGACTCTCAAATATATCTCAAAGGTTTTAAAAGAATTTTTATACTCAAAAGATGAAAAACTCGATGAATAGTGAAAACTCGGGAAAAGTTACTATTCATCAGAAAATGAAACTTCTCAGAATCTTCCAAAATTCAAACTCATACTGAAACTTATGTAATTATGCTCAAGCAATTCATCTCATCTTCGATTCAGATAACCGAAACGATCGAGAAAAATCATATAAAGGCACTCAAGGGCATTTTAGTAATTTCACGAGAAAATTTCTTTTCTTAGAAATTTTTATCACACAAAGGCACATTATTAAAGCATATAAACTCAATCAAGACGAACTTAAGGACTTATAAAAGATTGGGGTATTACAGCTCTATATATTTTAGATCGAGAAGATGGCACCAAGAGTTGCAAAAACTCTCACCATGAGGCCCACAAGACTTCCCAGAGTTTGAGGACGTGAGATCTCAACTCGTCTTCAAACCGGTCATCTCAATTGCTCACCAAGATCAACCGTAGTTGAATGCAATGCTCAACAAGAGTAATCACGCATACCTCACAAAGTGGGTCTCTCACAAACCCCGCTTCCTTCTCCCCTTTGCCGTAGCAGAGTTCTTCCTAAATCAGAGAAAGGACTTCGATGGAAAGCTAAAGGCCTATGTCTCCCTCATCTCGAGACAGGGCGATGGACCTTACTCACAGAATCAACACATCATAGATGTTGATAAGTGTCTGGAAGAGCTATATCACTTCTCAAGCGTTGGTGATGACTTGTCGGACTTTTCCGATAGTGATGTGACTCTCTTCATCTAGTCCATCACAATTAAACGAAAGGAGTTCAAGGATGGCATGCAGTGAACTCAGATAGAGCCCACAAATCGACTGCTATTTGATATAGTGGTTAATTGTGTGAACTTTCTCGCTAGCTCCAAAGGGGATGTCAGCAAGTAGAAGATGAAGCCAATGATGGCTATTTACAAGGAGAATAACTTGGACTTGTTCAGCCACTTCAAGCATCTGCTGGAGATGGAATCCTAGAAGATCATCCACACAGCCAACGCATGCTCTTGTAATGCCAAACTCCTATACAACACAAAGGTCTCTGCCCTCATCCTTTACTCATCCAGAGACTTGGATGTGAAGTGGGAGAAGATGAATATTGAGAAGCTTGGAGAGAAAGGCAGACACTTTAGATAGCTTAATCGTATCAATGTTGTGTTGAAGATGTTGTACATACAAGCAAAAGCCCTCTGAGGCTTCCTCCAAAGGCAAGAAACTAGCTAGGGGTGCATCAAAGAAGCACAAGTCTCCAACTCCTCAGGATAATGCCTCTAATGATGAGCCTGAGGCAGTCGAGGAGCCTCAGTTGGTTAGGAAGAAGAAGACCTTGGTGAAGTCCGAGAAATCTATCTTCAAAGAAGCCAACTTCACCGAGTTCGACATGATGACCATGAGCAAGGTGGTCCAAGAAGAAACCACTTTGTCAGCGCAAAAGAGGCGAGCTGTGATAAGTTCTAGTTCCTCACCATCTGAGCAGTTCACATGGAAACTGAGAGAAACCTCAGCTGACCAAGCAACTGAGGCGGTCAGCTAGGAGCCCGCAGCTTAGGCAAGTGCCCTCATAGTCGTGCTGACTCCCGAGCCTCTTGCAGTTCGCTACCTGGAGAAGCTAACAAACTCCCCCCTCATCATCTCTGTTTCCTCCTCCTCCAAAGAATAGTTTGCAGAGCCTCTAGCAAAGGACGCCCAAATGACCAACTCCTCTGCCTTCAGTTTCGAGTCAAGCGATGACATAAAAGACCTGACTCCTAAAGAGTTGGAAAATAAGGCTCTGGAGACCAAGTTTAGGAACCTCCACCTCAAAGCTGTCAAAGAAGCCCCACACTCCATCCTGAGCTAGAGCATATGCCAAACTCCCTGATCGTCATGGAGGACTTGCTCTCGTACATCTCCATCGGCATAGGAGACTATTGCCTGCTCAAGGACATGCTGAAAATGTAAAGCCTCATCGAAATGCAAACATCTGAGTCTCAGCTAAAGCACGTCTTTAAATTTAGCTCGAGGTGGTAGTTGCTTCAAAAGAAGAACGAACTGATAAATCAGTTCCTCGCCTCCCACACTATAGAACACAAGGCTGTGACTCTGCACGACAGGAGTTGCATCAATTCAACATTCAGAAGTGTGGTTGGGTGCACCCCACACAGGCTAAAAAAGAAGCCTCTCTTACTGCTGAACAAAAAACAAGTGGAGGCCCTGGCGACTGAGGAGCTAGAGAAGCATGATGAAGAAACTGATGACGAAGAACTCACGCTGGTCGTCTCAGAGGTAGATTAACCTAGCACTGCTCAGGAATCCAGTTCTGTTGAAGACATCACAATTGTATCTAATAGAGTTACAGTTCTAGAGGAGTAGACAACCCAGCTACTGGCTATAAACAAGCAACTACTGAGTGACAGAGAAGAACTTCATAAATACTTCCAGGATGCAATAAAGCTGATCTGGAAAGACGCTCAGTCCGAGCTCAATTCTCACTTCACCACCTTGAAGAAGGCAAATCAGGCCCTGGGTGTAGTCAAAGCAAAGTTCGACGCTTTGGCTACCAAAATGGTCCGCGAGGCGAACGAGGCTAAAAATGAGTAGAACTCCAAGATCGCTGCTCAGTTGGAAGACTTCTCAAAGACCTTTACTTCTCAGCCAGCCCATGATAAGCTGGTGAACAATGTCATTGCTCATTAAACAACTCTAGACAGATGAGAAGGTAGGTTTTAAATCTTTAAATCCCAAATGACGTCCACTATAGTGGAGCAGAAGACTTCCCAAATGCTCATTGACTAGCTCACTCAGTCCAACACCTCCTGTGATTAAGAAATTGCTTCGCTCAAAGATGCAATCGTCTCCCATATTGCTGATACCAAAAGGAGGGAAAAAGAGACTGGCACAAGAAGCTGTTGTACAGGCTGACGTGGAGCTAGTAGAGAAGATGGCTGAAGAAGAGCAGACTGGCAAAAAGGTTGCCGAGCTTGCTGCCGAACTTGACAATGTCATGCCAACCGATGAAGACCTGCAAGAAATGGCAAGGATAGCCAGAGCCATTGAAGAATAGTTGGCGTACAAAACCAAGAGGGTAGACAGGGATAGAGTTCATACCACTAAGAAGAGAAATCAAATCTAGTGGAACAGAAAAATGAAAGGCATGAGGTCAGAAAGAGGAACATTGGACTGAGATTCCCCACATGGGCAAATGGATGCCAAAGCATCTAAGTGATGATTGGGAGGATCTTAAGAAGGAATTTGTCCGAGAGTACTACTACGAGCTCAACTTTAGAGAAATGGAAGATGATGAAGCGTTCAACCTTCATCTCAATGATATCCCAATGAAATGCTTCCCATGCAAAGATCAGTGCACTCTTCGGTACGCCTAAAAGAACATTATATACAAACAGTGTCTTAGAAACTTTCAAATATTCTTCACTAGTATTAAATCTGTTAGCCTAGAAGTCATCAAACAACTTCGAATGGCTAGTCTTTTTCCTAACATGCCAATTTGCATACATAGAATCATGATGAATGACCAGTGGATCTTGGTGTGGGTCAAAATTTAATCTGCCAAAATTAAGACTTGTAACTAATGCAAATTCCTCCCTTCTGAACTTTACTATTTTTTCCTTCACATAAAAACGTAGGTCTCGAACAGTATAGTGTTTCTCATTTCGATACTCAATTTGATAAGTCATAAGTTCATGAAGAATGCTCATTGATTTATCCAATTTGCCAGGGAAATCATAAAACTTACCAAAGCATGAATTCTCAAACTTAGTAAACAAATCAACACCATGTTGATTTAGAATGGTTCTAATTCTACCTAGAACCTCCTCCTTATAGTAGTGGTTAACCTTGTAGCTTACGCCTTGCAACGTAGGCTTGTTAAACCACCATCCATCATACCCTTCAAAAAATTGAAAACACTATTACAATTGCACTAACAAATTTTAGTTGGTGGCTTAAAAACAAAATAGTAAACACTATTACAAAGGCAGTATCCCAAAACCAAGACTATGTAATAGTAAACAACTGCATAACAAATTCATTAACAACGACTACCTAACATTTACTGTGCATTCAAAAAATAATATTTGTGCATCCACATAAGTGAAATTAATATTTGTGCATTCACAAAACTCCACCTAAGTTATACCTCTTTGTTACTATTCCCATTTTATACTTTGTTCAGTCACAAATAACATCGATATCATAAGTTTTTGGGCCCTTATCAAAAAAACTATAATGCAGATTGAAGGTATAGTTATAGAAAACAACAATTTTGATACTTAACAAATAAAATGGCAACAAATTATCAAAAATATTAATTTGTGAATGCACTAATTTTATGTAACTGATTAAGGAATTCTCTTTGTGCATTCACAAATAATTTAGGTATCAAAATTTTTTTGGGCAAGTAAAAAAAACATCTATTCAAAGTTTAGAGTACGTTAACACATACAAACATTTTCGTTACTTCTCAACAAAATTAAAAGTAGAAAAGTACACATTTACTTATTTGTGAATTCAAAAAAAAATATATTAGTAACAAATTATATTTTGCTACATAATTTTTTTTATGTGATATTCAATAATTGAATCACACTTTCAGATACGTTATTTCACTAAAAATTTCTATATTTAAAAAAAAATAATAATACCAGATCTGTAACTTGAATTAATACATTTGTCTTGTACTTTTGCAGATATGTAGAACAAAATAAAAGTTGGCTCAGAAAACTCATTAAACATGGAAAAAATTCCTCACCGACATTTCTGGTTCTTCAACAGTTTAGGTCGAAGTGATTAACGTATCCGCTTCACTCATAACAACCAAACTCGTCGGATCCACAATGTCTTCAGCCATTTAGTGCAAGATACGATCTCCGATCTAGGGTCTCCGGAAACACCAACTAAGAAGAAGATTAAGAAAAATGTTGAATTAGTTTACTATTCGGAAAATTAGTAAGGTTTTGATTTCTACCAAAATCAAATTGACCCCAAGTGATTAGATGTGCCTTCATTTAGTATTTAGCTAGAGCTCACTGTTTGAGTCCAAGGATTTATCTTTACAAGATCAAACTGAAGAAGACAGCTGAAGACGAAGGCAGTTCAAGTTCAGTCCGATAGTATCCCAGCCGACTCCAGAACTGAGCCATGTAGTCCAACATGTTGATCAGTTCTGTCACAGTCACACGTCCAGGAATCTGAAGATGAAGACCTAGAAGACAAAGGAAAAAGAAAAACTTGACTTTGAAATTCAAATCTGCTCAAGTACAAGACATGCTGAAAAATTCCTTTTATGGATGATAATATTTTAAGTCCATTTTTTGTCTGTTTTAGGTGGTTTAGATCTAGTCTTTGTATGTGTTTTGTCTTGTTTTAGTGTCTAGGAGGACATATTCTGGGCAGTTGGTGGTTTGTTGCCTGATAGGTGCATTCTGGCAAAACAGGGTTTGGAGGCTTCATTTCTGTAAAGCAGAGTAGGGCACGAGGTGAACTGAACAAGATGGCAACGTGCGTGGGGCAACTAGCACGTTTCTCTCCGAAGTGTAGAAGGATAAGGAAAATATGACCTAATTAACTTAAATATCTTTCTATCCAACTAGAATTAGGATCCAGAAGGCATCTCTTGTAGATAGACGTGACATGCCATGTTGGGGTCATGCTTATCAAGAACAACTTAGACCTCTCGATCTATGAATTCACTTAATTGTCTTGCCTAGATCAAGTGAATTCATAGCTCGAGAAGTAGAAGTGTTTTCCATAACTTATCTGAGTTAAGATCAATTATCATTAGAGGAAGGTGTCTACCCTGTTGGGTCAGACGTGATGATTCCTTGTTGGGCCTTTCTAGTTATCAATGCTCTCTGGGCAAAAAACTGAACGACGACTCTGACAGAGGTATTTCTCAGAGTGGGAGCCCGTGGTGCGTCGGCAACTAAGTAAGGATAGGTCAGCAAAGGGTTTGTTGAGAGCGTGACGAATAAAAAGGGATCTCAACATTCAAGTCCTATAACCAATGATACATGCATGTGAAGAATATATTTGCACTAATGACCGAGCTAGAGTCTTTACTTAACAATGTCTTTGTCCAGATCAAGTTATTTTTATTATTGATCACGTTTCCTGTTTCATTTCAGCATTAATTTAGTTTTTGTGTTGGGCAAGAGAGCCCGAGTGACCAACATACCAAATCCTTTTTTCTTACTAGGTGGAGGAGGATTCAATAGAAAGGAACAATCAACTCATTGTGGATCGACTTTGTACTTACACGCTATCTACATAGTTGTGGGAATAGGTTATAAATTCATTTTGAGAGTGCGAACGATAACCTCGTCAAAATTGGCGCGTTGCTGGGGAGTTGATTTTGTAATTGTCTCGTGAGGGAGAGACCCTGTGCATGTTTGGCTCCGACCTTGTTTAGATCAACGGTGAATTGAAGTATCATTCAAAACTGGAGAAGTACATCAAGGAACAGAAGAGACTAAAGAGGGAAGCAGAAAAACAAGCACGAGTGGAGGAAAGTCTGAGGAGTGACGGGGAAAGGTCACCACCACAATCTTCAGATAATGAGTGATCAATCTGAGGAAGAAGAGATGCAACAGCAACAAGGCCAGGAGAGGAATCTGAAGGAAATAATGTTTCCATCAGATGTCATTTTGAACCCAACGGTCATCACTTTGCCCACGATCACTGAGAATTGGGAGTTGAGGAATTACCTCATATAGATCTTGTCTAAGTTCAGTAACTTGTCTGGGGAGGATCCAGATCGACACTTACAAAATTTTGAGATGGCAATGCGGACTGTGCACACTACTGCCACACAGAACACACTCAGGGAATACATTCGTCTCCTAACATTTCCTTTTTCACTACGAGATGGGGTAATGGAATAGTTGTACCAATTACCTATGGGCAGTGTAACATCTTGGCAACAGATGCAGCAGAAGTTTCTTAAGCAATACTACCCTTTTGCCCGGATTCAGAACGAGAGAGCTGCCATTCAGAATATCAAGATGGGCAATGGGGAATCTATATATAACTACCACTCTAGGTACAATAAGCTAATTTCTAGGTTCCCTCAACATGGTTTAGGTGACAAGGATATAATTAATTCTTTCAAGAATGGGTTGAGGCAAGCGGAACGAGATTAGATAGATGTTGCCTGTAGAGGCAATGTCATTAATAAACCTTCGAGCAAAATTGTTGAAAAAATTAGTAATGGTTTTGTTTTATCCCAAAACCCAACTAACCCCAACTGAGTAGATGAACGCTATTAGTCTAAACTTAGCTAGAGCTCACTGTTTGAGCGTAGGGATTTTATCTTTACAAGTTTCAAGCAGAAGAAGACAAGCGGACTAAAAAAGGCAGTTCATGAAGAACTCAGCTCAGCTGACACTCAAGCTCAGCTGAACTGGAACTCAACTGAACCTCAACCTTAGCTGAATCATGAACTCAATTGGATAGCAACTCACTTGACTCCTCAACTGACCTATGCAGCTCAAGCGTGAAGAGAAATTATGTCGAAGGCAGACGTTGCAAAGCTGAGAAGAGAAGACTTTGAAGACGTTGAAGCCAGAAGAGTTGAAGTCCAAATTCAAATCTACTCAGAAGCACAACTCAGCTGGAAAACTTACTATAAATGGACCGACAATACAGACGCGGAAAGAGCGAAGGTCGCAGTTGCCATTTTATGAAAGTTTCCAGTAAAGCAGGTGGAGTGCCATATACTTGGCAGAGATCAAACGACTCTTTTCAATAGCTAATTAGATCTCGCTCTATAAATATAGGTCTCCACATCAAAGCCAAGTGAGAAAGAATAGAGAGAGCACGAGAGAAAAGAGTGCAAGACGAAAGGTGAAGTAGCATCAGCAACATACCACCACTCTCTCCAGTAAGAAGACATCAGTTGAAGACCAGTAGAAGTAGAGTGTCCACATCTACTTCTTTTCTTTCATCTACCCTCTCAAAAAGCCCTTTCTTTGATCGAGTCTAGATTATAGGTTCTTGCATATTTTGGTTTCTAAGCAGACTCTCTCCCAAAAGATCGAGTCTCTAAGCCTTAGGACAAAGCCTCCACTTCTCTCCATGTAGAAGGCTTCATAGTTGGAAAAACCCCCAACCCCCAAACCTTAGGTCCGACTTTGAACCCGCAATCAAAGCCACTAGGTCCCTTTGAAACCGCAATCAAAGACCATGTCCCTTTGAACCTGTAATCAAAGACTAAGTCCCTTAGAACCCGCAATCTAAGACTAGGTCCCCTTAGAACCCGTATTGTGAGCCCAGGCTGTGCACTTGCCCATAAAAGTGTTGTAAGGTTTTGTTCGAACCCGTAATCGAACATGTTAGGTTGCTTGATATCCGCAAACTAAGTGGAACGTTTGATAAACATGCGTAAGCTTATCTAGTAGATTACTTCCCCGAAAAGTAAGCCATGGATATAGGAGGTCAATCTTTGAACCACGTTAAAATACTGTGTCCTTTACATTCTGTATTTATATTCAGTAACCTAACCAACTGACTCGACAAACAAACTGCATTATTACAAACTGCACTAAGTTTTGGGAACTTGACCTTCCCTGTTTTCATTAAGGTTTTAGTTTTTGTAACGAGCTTTAATTTCCACCAACTTCCGCAACACCAAAATCTTTGAAACCTCAATTGGAATACACATCTGACCTTCAATCAAAGAAGTCAGCTGTGCACCCAATTGTGTGATCAGCTCCAACTGACCATCTCAGTTGTAGAGCAGCTCCAGCTAATTTTATCAGTTGTTGAGCAAACTGACCTGGGCAGTTACTCAGTGAAAAGATTTTAAAAGTAAAAAATCACTACTTGTGTATTCCCTCCCTCCCATACACCATATGCTTGTTACCGGGACCATCAAGTGGTATCAGAGCAATAGTTTAAAAGACCGTTGACTTTGGTTCACAAGGTGTGAGTCGATTGCAACCAAACTCTCAACGGTTCTCGTCAATTCCGTGCCTTAAGCACTCATCCACATAATAAGGAATTAACTTATCTTAATCATCTAGCAATTTTCTTAAATTGCAACCAAACTCTCAACGGTTCTTAACTTACCTTAACCATCTTAACTTATCTTTATCGTCTTAACGTACACTTAATCATCTTAGCTTAGACTTTTTAACTTTCTTGAAGAGAAACTCTTATCGGTTCTTCCATATTAAAACAAATCAACTCCAAAGAGACTTGTTCATGTCACTTATACTTATGTAACATTCGTTTATAAAAGACTTGTCGTTCTTGTCACCTAATGCTCGTGTTCGTCGTATTCTTCGTTCAATTACGAAGTATGAACTAAAATTCCAAAAGAAAGTGGGATATCAACTAAGGAATAACTTTTAGAACACAAGTTTTAATCGTCGTTGGAATCGAGCGATCCTTGGAAATTAGCTACAATTTTCGTACTCGATTCTTAATAATAAAACGGATCTCCTCTTGGAGTTATAACGGAGCGAACTCCCATTGAAAGAAGACTTCATTTGTGTTACTAGTACGGAAGTAACACTTGTTTCTTCATTCTCTTTGATTCTCTTTATTCTTTCCTCTTCGTCCTGATCGTATCTTTCTTATTTCGAAGCCAACGCTTCTCAAACGTCTAATCGTTTCGTTCGTTTACAGAATTAACTGATCTTTTATTACTTATTTTATTTTCTCTAAGGAAAATCTTATTAGCTCTTAAAACAAAGATCGACTTTGCCGAGTCTTTGTTCATGTCACTATACGCACGTGGCATTCGTCTGTAGAAGTTCTTCCCGTTTTGTGTATCTCCTTTCGAAATCATTTGAACTAACATTTTCTCAAAACGTCTAGGTTCTCGAGGAATCGAGAAAAGCCTTAGGTTCAAAGTCTATGTTCTCAATGAATTGGGAAGAATCTTAGAGCAACAGTCTAAGTTCTTATGCCAATCAAATTTCAATTAAAGAAATTATAACTCACATAATTTCACATACTTCCACAAAGTATATCTTTTAATCTTTCATATAGTTCTTACTGGCACACTTAATTCACAACAGAAGTGTATTTAATACTTACTTTCAACATTTAAAACACTTTTTCATACCTTTCTTTTCCTCTTTGGTTGAGTTGACGTAGCGGGAGGTTGAGTCTTTTACTACACTCTTAAGTTTAGTGAATCAAACTAAAATTTACTTTCTCAACAGAAGACTCAGGTATAGAGTATATACAAATACTCTATCTTACTACTTGAAAGAAATTCATATGCAGAGCAGAAACGATTGCTCTGATATCACTCTGTGGTATCACTAGAAAAATAACTCACGGTCAGAGCAGGAACGAATGCTCTGATACCATTCTGTCACAGCCCCAAATCCCGAGGGACGACAAGGCCGGTGTAACGCCCCGTAAATTCCTTACGTTCTTAAAAATTTTAAAGTTAATTAAATAAATGGCTTTGCACGCCTAAGTTTATAATTTTTGAATTCTAAGGCTAACGGTCGAATCCGTTATTAAAAATAATTTACAGAAGTCGGCTAGACGACTACCGTATTAGGGGTTAGCGCGTACGAAAAGTTTTTGGTTTGTAAACTAAGAACGGAAAACCGTTTAATTTTACGTTTACAAAATCGCAATACGAACACGCCGAGAAAGTTTGTTTTTACGTTTTTCCGGACGAAACTCGGACTTGTCGTCCCGAGTTTTTGTCAAAATAAATTTTATAAATTTATTTTCTAATTGAGTTCATACGTTAGAATTTAAGGTCAAATCGAATCACGACGATTTTTGTACCGAACAACGTTTTTCGTCGTTCATTTTTCCGTAACGTCGGATCGCGCCGGAAAAACCCGAAACCCTCTAAACCTCTTACATGCAGCCGCCACCTTACCCATGTTTAGGTGTAAGACATGCATGTTGACTTGATTAAGCTAATGACACCTTAACCTTACCTTTATGCATGTTCAAACCCTTCATCATTGCAAACATTTAGACAAAACACATTTTCTCTCCAACTCTCACTCTCTCTCTCGGCAGCACACACACTCACACACTCTCATCTTCATCTTCTTCATCCTTCCCATCCACCATTGAAGACTTCACCAAGAACTTGAAGAAGAACACAAATCACCATCCATCCATTCAATTCCATACTTCTTTCATTAAATCTTAAGGTATTTCCATCCTCTACATTTCTATCCAATTAGTTTTCTTTTCTTTTCCTTTTCTTTCTTGTTCGAATTTTTTAGAGGTTTGATTTAGATATTTTGATCTTAGAATAATGTAATTGAATGTGTTAGATATGATAATTGGAGATTAAAATGGAACAAAAACAAGAACCCTAATTATTGTGTGAATGCAGAATTTTTTTGGGAAATTGTAGGATTTTTGTTTTTCTTCTTTTGATCATGAATTCATGCTTAGTAGGTGTTTAATTAGTGATTGGAATGAAAAGGGATTGAAAGCCTTATGTTGTTATGAAATTCAATTAGGGTTTTGAATTGAATTTGGGGATTTTTGTATGTTAATTGATAATAGAATTGCAATTGTTTAATTGATGATATAAGAGTATGTTTAGTAAATAAATGTTGTTAATTTGAGAAGAAAATCATCCCCTTAACATATGTATAAAACCAGAATTTTATAAGTAATTAGGAGTTTCCACATGATTGTTTAAAGTGATGAATTGTTAGTTGAATATTGTTGCAAATTATATTAGTTGATTATAGAAGTTAATTGGAAATTTTCTAAAAATGTTTAATGGAATGTAAGAGACTAAAATCACCTTATAAACTGAGTTATAATGATGATAAGATATGTTAGCATGCATGAAATTGATTCATATTAGACGTAGTTTAACGTCGTAAAATTTGAACAAAAACCGACAACTTTTGAAAATCATATAAGAGACGAACATTTAGTTGTAACTAGTAATCGAGAAGTCGGATGGGAGTTCTAATATGATATTATTGTTTATAATGAAATTTAGAACAACTTTCTAGTTGATGGCATAAGCTTTTGAGTTGATATGATATGAGTTATAGTTATAATCGAGAGCTAGTACGCGTTTGAAATTTCTTTGTTGGTATAGTACTTGTTAGTTGAAATCCGACGTTAGAACGTCGTGCTTTTGAGCGAGTTTTGAGAAGGAGTTTGTCACGTACAGAGGTACGTGATGACTGCCTTGAGAGTTCAGTTTCTAAAAAAATGAATACGAGAGCTTAGAACGAACCTAAGACGTTATACGTCGAACCTTCATGCAATTAGGGTTTGTTCGGCAGTTTCTGCGACCCTCGCCGGAAACTATAATATCTTCTAGCTCGTTTATCGGATTTGTGATCCGTAAATTGGAGCGCGAACTAGACTTCCTAAGCTTTCTAATGGTACAGGGCTCACCCCCTGTTTCCAAATCCTCTGTTCTAGACAGCCTCCAGAGTTACTGGACTGTGCAGTGAAATTTCAGTTTCTTGTTTTCTAAGTTGTTTAGTTCACAACTTAGCTTCTTTCAATCGTTTAAGCCGTTTTTATCTATCGAACATCTTCCTACTGACCTTAGAGTCAAGTATAGAACCTTGAGTGATGAAAACCAGTCGAGATTTTATATCTTATTCTTTCATTAAAGAAGTAATAAACGAGAAATTCCTTAAATCGTTCAACAATCTAAAATGTAAATCGCCTAAGTTGATTCTTTCCAACTTAGTTTCTTTTAATCTATAAAGTCGTATTAAGATATCGACTACCATCTCTACTGACCCGAGAGTCGAGTATGAGATCTTCCGAGTTCTAAACAAGATTGATACGAGTCTCATTTCCCGTTTAAATAAAACAAATTTAGTAAGCGTGCAAATGCCAAAAGAATAAAATAACTAAAACTTTCTTCGAGTATCTTTTACGAACCGTTTTTAAGTATATTTTATTTTACGATGGAGAAAGCCAACTGTACAGAAAGGACGAGGGATCCAAAGTTGGAAGCTGTTGCTTATAAGTTCTGTAAAACAAAGGTGGGCTTTTATATACAAATAAAACGAGCAATGCTCGGAAAATCTTTCTTTATCGCTTTGATATCTGTGTTTTCAAAGTGATATTATGGCATGAACTATTTTATGTTTTTATGTGAGTTCTCTTGTACCATCTGAGTCAACATTTGTGTTTTCCAGATTTAGAGTTAGTCTATTTTAGATTAACTAACGATCGGCTCTGAGTTAGCTGCTAAGTGCTTTCCAGACTTAGTGCACTTTGTAACCTGTGGTGTATGTGGTATCCTGTTGAGGGGTAGCCAGCCACGGTGAATTAGTTTTGGTCAAGATTGAACATAGCATACCTGAAAATACTCGGCCGAGTGATTTATGAGAAAAAGTCAGAAAATGTTTAGTAGACACGGATTCTTTCAATAAAACTCCGATATGCTACGTTTATAAAATGCCATTTTATCTATATTTATGATTATGTTTTCGGCATCGTGCCCACTAAGTACGTTTGTACTTAGCCCTGCGTTGCTTTCTAAATGTGCAGGTTGAAGCGATGGTGAGCGGCGACGGTTGATGTTGAGTTAGAAGATAGATGCTTAGTTAGAACCCTTCCGCTGTCAATCTCTGTGTTTCTTTTTGGAGATGTACTTTTGAACAATATTCAGTAGTCTAAGTATGTAAATTTGAAACTTAGCTTCTTTTGTACTTTTGTCGAGTTATCCTTAGGAATTAACTCTTTCTTATTTATGTTAAAGTCTTGTTCATCGATGTTTATCATGTATGTTTAGTCAGTTAACCCCCTTCTTCCCCGCTTCTTTAATCCAACCCCAGTCGCACCCCGGCTTCTGTCGTCCCTCGGGATTTGGGGTTGTGATAGCTGGGGTGCGACTAGGGATTGGATTAAAGAAGCGGGAAAGAAGGGTGATATGAATGAATAAACAGACAACTGTTACAGAAATTATTAAGAACTTGACTTCATTGAATAAAAAGGGAGTCAATCTTGAAAGATTGCTCGACAAAGTTGTTCTCAAAAGAAACTAAGTTCGAAGTATGAATAACTTAAACCGAAAGGATTTACAATAATAGAAGAACCGACTTTATTTAATGAAAGAACGAGTCAATCACGAAGGATCACTCGGTAAAATTGTTCTTAAAAGAGACTAAGTTCAAAGAGTGAAACTTAGATCTAAAGTTATAATAAACTGAAACTAGTTTGCAGTTTGGGAGCGGAAAAACGTAGAAAAATGACAACACATATCGAATGTGAAATCGAGGCTCAATTAACTTTACTTCTATAAAGACGACCTTTTCTCAACCTCCTCCGCCTTCGTCACTCAACCTGCACATTCAAAAACAAACATGCAGGGCTAAGTACAAAAGTACTTAGTGGGCACATTGCCGAAAACAACTCACAAGAGTTCTATTATAAATTAATCATACATCTTTTCATAAACACTTGTATAACTTATACTGCTGTTCATGTAATTCTGGATAACATACTGTGAGTTTTAACTCACATCCGATCGTCTGGAAAGCACTCTGTGAGCTAACTCAGAATCTGTCCCTCTGGATAGCACTCTGTGGGCTATCTCGTTTAGTTGGAATATCTGGTTAGCACTCTGAGGGCTAACTCAGAATCCAATACTCTGGTTAGCACTCTGAGGGCTAACTCAGAGAAGCATAAGAAATTTCACATAACAATTTATTTATGCTCCGATAGATACTTTAATACACACTTATAAAATATACGTAAACACTTCCGAGCAACTCTCACATAATATTACTTCACAAGCAATGGCATTCATCGAAGTTTTTGGTTTTAGAAAGCCCACCTCAATCGTTTACAGAACTAACACAAGTTTCCGTCTCTGATCTTCCATCCTGTCTTCTATTCTCGATCTCCTCCTTTGAACGCAAGAAATAAAACAACGATAAGTTGTCGAGTTGATAGAAAAAGAGGGAATTCGAAACTGAAATCGAATTAATCAATTAAGTTCTTAAGCTTTAGGCATTTGCACGCTTAACTAGATTCTTTTAGTTAATCTAGAACGAGACTCGAACACTTCTCGTTTGAACTCGCCCGGGTTATTACTCGACACTGGGGTCAGTCATTAATGATAGTCGATAGCTTATATCGACTTAAAGGATCATAAGAGATTAGGTTGAAAAGAATCCAACTTAAGAAAACGAGTTTTGAAAATTACTGTACAGGTCAGTAACCATCATACAGAACAGGGGATTTCGAAATAGGGAACGTGCCCTGTACCAAAAGAAAGCCTCGGATGTCTAGTTTACTCTCCAATTTACGGATCTTGATTTCGTTAAGCGAGCTAGGAGATATGACAGTTTCCGTGAAACGTCGCAAAACAGTCCGAGTGTAACCCTAGGGCTCGATAACTCGGCGCACGGCTTCCTAGGTTCGACTTATGTTAATCCTCTGTTTTTCACACGAAATTACTGTCTCAAAGCAGTGAACACTTAACCTCATACGCGATGAACTCCATTTCATTTCTCGATTACTAAAACGACGATTAAAACCTCGACATTTCAATTTAAGCAATTACTAAACCAAACAAATTCCTAATTCGAATTCCAACTTCTCGATTTCAACTTATAATTATCATTCCAAAACTCGAGTGAAAGTGTCGTCAACTACAAACTTGTTCTCATAAGGTTAAGAGTCATTAATATCCAATTATTTCCTTGGTTCGATTTTTCTATCAATACTTATGCTCGTGTCTTCGTCTCTTATGAAAATTCCAACGTCATTAAAACTTGATCAAATTTTACACTATTGTTCATTATCTATCGAGAATCATTATTACGCAAATCATAACCTCAAATCAATACCTAATCACAACTTATTATCGAACTTTCGTCTCTTACAAATTTCATTATATTTTTAGAAAAATTCCAATTAATTCATATCATCATCTAATATCATAAGGATCCTTAATCCATCATTATATCATCATTAGAAACAACCTACATAAAACCCCTAATTTTCTCATAATTTTCGGTCTCAACTAATAATTAGGGGAGGTGAATTTCTTCATCAATTTAATCCATTATATTATTTTTAATACCACTACAACATATATTATCCATTGATTGATACTACCACATCATTAATTGAAGAATTCAAATTGAAACCCTAACCCCTAAATCGGTCCACACCAAGAACTTAGGGAATTAATTTCTTCTTTGTACTAAACATCAATTAAACATCTCCTAAACTCAATTATCCAATCAATTTTTGAATCAAAACATCCTATCTCATTACCCTAAATTTCGGTCACCATTAGATTTTAGGGCTTTTGATTTTCCTCATAAATTCAACTATAGAGAACCATTTCTACCCATTTAATAACATGAATTAAAGCTTGAATCATTATCCAATTAATCCTAGAATTTTCGGTCATAATAGAAAATTGAAGGAAAGAAATTCCACTTGGATAGTAAGATAGAGGAGATGATTACCTTTAATAATATGTGAATGGATTAAAGTATTGATGGATGATGAATGAGATTGAAGATGAAATCCTTGAAGAAGCTTGAAGAACAAAAATGGAGGAATGGGATTGTTGGGGGGGGGGGGGTTTCCATGTGTTGGAGAAGAAGAATGGATGACCAACAAGTTAAAGAAAATATCCTCCAAATTAATAGGTGTAATGTTATTGGAAACAAATAGAACATGAGTCACTAGGACCCATGGCGGTTGGAGGACGATTTTGAAGTGAAATATCACGTTTTCGGTTCGTTACGTCGTAATCTAAAATCGAGCATTAAAAATACATATTCGGCACGCTTTCGTCGAATTCCGATTCGACCATTAATTCCGATATATTTAACTTACTCGGAAAATATATTTTAAAAAACTTAAAATCTGACAAAATCTTGGGACATCCCAGTCCCGATTTCGTCCGGAAAAATCATAAAAACGAACTTTCTCGGGCGAACTCGTATCGAAATTTCGTGAATGTAAAAATCAGACGGTTTCCCGATCTGAGTTCTCGTACTAAAAAGTTTTCGTCCGCGAAAACCCTAATACATTATTCGTTTCACTGACTTCCGAAATTTATTTTTAAAAACAGATTTCACCGTTAGTCTTAGAATTGAAAATCGGGAGCTTAGGCGTGCAAAGCCTTAATTTCTTATAAAATTTTTATTTTAAGCGACGGAGAAAATATTGGGGTATTACAACAAGAGAACTCACATAAAACATAAAACAGTTCATGCCATAATTATCACTTTGAAAACACGATTATCAAAGCGATAAAGAAAAGGTTTTCGAGCATTGCTCGTTTTGTTTCATATATAAAAGTCCACCTCGATAGAATACAGAACTAATACACGTACTTCCGTCTTCTGATCGTATGTCCTATCCTTGGTGTCGACTTCCTTCTTCATCGTAAAAATCATACTTTAAAGCTCGGTCGCAAACGATAAACGAATACGAAAAGTCGAGTTAAGTTTTTGTTCTTTAGACGTTTTAGGCATTTGCACGCTAAACTAAACTCTTTTAGTTAAAAAGAAACGAGATACGAACGCATCTCGGTTGACACTCACTCGGTTCTGGACTTGACACTTAGGTCGGTAGGAAGAAGGTAGTCGATAACTTGAAACGACTTAAAAGATCGAAAGAGTTCAAGTTGAGAAGAATTCAACTTAAGAAAATAGATTTTGGAAATTCACTGCATAAGATCAGATCAGTAAGTCCACCCAGAACAGGGGATTCCGAAACAGGGGACGAGTCTTATACCACAAGAAAGGTACGGGTGTCTAGTTTACTTTCCAATTTGTGGATCTCGATTCCAATAAAAGAGCAAGGAGATATTGCAGTTTCCGTGGAAGGTCGCAAAACTGCCGAGTGAAACCCTAAACGAGCTAGGAGATATTGCAGTTTATGTGGAAGGTCGCAAAACTGCCGAGTGAAACCCTAATGCTTGATAAAATCGACGCACGGTTTTCTAGGTTCGATTAAAGCTTAAACACTTTTATTTTCATGCAAAAACTGACCCAAAGCAGTCACCACGTATCATCATACGTGATAAACTCTTTCTCATTTCTCGATCATAAGCACGACGATTAAAACTCGTCTTTTCAAACTAAACAATTACTATACCAAAACAAATCCTAACTTCTCGTTTCTACTTCTCGTTCACAACTATAATTCGTCATTTCATAACTCAAATGCAAAAGCCGTCAACTACAAACTTGTTCTCTTATTCATAACAATCACTATTATCTAATTACTTTCCTTATTCGTCTTTTCTATAGTTACTTAGGATCGTTGTTTCATTTCTTACCAAAATTCCAACATCATTAGAAATCAAACAAATTCTACAATCTTATTCATCATCTATCAAGAATCATAATTACATAAATCATAACCTCAAACTATTATCTAATCTCGACTTATCGTCCATCGTTCGTCTCTTAACGAAATTTCTACGTTCTCCGTTTTCGTTCAAATTTTACGACAACGATTACCATCTAACGAGCATTACTAACATGCAAATCATATTATCAAAACATTAATGAGCTCTAACTTATCGGCACGTCTTCGTCTCTTACATTTTTCAATTTATTTTTAGAAAAATCTCAATTAAATATATAACCATCCTCGTTCATCATATCACGTTTCCGTTAAACAATCGAGCATATCACAATATTTACTATCCTAAATCGTGCCTTCTTCATCTCTTAGGTTTCAAGTTTTATTTTTAGAAAAATCTAAAACAATTCATAGAGTCAATTAATATCAAGAGGAATACTAATCTATCGATCAATCACCAAAGAAATCGAGCTACAATCAAAGTCCCACATTTTACCCCAAAATCGGTAAACCCTAGAACAAAGGGGTTCTTGATTTCTTTCTATAATTCATCCATAGAACTTGATTCTAAACATCGTAGAACATGATTCGATCAAAGAACCACATGCTATTCCATTCCTTAAATTTTCGAAAAAAATAAAAGAGAGAAACAAAAGATTTGTTCGGTTAAAATGGTAGATGAAGTTCTTACCTTTCGTAATATGGATTCGGAATTGAAAATGATCGGTAGATGGAAGAGTTAAGCACTTGAGGAAAGCTTGGAGTGGAGCTTTAATGGTGGAAGATGAGAGAAAAAATGAGAGAGAGAGATGGAGTGATGGTGGCGGTATTGAGGAGGTGGGAGAGAGAGAGTGGTGACTCATTATAGTGACACATAAAGTAAAGAGAAATATCTAACAAAGCATAGTGACTCGTTAAGGATGCGTTTGGCGAGGGATTGTTAGACGAAATATCTCGTTTCCGGCTCTTAAACGTCGATTTAAAAGTCGAGAAATACTTTCCTAGATATTTACGGATTCGACGAAATCTAATTCGTCCGTTAGATTGGAAAATAATTTACGTACTCGGAAAATCTAATTCATTTTCAAAAATCCGAGAAAAAGTCGGGACATCACAGACCAAAATTCGCCTGGAAAACTCTCCGGTGAACTCGTCTCGAAGAAAAAGTGAATGTAATTTCTGACGGATTTTGATTCTGAGTTTTCGGACGAAAAACTTACCGGACGCGAAAACCCTAATACATTAGTCGTTCGTCCGATTTCTGGAAACTATTTTCGGAAACGGATTTCACTGTAAATCTTATAATTTAATTTCATGATCTTAGGCGTGCAAAGCCATAATTATTATTAACTTTCATTTTTAAAGACTGTAGAAAAAGTCGGGGTATCACATCTTCTTCCACCTTCAAAACCGCCGTCATCATCCTCCATGGCTGTTGGTTTTGAAGCTCCAAAGCCACCATCCTCCAAAATCGAGGGAAGAAGATATCAACCAAAGAGAATCAAGTTTCCACCTTTGTTTCTCCAAAAATCGAGTAAGAAAAATATTTCTCTTCTATTTTTCTTCCATGGACAGCCGTGTATCATCCTTCCCATAACCTCCAAGTTTTCTTTGATTCATGTTCAAGGAAGGATCAAGAAGTTGCTTGGAATCAAGAAATCAACCTTATTTCTTTCAATCCATAATTAAAGATCAAGAACCTTCATTTTTCTTTCTTTCCTCTTGATCGATTTTATTCATTCATTTGAGAAGAAGATGTAATCCTTATAATCTTAAGTTTAATTCCTTGATCTTGCATGTCCTCCATACATGAAAATAAGAAGAAAAATCCAAACCCTTCACCTTATGATGTCACATGGCTAAAATGAGAAAAAATTGGGATGTTTCATGCCTTGATTTATTTCTTGATTTTGATGATATATATGTGTTCTAGGGATATATCTAAAACTATTAGGATGATTGATTGAGAAAAATAAACATATATGCATAAAAAATTAATTAATGCCGTGAATTATGTCTAAAATAGGATTTTTATGTGCTTTGAGTTATTTCTTGAGTTTGATGCTTGATATGAGATGTTTGATGATATATAAGCATGATGGAATGAAAAGAATGAAAAAATAATCACTAAAACATAAAAAAAAAATTGGAGAAGATGATGAATAGTGAATTTTAATTTTTGATATACGAGTTCTATGCTTAATTTATGAAGAAAAATATTAATTCAAACATAAATAAGCATGAATTTATGATTTATTTGGAGATGTGAATTTATTTGAGAAAAAAATTGATGGTGACCGAATTTATAAGCAATAAATAGAGATTTATTATTTTTTTATAGATTATTTGATGGTTTGGTAGCTTAGAAATAAAAGTTGAGGTGAAATAAGTCTAAATCTAAGAGGAATTGAAGAAATAAAATAATATGTTTAATTTATGAAAATTTCGAACCAATAATAAATAGAAGAAATTGTGCTTTTTAATTCCTTAAGCACAAATTGATGAGAAATAATGAAATTTAAATTATTTGAAGTGAAATTATGGAATAAAATCAAGAGTTTAATTATCTAAGGGGAAAAACCCAAATTGTTCGAACGAAATATGACCAAAAAGAAGAGTTTTGATGATTTTGAGCTTAAAAGAGATAAAATGAGTTTAGAAAAAGAAATTAGAATTTATTTAAGTATAAAGAAGCATTAAAAATGAAGGAAATAAAATTCTATGGAAAAACCTCAAGATAATCGAATAAAATGAGCTACAAAATATAACTTTTGAGTATTTAAAGGTTAAAGATGAAATTAATGGAGGAATTGAGTAATTAAAATTTTATAAGTTCAATAGAACTTTGAATTAATAAAATCGAGTAAGAATTGAGATGATTCTCAATAATTCAAAATTAATAAGAGAAAAAAATTGAGAATTTATAATTTTGAGTTTATATGGATCAAATGATGTTATAAGATACCAATTAGAGTAATTTTGAGTATATTACAACTTGAAATTATTGAGAAAAAGTAAGGAAAAAGAAAGTTAATGAGTGCAGTAAATTTCCAGGAAAAATGAATGAGATTTCATTGAGTAAAAGGTGTAATCGATGTTATAAACGTAAAGTTGAGAAAAAAAAAAGTATATTAGCCACTTGAATCGCTCAATTTGGAGTCCGTATGAGAAAGTTATGAAAAATCAACGATTTTCTAATTAAAAAATCATTTTATGAGAGTTTAAGTATAAACGAGCAAATAAAGAAGTGTTTGAGCTAAAAACAATAAAAGAGAAGTAACGAAACTTGAAACGACCAAAAACGAGTTTTAATAAATAAGTTATATTGGATGACGAGGGTTAAAAGAGAAAAAAATAAAAGAATTTTTCTCTCAATAATTAAGTTAAGAATAAAAATTGAATGAAAAATCGTTTAATAGAAATTATTTTGAGTAAAATATGAAAAAATAAAAATTTTCTGACTAAGTTAGTATGTTTTCTCGAGAAACGTGTCAAAAAGTAACTCGAGAGATTTTATCCGAGAAGTCGGAATGAAAAATGGAATTTAAAATTTATTTCCTTGATTTTTTCTATAAAAGACGAAGTTAAGTTTGATAAAACTGAAAAATATTATTTTAGTTGGAAAACGAGCAGTATGATATATTTGCGATATTTGTCTGAGAATATTTGACGTGACTGTGAAATGATACAGTTGTGAATGAGATGTGAAATGTGTGAACGAGAATAAATCTCGTATTTGTTGAAAATAATTTATTTGAGAAAAATGAAAAATTTGAGTTTAAAGAAATAATAGATTTTAATAATTGAGTGCTCCATTATATTTATTAATGATGAAAATATATGCCAGGAAGTCTGTTGGTATAGTACTTGGATAGAAATTAAGAATCGAGCATTTGAGGAGTCGAATTGAGAATTTAGATGAGTAAAAATCCGTTAAAGGATTTACGCTTCGCTGTTTTCCTAAAATATAAAACTTGCCCTTATATAATATTATTTTTGAAAAGCGCGAGTGGAGTTGAAAAGTAGGACGGCAAGAAGAGAAAGAGTAGTCGAGTTAAGCCACATTCCAGGTGGGCTTTCTGAACTGAAACTCAACGATGAATGCGCAATTTCTTTTTATAAGTGCGCTTTTATTTAAAGATGATTGACTTGCCTGAGTTTTTATGTTTTGGTATGCAATCCTCTACTTTATGTTATGTGATGTGAATGAGTCCTGTGGACGCACGGGATGTGGTCCTGTTCAAAACGGGACAATGCATGCATTAGAATAGGTGACCGTGAGCCTTGTTACAGTCTAGCCGGTCGTAAAGTAACTATGAGCCTTGCTTTGGTTGGGCCGGTTATGTAAAGACTGTGAGCTTTGCTTTGATTGGGCCGGTCACGGTGTTCGAGGAGGAGGCCTACTTCTCAACACCACAAAAAGACGAGAAACGTAGAAGGATTCGTACATGAGAAAAAATGGTTGCAACCGATTTCAGAAAAACAATGAAAATGTTTTAAGCTTCCACAAGTCGTAAAATCTTTTAAATAATTATTTATCTAACACTTGTGGTGCAGCTAAAGAGGCAAGTACAATCATATAGCTCTAAGTTTTAAATTATTTTGGCATGTGTCCACTGAGTACGAAGTACTCACACCCTGTATGTTATTTCTAAATATGCAGGTTAGCTCGGATGAGGAAGGTTGCGGTGTGCTTGGGCGGCTCGTTGTCAATAAAATTCAAAATTGAAGTTTAAGCTTGAGGTTATTGTCTTCACACATATAACCTTGGGATTTCTGAGTCGATGTTTATATTACGCTGCAACGTTATTTATTTGCTATAATCATGCCTTGCATGCTCAGTCCCAAATCCTAAGAGCCCGTGTGCTCAATCAAAGCCATTAAATCCTTTCTGAATTCCATCCAAAACATGTTTGGATCCTCAAAAGATTCATCACCACCAATTGTCGATTAAAAGTTAAAAGATGGCCCACTTTTCGAATGCAACTTTATTTAAACAACCAAACCTAATTCCTTGATTGATTCGACATCTATAATCTTATCAAATATTCATTTCTTGGAAAAGTATTTGATTGATAACTCACCTTAATGTGAGCTTGATTCGATAATTGAGATTATTCCTAAGTCATCGAGCATGTTTTATGAGTTAAGGTTCAGTCGTTTCACCTCACTGCCCCTTGTATTCTAGTCGTTTCAATACCTTAGGAGTCGGGCTGTGACGTAATGGTATCAGAGCAGGTCATCTGCTCTGAATCTTAAACTTTTCTAAAAGTCAAGTCTAGATTTGCATTCTCTAGACTTAATCGAGTATTTCTTGAATTCGTTCGAGTATTCTTTGAATTAATCTGAGTTGACAACGAGCCAAGCACCCCACCTCATCCAGCTGCCACGTACGAAGAATTTCAAAATTTTTCTAAAAATTTAGAATTTCTTTGAAAGTATTAACGAGATTGAATCAAACAAAGAAAGAAAGATTTTACCTAAGAAAAATAAAAAGAGAAAATCGAGCAGAGTAATGAAAGTTTTCCAAGTAAGAAAGAGAAAAAGTTGGATAAAAAGATCGATTAATCGAGTGAGAATCGAAGCGAGTTTGAGATATCGAAATGATTATGTAAATGAGTATTATCATGAGATAATTCTGTAAATTTATGATTGTGATGATAAAAGTTTGTTGAGAATGATTGAGTTTGAATGTTTACAATATGTAGGATGACTAACGATGAGAATTTAGCCATTAAGCAAGAATACGATCGTATATAGAAAAGTCATTTTGAAAACCTAGCCGAATTTTTAGTACGTTATCATAAATTATGGCTAGTAGTTCAGTATCTTGGAGTTAGCCCCATCAAAGGAATGGCCCATTTAGTTAATGTCCTCCCAGACGAATGGGCCGAATGGGCAACATCATTAATACCCAAGTAAGAAATAGACGCCAAGTAAGAAATAGTAATTGAAGTATTAATCGGATCACGACAAACAAAGAGCCTAAGCAAGCATGAAGACTTAAATCAAAATAAGAAGTTTTGAGAGAAATGAGAAAAATAGCAAATGCTTTTATTAAAAGAAGAGAGTATAAGGAAATATTCTTGAAGATGAAAAGAAATTGAATATTATAGTTAAGGTAAGAAAGTAAATGAATAAATATATTACTAGTATTTCTCTCCGATTAATTAAAAACTCAAAAGTGTGAGCATTAATTGAGAAAGGTTTACAATATGATTATAAGTATTGTGTACGAGGAGAATCAGAGAATAAGTTTAAGTGAAAGAGTAATGATTAAACTTTTAGAATCAAGAAATTTTATTCCTTTTTCAAAGAAGAATTTTTTATGAATTGAGAAAATAATTATCTCGAGAAGTATGAAAGTGATTAGCAATTATTTAAGTTGAAGATATTATATTTTGAGTAATTATTCTAGCACGAAGCTAATTATTTAAGAAATTTCTCTCCAATCTATAAGAAGAAATTTCTTTTGAAAGACAAGAAAAATTTTAGATTGAATGATATGTTAATTTGATTGAAAAGAAGGAGCGTAAAATAAGATGAAAGGAATTAATAGATGAGTTCGTAAGAGCAAAGGACGTATCTTTCCTTAAATAAAAAAAAATAATAAAAACAGTCGAAAAGAGAAGACGTATAAATTATTTTTGTACAAAATGATTAAAATATAAATCAATCTTTTTATAAGTTCCAGTGAGTTAACTTACATTAAAATCTTTAAATGAGCTTATACGCAAGGACGGATATGTAGCCGGAAAAAGGATCACATTCTCCGTGATTCCTTGATTCTAGAGTTAGACGACGATGATTGTAAGGCCCCAATACTTCCATCCCATTTAAGAAAAAAATGAGTTCATAGCAATCAGCTGAAAGAGAAAGCTACGGGTTAAAAGAAATTGATGGAGTCGAGATAAAACGACAAAGGAGAAATACTAAGACGTTAAATGAGATAGTTCGTTTTCCTAAACTTTAGAGAGTTAAGTCTGTCTAAAGAGTGACAAGATACATTTTAGTTTTGCAAAATAAAAAGCAAAATCTAACCTACTTCCGAGTAAACTGGCCATTCTTCGAACCAGTACTCAAGTGCTTAATAACGGGGAAGTAAAATGTCAGCCCCTATACTGGGGAAAATAAGAAAGAATTTCATAGTTAAACTAACCCGAGGACTAAGTATTATCTACAATAACACAGATCAGTAACTTACCTTCTTGAAGTAAACCCGTTAGAGCTAAAATCCATAAGAATCTCGCAAGCAATAGTTTAATGAGGAGCTGAGAGCTAACCATTATTTGACGAGAGCTTATCGCAGTTATTTATAAGGGCTTGATTAAACATCTCCCAATTAAAGATAAAAGAAGTAAATTAGAAGCTTAAAGAGTTAACCCTTAAGGGTAAAGCCGCAATAATTATCGTAAAGTTTCCTCGAGTTTAAAAATCTAGATTCAAAGAATTCTAAATTATTCATTAAGCCTCTCAGTATCAAATAAATAAGAGAGCGCGGATATAATTCCGAGAATGAGTTAATTAACCAAGAATTTCATGATTCGTTTTAACTTTACAATGAAAGACTAACATTAGTTAGTGATGTTGAGAACAAAAGGAGAAGAAGCTTCTCAACTATTTCTATTACGAAGATAAAGAAATTAAAGAGATGTAGAGATACACCCTTCTATCTAAATAAAGCCAAAAAGCAAAAGTGGAGTAGCAAGTGCATATTAGTAGTTAAAGACCTTAAAGATGTCTTTCTAAGAGTTCCATTGAGATTGTCATTTGTCACACAATCAAAGTTTACTGACAAATTGAAAGCCTTAAAATTTTGAGAACTCTAAAGAAACTCCAAATAATTTTCGAAGATAAATCAAGTGTAATTTTCTTGAAATACACCAAATCTTTTATAACAAAGACAACTGTAGATGAGAATATATGTTGTCTACGAGAAATTAAACAAGGTTGAGTCATATTTCTAAATTTGAGGACGCAGAAATAAATGAGAAGACATTTCTAAAATAGTTCCGCGAGAGTAAAATGGCATTACTTGAAGTTATAAAATAAAAATAAAGTCGACGTTTAGATAGATGAACGCTTTAGTAGTGTTGATGAGTATATAATATTTTCCATAAATATTTGGATGAGTACGTTAACGAATTTATCGATCATATTTTTGTTAGTTCAAAAGAGTAAGGTCAAGTATTAGCAGCATTTCTAAAATGCATTAAAGAAATTGACAATGGAGAAGTTTTTTTTTTGAAAAACATTTCGTTCCGTCCAAAGGAATGAAAGTAAAACTGCCTGAAGAACAAATTTCATAAAGATGGAAAACGTTAATCTCACCAGAGGAGATTCATAATTCTCCAAAGTATAACAGTCTTTTATTAAAGAGTCATAAGAGGATTGTCAAATCAAACTATTTGAGTATCCTAACTCCAAATATTTTATAGAATGCCTTCGAGAGAAAGAAGAAGAAGAAACGATATTAATGATGAAGAGGAAGAATATAGGGAACTAACCCCATCTTCTCAAAATAATAATAGAATTGAGAAACTTTTTCTTCGACAAAATCCTTCAACGTTTGAAGATGAAGGCAGTCCCGCAGAAGCTGAGGACTGGATTCGTTTGCTAGAATGAAATTTTCAAATTTCCTTAAATGCAATGATTGTGAACGTCTAGAACGTATGACGTACCAGTTAAAAGGAGCCGCCGACTATGGGTGGAAATTCCGTCAACGCATGCTTACTCATGAGCAATGTGTGAATTTGACTAGGGATCAATTTAATTAAATCTTGCTTGAGGAATACATTCCTAGAAGTTATAGGAAGTCGAAGGCGAATGATTTCGCTAACTTACGTCAAGAAAAGAGAATTGAAGCTGAGTATGATAGCGAATTTTACAAACTAGGCCGTTTTCACGTCTGATCAAGTGGAGATGAACGAGAAACAAAGTGTGAGCTCTTTCGTGCCGGTTTACGGCAAAATATATACATATTCTTAGCAACTTCGAGTGATTTGAAGCCCTTAACCAAGTGCTTGACGTGGAATTGTCTATGCAGCCAAAGAAAGTAAATAAATACGTACTTTATAAATATTTCAAGATGAGACTTTAAGTTATCGATGTATGAGAGAAGTTTATAGCTCGAAATAAAGACGTGATGAATTTTGAGGAAGAAGAGACGACGTTTTGATGTACCGTAATAGTTTTTACGTGTTAACCGACGACGAGTTGAAAGGAGTCATGAATTAAGTTCATGATACGCCATATCGAGCATCTCTAAACGTATCAAAATCGAGAATAGCAACTCTAAAGGAGTAAAATGGAAAGACGAACTAACGTGCATTTACGAGATAGTATAATTTTGTAACGTTTTAAGTACGACAGTGATTGTTCGAAACCTCGAATTTCTGTCAGCAAAATGATGATCAATAAGGAGAAATTTTACCATTGCGCCACGAATGATAGCCATTAAAGTACGATGAGAGCGATGCACATCGAAGTTATCATAAAGAAGAACGGCGTATTTTATTCTTCTGAGGAAAAGTAAAGTAAGAAAAAAATTACAGTACCGAAAGAAGTTAAGAGATCAATAGAATCTGTTCATCAGATTTGAGATAACGAGAACAAGTTTGGAGTCAACAAAGTTGCATTGAAAGATGGAGTGAAATGTCGAGACGAAATTATTCCTGAAAAATAATCCCTTCGGGTGAAATTCAACTTGTTGAAGTTAAAGAAGGCTTAAGCCTGAATGGAACAATTAGATATCAATATTTAGCTTCACCTCAAATTTACGGAAATCTTTCTAATACTTTCACGAAGCGTGATTACTGTCACAGCTCGAATTCTAGTGTGTAGGAACGACTAAAATTCATTGGACAGTGAAGATCGAACAACTGAATAAACATGACTCAAAAGGAATAATACTCGTGTACGGAAGGAAATTCAAATGAGCAATGACAATCAAAGAACTTTCTTTCAATTACCCGATTCAATAACTCAACAAAATAGGCTTGGTAATTTAAGAATCGAGGGGTAAAAAAAATAAAGTGATGAACTCGAAACTTTTCAAATAGATATCAGAGTTAAAAGTACCTCAAACACGATTAAGTATTTGAGTTGCAGCGGAGAAATACTTCAAGTCCCAAAATTATATGTATGAAGACATATAGCCCAAACTTAAACCACACTTGACTCGAAACAACGAACGTCGCCAGGCACACTGCACCATCATCATCCGAGCAAACTTGCACGTTTTAGAAATAACATGCAGGGCTGAGTACTTCATACTCAGTGAATACATGCCAAAAATAATTTGAAAGCTTGCTCAATAGAGCTATATGATTAGACATGCCTCTCTTGCTCCATCACAAGGGTTAAATATATAATTGATCAAAACAGTTTACCACTTGTGACGACCATAAAAATATTTTCATACTTTTCTGAAATCATTTGCCGGCATTTAACTCAGGTATGAATTAATCTACAACTTATCTTTCTGTGGTGTCGAGAAGTAGGCCTTCTCCTCGAACACCGTGACCGGTCCAACCGAAGCAAGGCTCACAGTCACCTTAACTAATGCATGCATTGTCTCGTATCTTACAGGACCTTTATCCCGTGCGTCCGCAAGACCTTTATCCTATGCGTCCATAGGACCTTTAATAACTTTAACACGTAGATGATTGCATACCAAAACATTTAGAACATTTAGGCAAGTCAATCAATTTAAAATGCGCACATAATACATAAATAGTAAACGCATTCATCATTTGATTTTAGTTCAGAATGTCACAGCCCCAAATCCCGAGGGACGGCCAAAGCCGGGGTGCGACTGGGGTTGGATTAAAGAAGCGGGGAAGAAGGGGGCTAACTGACTAACATGCATAAAAGACATCAAACAATCAATGAACAAGACTTGAATATAACAAAGAAAGAGTTAATCACGAGTGATTACTCGACAAAAGTACAGGATAGTAACTAAGTTCAAGTTTATAGACTTATACTACAGAGTTTCGTTCAATAGACAGGTTCTCAAAAGACTTAGAGTTTGGCAGCGGAAGAGTCCTAACTAAAGCATCCTATCTTTTCAACTCAACTTCAACCGTTGCCGCTCACGTCGCTTCAACCTGCACATTTAGAAAACAATGCAGGGCTAAGTACAAACGTACTTAGTGGGCACGATGCCGAAATCATAATCATAAGTATAGATAAATATGGCATTTCATAAAGGTAGCACATCGGGGTTTTATTGTATGAGGCCCGTGTCTACTAAACATTTTCTGACTCTTTTCTCAAATTAGCTTGCAAGCATTTTTCTGGTATGTTACGTTTAATCTTGACCAAAACTCATTCACCGTGGCTGGTACCCCTCAACAGGATATCACATACACCACAGGTTACAAAGTGCACTAACTCTGGAAAGCACTTAGCAGCTAACTCAGAGCCGATCGTTAGTTAACCTAGTCAGATTAACTCTAAATCTGGAAAATACGAATGTTAACTCAGATAGGTACAAGAGAACTCACATAAAACATAAAACAGTTCATGCCATAATATCACTTTAAAAACACAGATATCAAAGCGATAAAGAAAGATTTTCCGAGCATTGCTCGTTTTATTTTTATATATAAAAGCTCACCTCATAATACAGAACTAAGAAGTACTAGCTTCCAATCTTCGGATCTTCCGTCCTTTCTTTACTGCTGGCTTCTTCCTTCATCGTAAAATAATAACACTTAAAATCGATTCGTAAAGGATAATCGATCAAAGAAAATCGAAGTAGGTTTTAGTCGTTTCATTCTTTAGGCATTTGCACGCTTACTAGATTCATTTTACTTAAACGGGAACGAGACTCATATAAATCCCGTTTAGAACTCAAAAGGTCTCATACTCGACTCTTAGGTCAGTAGAGAAGGTAGTCGGTAGCTCGATACGACTTAAAAGATCATAAGGAACTAAGTTGGAAAGAATCGACTTAGGAAAATTACGTTTTAGTTCATTATACGACTTAAGATATTTCTCGCTTAACTAAACTTCTTTACTTGAACGGATAAGAGGGACCAACTCGTCTCGGTTAGCACTCAAGGCTCCTTTCTTGACTCTAGGGTCAGTAGGAAGATAGTCGTTAGTTATTACGGCTTAAATGATTGAAAGAAAACTAAGTTGCGAACGAAACAACTTAGAAGAATGAAAACTGAAATTTCACTGCGCATTACAGTAACTCTGGGGACTGCCCAGAATAGGGGATCTGGAAACAGGGGATGAGCCCTATATCATTGGAAAGTTTGGGATGTCTAGTTTACGCTCCAATTTACGGATAGCAAATTCGATAAACGAGCTAGAAGTTATTACAGTTTCCGGAAAGGGTCGCAAAACTGCCGCGCTAACCCCTAGTTGCTCGATAGAATCGACGTATAGCTTCTTAGGTTCGTTCTAAGTTCTCGTATTCGATTTCTTATGAAACCTGACCCTCAAGGCAGTCAACACGTACCCCCGTACGTGATGAACTCCTTCTCAAAACTCGTCCAATAGCACGACGTTCTAAACGTTGGCTTTCAACTAACATGTACTAAACCAACAAGTTATCAATTTCCTGTTCTAGTTCTCGACTATCACTATAACTCATATTATATTAGCTCAAAAGTTCATGACGTCAACTACAAAGTTATTCTCAAGTCCATCATAAACAATAATATCAAGTTAGAATTCTCATTCGACTTCTCGGTTATTAGTTACGTCTAATGGTTTGTCTCTTACACAATTTTCAAAGTTGTCGGATTTCGTTCAAAATTTACGTCATTAAACAACATCTAACTAGAATCACTTTCATGCATATAATCGCTTCACATCAACACTATATTTCAACTTACGACGAGTTCTTCGTCTCTTACATCCCACAAAATAATTTTAGAAAATTCTCAAATAAATTCCTATCAACAATTAATACCAATTACAACCTTATTCCTTCAACCAAACATCATCTAAATCAAACACAAGAAAACCCCTAATTTTCTACTTATTTTCGGTTTTAATACATAGATTAAGAGGGTGTTTTTCTTCATCAATTAACATCATTTAACTCTTAATCATCCTATTATAACATCAATTAATCGATTGAAATCCAATCACACATTAAAAAGCCAAAACCCCCAATTTCAAACCCTAAACCCTAAATCGATTTCAAACAAACAAAGGGCTTTCGATTTCTCTTGGTTCTAATCACTAATTAAACACTTCCTAAACATGAATTTAACATCAATTGAAGAATTCCATCAACCTACACAAATGCCCTAAAATTCGGTAATTACATAGAATTAGGGCTTTTGATTTTTCTTCAATTTCTATCCTAGAATTCACATCTAATCACAACTAATTTCACTAATCGAAGATCAAAACATCTAGTTCATCATCCCTAAATTTTCGATCCAAAGAAAAATAAAAAGAAATGGATGATGGATGGATAGAAGCATAGAGGAGAGGATTACCTTGAGATTTAACAAAGGAAGTAATAGGTTTTGATGGATGAATGAGGACTTGTGTGATTTCTTCTTCAAGAACTTGGAGCTTTCTTCAACAATGGAGGAAGAAGAAGAATGGGAGAGAGGAGGGGAGGGGCTGCCGAAATGGGGTTGAGGGAGGGAGGAGATGTGAGATTTAATTTGGTTATAAGATATTACTTTAGGTTAAATAGGTGTATAGGTTTGAATAGTGTTAGTAATAGTAGTAGGTGAAAAGTAAAAACTATATAAAAGATGAAATATCTTGCTAAAGTGAGAGAGAGATCGGCTATGAGAGGGAAGGGAGGGAAAATACGCGCTTTTCCGACGCGATACGACGTTACTGAAATCGAACGACGAAAAACGTAGCTCGGCACAAAATCGTCACGATCTGATTTGTCCAAAAAATCTAACGTTTAAAATTTAATAGGAAAATAAAATTTTTAAAATTAATTCCGACAAAAACTCGGGACGACACAGTCCGAGTTTCATCCAGAAAATCATAAAAACGAACTTTCTCGGGCGAGTTCGTATCGCGATTTCATGAATGTAAAAATCAGACGGTTTTCCGTTCTGAGTTCACGAACTAAAAATTTTTCATACGCGCTAACCCTAAATACAGTAGTCGTCTAGCTGACTTTCGTAATTTATTTTCGGAAACGGATTCGACCGTTAGTCTTAGAATTCAAAATCGTAAACTTAGGCGTGCAAAGCCATTATTATTATTAACTTTAAAAAAAAAATTGCGATCGTAAGGAATTTCCGGGGCATTACACAGAAGGCCCACCTGACTTCCGAAGATCTAGCTAGGCGGCTTACTCTTTTTGTCCTCGCTACTTTTCCGTCTTGCTTGATCCTTCACAATTTAACATTGAATAAGGAACTCTTGTCGCGTAAGACGTAAAGTAGATTTTGGTCTCGACTGAAGGACTTCTACATGACTCGAGTCTTTCTTATATTATCTTATCTTTTCTACGTCAATATCTTTTCTCGACTTTCTCGTTCTCGGGTTATCGACTTTACTCGGTTACTAGATAAAACTTCGACTCACATTCTCGATTCTAGGAATAACTTTACTTTAGTTCTTCCCGCTAAACGAGAGAATACTATTCATCTTAATTATGCTACTCGAGTTCTCGATTCATAAATCTTTTACTATCGTCATCACAATTTATTCAAGTTATAAACAAACATCCACAACATATAAATAATTTATTTCACAAATAAATGAAATAAAAACGTTTCATTTAAGCACATAATTTCAGTCAAGCACAATGAACTCAAACATGATTTATATCTCAAAAGCATTCAACAGTTAACTCGACACTGCTCGACTCTATTCTTGGAAAAGGCTAACTTCGGAAAATAATAAAGATTATCTCTTTAAACTTTTAATAAATCAATTCATAAGAATTTTTGAATTTAAAACTCAAACTTCCATTTAATATTTCTTGATTTAAAATACGACGTTATTTTCTCAAAATTCTAAAATACGTCGTCCTTTCTCAAATACGTATATATACTCTCGTCTTAATAATTTAACTTTCAATAATATAGACTTATTATTTTTCTTAATAAAATTCTCGGTTTCTATTATTAAATAGAAATTCGACTTTCTATTGATAGCTCAATGCTCAATAACTTCTTCGTCTTATCTCGATTTTTAGAAATATTTGAAAAGCGTACTCGATTATTTTTACTCAAAAATTATTATTAAATCATTTAATACTCAACACATCATCAAGAAACGAACATCCAACACTTAAGACTCACTCATCTCGATTTTCACATTTTTAGTAATTAACATTTATTCAATCTCAACTCAAGACTTTATTTTATCCTAGCTATTTCTTCATAGCGTTATTTAATCATCTAAGTATTAGCTTATATCTCAATCTCATACTTTACTATTTCTTATTTAAGAAATTATCTCATTTAACTTATTCATCTCTATTTTTATTATTTTAATTCTTAAAACTCTTTGATTAATCTTATAATCAAATCAAATAAACAAACTCAATCTCGATTAAATTTTTCATTAAGTTCTCATGCTCGACTCTAAAATATTTTTCTCTTTAAAAGAGAATTTATTTTTCTTTAGATTAATTCCTTCTTACTTCTTGTTCGATTAAATGAACTTATCCTTTTGTGAATTGTCAAGGTATGCACCCGAGCAGGTAGATACCGACGAGAAGATAGCAAAGAAGTTCCGTGGGGGACTTAGACACAAACTAGGAATGGCATTAGCCAGCCATGGAGGACTGAGCTATACAGACATACTGGGACGAGCCTTAGACATGGAGGCAGTTGTGCCGGATGAACAAAAGATTGTAGCGCCCGTACCAGCAACAACCCAGGCTCCAACTTAAGACCATTCTAACAACAATAACCGCAACTTTAAAGGAAAAAGGAAATGGGAAGGAGGAAATCAGGGTGGAAATCAGCGTGGCTTTCAACAGCCGAATCAGAATAATCAATCAGAACAATGGAGGGAAAATAACCAACAAGGACAGTGGCAGGGACAACAGGCAGACAATAACCAAGGAAGAATCATTGTTCCTACCTGCCCTAAGTGTAACAGAATGCACTTTGGAAATTGTTTGGCAAACATTGACGGTTGTTATAACTGTGGTCAGAAGGAACACGTGAGAAGAAATTATTCGAAACCATTGCAACCAGTAGGATCAAATCAGTATGATCAGCCCCAACCCTTGAGAGCTAGTCAAGCTCAACCACATCCGCAACAACAACAGTCACAACAGCAACAAAAGCAGAATGCATGGATATTTGTGAATGGGCCAGAAGCACAGGACAAGGGCAAGGGTCACTAGGCAAGTAATTGGCATAACTCAGACTGGTAGTAGTCTAATTTTGTATAAGTCCTCGTTGGAGGCAAAACAGTACTCGTTCGACGTATATGTATATATGACCCCGTAAGTGGGCTTTGACTTCGAAAAATTTCTTCTAATCGTGTTAGTTCAACTTGTTTAATAAGGAACTTGTTTAACTTGGGAAGTTAAAAAGTTTATAGAACTAGTATCGGAGTTATTACCTGTTTCAGTTTTGTGAACTTTTTAAGTGGAAAGAAAAGGGGGTTTAGTAAGTAAGTGAACGCTTAAAGTAAAGTGTTAATGAAAATGTTTGATATGGATATAATCCATAGGATGGAAGGATTATGATTGCGGTATCAAATACCATCCAGGAAAAGCTAACGTCGTAGCAAACGCGCTGAGTCGCAAGCCTCTAACTAAAGTAGGGTGTCTCTTAATCGAAGAAGAAACACTTGTACATAAATTGAGATGATCGATTTGGAAGTGCTAGATACACCTGAGACAATAACTAAACCGAATAGTAGCACTAGTAGCTACACCAGACTTACGAGAGAGAATTTTAAGTGAAATCGAAAGAACGATTCAAGTATTAGAAGAAATGTTAAGGACGATAGTGTTAGATCAAAGTCTAATAGTTATCAGGCTACGATAAGTATTATGCCTTACGAGGCCTTGTATGAAAGGAAAAAAAAATCTAGAACTAGATTCGCTCGGTGAAGTGATAGATCAATTCTTTCGTCAGATTCGAACCAAAGAGAAGGAAGTCTAGAAGTGACGAAAGTCTTAAGCGATTTATGTCATTTTGACTTAAATTTAGAGAAATGAGGACAAGATTTTCCTCATGATTTTCCTGCTAAGGATTATTATGATTATTTCTTCGCGTTCAGTATAAGCTTAGACGAAGCTTTATATACGATTAGTAGATATCTTGAAAAAGATAGGTTTCAATGTTATATAGATTGGCCGTGTCGCCAAGTCTATGAAATGTTTATTATGTTTGCGTATCTCGTATGAGAAAGTACGTGTTCAATTCTAAAACGCGCGATTCTTTCCAAGACATTGTTCTTGATTAAGTTATAAGTTATGAAGAAAGACAATCGATCTTGGATCGAAAAGTGCGAGAGTTAAGAAATAAGTCGATACGAATAGTAAAGCATTCTGGAATTACCATGGGCAAGAGGAAGACGTGGGAACTTTTGCGAAGGAGGTAAGCAAATTTCGGGACGAAATTTTTCGTTAGAGGGGTAGAATGTAATACCCGGCGTTTCTTTTCCGTTGAAAAATAAAAATTTTCTAATTAATTAAAGCTTTGCACACCTAAGTTAAGGATTTTCAATTCTAATACTAACGGTGAATTCCGTTTCTGAAAATAAATTCCAGAAGTCGGTTGAACAACTGTTGTATTAGGGTTTTCGCGTCCGATAAAATTTATGCCCGAAAACTCAAATCGAGAAACCGTCTGATTTTACATTCACTCTTTTTGCGAGACGAGTAAGTTAGTAAAAATCCGTTTTTATTATTTTTCCGAACAAAATTTGGATTGTGATGTCCTGACTTTTTTGTGATTTATTTCTAACCTAACGGTCGAATTAGTTTTCGTCGAATATGTAACCGACTAAGAAATTATTTCTCGATTTTTAATACGTCGTATTAGACCCGAAAATGAGATATTTTCGACTAAAATCCTATCCTAAACTGCCACCTTACCCCCCCCCCCCCATGACTCACACCTTGTGAGTCATCCTACTTTATTAGAAAATATCTAAAACATTAGTCATCATCTTCTACATTTTGTTCTCCTTGAAACCGCTCCCTTCCACCCCCCCCCCCCCCTCCCCTCTCTCTTTTTCTCTCTCACTTTCCTCCATTGAAAGACATTCTTCAAGCTCTCAAGCTCCACAAGTTCGTCATCTACCGATCAATCTTAGTTCCGATTCCCTAATCGACAAGGTAAGAGCTTCCTCTATAGATTGAACCGAACAAAATTTCAATCCTTCAAGTTTAATAAATTTCGAAATTTTCAAGGGATGTAGGAGGATGAATCTATGGTTAAAACATGTTATAGTATGCTTAGAATTAGATTTCTATGGTTGAAATCATGAAGAAATCACCCCCCTTGAATCTATGTCATTACCGAAATTTTTCTAAAGATTAGGGGTTTTTGCTAGTTCGATTTTCTTGATGTTGGATTGATGGAATTGTGTTCTACATGTTGTTAGATGACTACATGAATTAAATTAGAATTTTCTAAAAATAAAAATGAAAGTGTAAGAGAAGAACAATGAGGTTTTGATGAAGAAGATGATATGATATGCATGATTGGTTAATGGAAATGATATGTAGGATGATTGAGGATGAATATATAATTTATTGAGATTTTTCTAAAAATAAAACAAAAAACGTAAGAGACGGAAACTCGTCGATAAGTTGAAACTCGTTAATGATATGAGTATATGGTTTGCATATTAGTGATTCTAGATAGATGATGATCGATATTATAAATTTTGAGCGAAATCGGAGAACGTCGGATTTTCGCTAAGAGACGAGGAATTGTCGATAAGTCGAGAATAGATAATGATTTAGGTTTGTGATTCGAACCTATGATAATCATTTTAGTCAATGATCGTAACCGTAAAGTTTGAACGAATTCTAAGAAGATTTGATTTTGATAAGAGACGGAGAAACGAGATTAAAAGTCGATAGAAAAGTCGAATAAGGAAAACCAATTTGATATTAATGATTGTTATTGATAAAGAAACGATATTGTAGTTGACGATATTTCCATCCGAGATACGAGATGATATGAGTTATAGTTAATAAACGAGAAGTTAAAATAGAAATTGAATTTGAAATTGAATTGGTTTAGTAATTGGATTAGTTGAAAGATGAGGAATTATACGTTGAGTTTTTAATCAAGAAATGAGAAGGAGTTTGTCATAAAAGAACATGCATGTAGACTGCATTGAGATGGAAATTTCGTAAGAATATAAGTGGTTTAACATAAATCGAACCTAGAAAGTCGTGCGACGAGTTAACGAGCCTAGGGTTTCTTCACGGACTGTTTTGCGATGCGTTACGGAAACTGTCATAACTTTTAGCTCGCTTAACGAAATCAAGATCCATAAATTAGAGAGTAAACTAGACATTTGTGGCTTTCTTTTGGTATAGAGCACATTCCCTGTTTCGAAGGAAACTGTTCTGTATGAACTCCAGAACCTCTGCTTTGTGTAGAAACTTTCTTAAGTCTAAATTCTAAAGTTGAATCCTTTAAACTTCGTTCCTTGTGAACTTCTAAGTCGTTATGAGTTATCGACTTCCAGTTATCTACTGACCAAAGTGTCGAGTAATGAGCCAAGTCAGTTTATAAACGAGAATTGATCGAGTCTCGTTTATTCGTTAATTAAAAGAAAGTAGTAAAGTGCAAAGGCCTAAAAGTGTAAAACGAATTCGATTTCCTTTTCCTTTATTGTCTCGACCGCTTGTTAAAGTTTGTTTATTTGCGTTCAAAGAAGGAGGACGATGAGATTAGAAGACAGGACGGAAGATAGAAGGTTAAAGTTTGTTCTGTAAACAATTGAGGTGGGCTTTTCTATCAAAATAAAATGAGCGTTGCTCGAAAGTGTTTATTTATTGCTTTAATAAGTATGTTGTCACAGCCCCAAATCCCGAGGGACGGCAAAAGCCAGGGTGCGACTAGGGGTTGGATTAAAGAAGCGGGGAAGAAGGGGGATGAATAAGAATGAATGAATAAACAGACATTAATAACAGAATGAATTACTATGAAAAAGACTTTATTATATAAAAGGAAGAGTTGATCTCGAGGGATCACTCGACAAGGATGTTTTCAAAAGAAACTAAGTTAATGTATGAACTTAGACTAAAAAAGATATATACATTAACACAAAAGAGTTTAGAGTTTGGCAGCGGAAAAACGTAGAACTTAGACTTCGATCTTCTTTCCTAAACCATTCTACTCAACATCAACTACCGCCGCTCCCGTCGCTCAACCTGCACATTTTATAAAGCATATGCAGGGCTAAGTACAAAAGCACTTAGTGGGCACATTGCCGAAAACATAACATAAGTATAGATAATCAGACATCTTATTTCTGTAGCACACCGGGGTTTTTCAATAAAGGCCCGTGTCTACTAAATATTTTCTTACTTATTTTCACAATGTAGCTTGCGCAAGCATTTTTCTCATATGTTACGTTCAATCTTGCCCAATAATTATCACCGTGGCTGGCCACCCCTCAACAGGGTTCCACACACAACGGCTACTGTGTACACTAACTTTGGATAGCAGGTCGGCTAGCTCAAAGTCCGATCGTTTTAGTTAGCAAGTCAGCTAACTAATAATTCTGGATAGCAGGTCGGCTAACTCAGAAGGGTACAAGAGAACTCACATAAAAACAAATCATTTCATGCTCTGATTATCACGTTGAAAACACAATTATCAAAGCTTGTAAACAAAGATTTTCGAGCATCGCTCATATTATTTCGTATATAGAAAAGCCCACCTCACTGATTACAGAACTATTATTCGAGCTTCTGTCTCTGGTCTTCCATCCTATCTTCAGTACTGACTTCCCCCTTTTATCATAAATAAACAAACTTAAACAACTTGAACGCAATCGATAAAAGAAACAGGAAATCGAAACTGGTTTTAGTCTTTTTAGGCATTTGCACTTTACTACTTCCTTTTGATTAATTAATAAACGAGACTTCGATCAATTCTCGTCTACAAACTGACTCGGATCATTACTCGATATTTAGGTCAGTAGATAAATGGATGTCGATAACTTAGAATGACTTAAAAGTTCACATGGAACGAAGTTAAAAAGGATTCAACTTAAGAAACTAAGCTTTGGAAATTTCTGCACAGGTCAGTAAGTTCATAAAGAACAGGGTACTTCGAAACAGGGGATGAATCTTATACCAAAAGAAAACCATGGGTGTCTAGTTTACTCTCCAATTTACGAATCTTGATTTTGTTTAACGAGCTAAAAGTTATGACAGTTTCCATGAAACGTCGCAAAATAGTCGCGCGAAACCCTAATGCTCGACAAAACTCGACGCACGATTCCCTAGGTTCGATTAATGCTATTCCACTTTTATTTTCACGAAATTTTCATCTTAATACAGTCTATATGAAGTATCCTTTCATCGAATCAACCATTCTTCATCTCTTATCTTTCAACTTTTATTTTTAGAAAAATCTAAATTAATTCATATAGTCAATTAACAATATGTAGATCACTAATTAATCAATCAAACATTAAAGAAATCGAACTATGAAAAACCCCTAAACCACTAAAAATTTTCGGTAATTACATAAAATAAAGGGGAGTGATTTTCTTCATGATTCGATTCGTAGAACTTAATTCTAAACATACTAGAACATGAATCAAACAAGAATCAACATGCTTCTTCACCTCCTATGTTTCGAAAAAAATGAAAGAGATGGGAAAGGATTTGTGTTCGGTTCATAACGTAGAAGAAGTTCTCACCTTGCGGAATATGAACTTGGAAATGGAATTGATCGGTGGGTGAGAGACTTGTGAGCTTTGAGAAAGCTTGGATGATGAACTCTAATGGAGGAAATGAGAAGAGAAAATGAGAGAGAGAGCTTGAGGAGATGGCGGTAAAGAGAGGGGAAGGAGAGAGAGAGATGACTCACCATATACATACATAAAGTGAAAGAAAAATCTAACTAAGGGGTGGTGAGTCGCTAAAGGTCGTTTGGCGTGGATTTATTAGACGGAAATATCTCGTTTCCGGGTTTTAAACGACGTTATAAAAGTCGAGAAATACTTTCTTAGATAGTTACGAATTCGACGAAATCTAATTCGTCCGTTAGTTTAGAAATAAATCACGTACTTGGAAAACCTAATTCGTTTTTCAAAATCCGAGAAAAAGTCGGGATTAGACAGTCTAAAATTCGCCCGGAAAAATCATAAAAACTAACTTTCTCTAGATATCTCGTATAGAAGAAAAAGTGAATGTAAAGTTCGACGGTTTTTCAATCTGAGTTTTCGGACGATAAAATTGTCAGACGCGAAAACCCTAATACAATAGTCGTTCGACCGACTTCTAGAAATTATTTTCTGAAACGGATTTCACCGTTAGTCTTAGAATCGAAAATCCTTAACTTAGGCGTGCAAAGCCTTAATTATTAATTAACCTTTTATTTTAATGACGGATTAAACATACGGGGTATTACATCCTACTCATCTAACAAGAAATTTTATCCCGAAATTTGCATACCTTCTTCAAAAAGGTAACGGTACTTCTCTTTCATCTTTTCTTCGAGTTCCCACGTGGCTTCTTCTTGCCCGTGGTGATCCCATAGCACTTTTACTATTGGTATCGACTTGGTTCTTAACTCTTGTATCTTTCGATCTAAAATCGATAATGGCTTCTCTTCATAACTCAAGTTATATTCAAGAACGACGTCTTGCTGGTTAATTACGTGCTTAGGATCAAAAAACATATTTTCTTAACTGAGATACGTGAAACACGTTATGGACACTTCCTAGATTTGGCGGTAAGGCCAATCTATAAGCAACAGGTCCTACTTTTTCGAGAATCTCGTAAGGTCCTATAAACCTTGGTCTGAGTTTACCCTTAACTCCGAATCTAACGATTCCTTTGGATGGTGATATCTTGAGGAAAACTTTATCCCCAATTTCAAAACTAAGATTGGTTCGACGGTCGTCGGTGTAAGACTTTTGTTGCCTCTTTCATTCTAACTCTAATCTGACGAATGATCTCGATCATTTCACTGACCGCATCGGGTCCTAGGTTCTTTCTTTCACCTACTTCATCCCAATAAAGTGGTGATCTACATTTCTTTCCATACAATGCCTCGTAAGGTGCCATTCCTATCGTCGCCTGATAACTGTTATTGTACGCGAATTCAACTAAATGTAAGATATCTTCCCAATTCGCGCTTCGATCCAATACTACCGTTCTTAACATTTCAACGAGTATCTGAATCGTTCTGGGGGTGAAAAGTTGTACTAAAGTTAAGTTCGGTCCCTAACTCTTTCTGCATCGTGATCCAAAATCTCGAAGTGAATTTGGCATCTCTATCTGATGTTATCGACTTTGGTATTCTGTGATACCCCGAGCTTTTATACCTTTAGAGAGCGTATAATTAACCGAGTGAGTTAAAAGATGAGAATTTAGGAGTAAAATTTTTATTTTCTAAACGAAGAGAAATGAGTAAAACGTTTAAATTACTTTGTAAGTTTTGTGTGAATTTATCTGTTCTATTTATCTGAGATGATGATGATGTGATATTCTTGTTGAGTTGCTTATATGAAAATGAGTATGAGATTAATTACTATAAAAATCCCGAAGAGTTTGCTTGATTGAGATAGCATAATATTAATCGCCGAGAAATATATTTATACCGATGAACTTAGAATAGAATTGAATTAGAATCTTCGAACCTAGAATTGCTTTTAAGGTCACTGAGATAGGGTAAGAGCTTATCCGAGAATTGAGAAGAGTAATGAGAAGTTAATCTTTAAAGGATTAATAAATGGATTAATAAGCCGACTAAATTCCTTTGAGATTTAAAAGACTAAATGATCGAAACCCTTAATCTTTTAATTGAGACGTGAAATAGGATTGAGATGACTTAGTGACAAAAGTGAGACGAGAAGAGGTTAGACTCGTTTATAGCATAAAAAGAAATTAATACGAATCGTTTTATCCGGAAAATCTTTACGACCGGGTAATTAACACCCGTAACGACACGACGAAGACACGTGTCGACACACCTCTCTCCCCCTCACGCCACCTCACACCTATCTACAAGGCTATATATAGATGTTATCATGATTATTCTCTAGAAATGACCAACAATACTTAGTAAATTGTGTAATCAAAATATGCATGCAATCAACATCACATCAACCTATCCATTCATGTCTTAATACAATTTCCAACATCAAAACATCATCATTCTTATTCCTTATGTTGGAATTCAAAATGCATGCAACTTTATTCAAAGAGAGAAGAACTTATTCATCTACACTACTCTCCCTCTCTCATTCGAACTCTCTCTCTCTCAAAACAACAAAGAAAACAACACATTCTCTCTAATCTCTCTCAACTCTTGGCACTCTCTCAAACTCACACATACATTTGATTTTTCTTACATGCAACCATGTATTCAAGCTCCTCATCCATGGAAATGAAGTAGAAAGTATCATCCTCCATTCATTCCATCCATATTTTCAAGAAAAAGGTAATAATCCTCCAAGTTCTTGAAGTTAAATTCAACAATCATCCTACATTTTCTTCATTGTGGCTCTTAAGCCCTAAAAGAGATAGATGATTAATTTCATGTTATTCTTTTCTTTGAGGATTCAAGAAGACTTCTTTCTTCCCTTCAAGTCCAAGCTTTGAAGCTACAATTTCCATCCATTTCAATTCCAAGAGCAAAGAGAAGGATTTCCATTTAAATTAAAGTATGATATTCATTTGATTAGTTGTAAATATGTATATCTCTAAGTCCTAAAAGAAAGAAACTATGCATGCATGCTATTTAATTTATGTTAAGGCAAACTTAGGATGTGCATGTAATAATCGAGTGAGAAGAAATCGTTAGGAGAATCGAACATTAGGTTTTAATCGATGAATTAAGAGAAGAAAAAGAATTTAAAACCCTAAAATCTTGATGAATACCGAAAATGTTAGACAAAATAGGAAAAATATGAATTCTTTGAGTTATTGATATTTTGATGCTTGATTTGTTATTTTTATCATGTTGAGAATGAGATTATATGCATGAAAAATTGAGAAATAAATTTCACAAAAAAGGGCATGAATGCCGTGTATTATGATGAAAAATGGAGAAATTATTTTGTTGATTTTGTTGATGAATTGAGTGATGTTTTGATCAATGAGATGATTGTATGATATGTTAGTATAATCATACATGTTATTAAGTTAAGAAAATGAGATTGCATGTTGAGGTTTTTAAAGAAATTAAATGTGATGATATAAAGAAGATTGAATGTTTAAGTGTTACAATATATGTATGATTATTAGTTAAATTATAAGTAAAGATAGAAGTTTTATAATAAAAAGATTAGAGTTTAAAAGCTTTTAATTTATTAAAGATGAAAAATGCATGAAAGATATGTTAATGAATTTTCTTGTATTAAAATTTAAATAATTGAATTTTTACTAAACTACAACAAAAAGATATTTTATAACTTAACTAATAAAATGAGCTAGTTTATAAAAATGTTTATTAAAAGATAAAGAAAACCTATTAAGTAAGAAATGGCTTAAAAGTTAAAGATAAGAGAAGAAGAAATTATTAAAGAAGTAAGCAAGAATTGAGAAAATCGAGTTTAAAAAGAATTAATCGATAAGAAGTAAAAAGGAAGTTTTAATCGAGTAAAGAAAAGATGCTAGACGAGTAAGGTTAGATACTTGTATAATTTAATCAAGAAAATAATGATGGAATAAGATATCGTGTAATGAGTTGAAAAGAATTAATTAAAAATAATTAATTGAGTACGTTGCTTTCAACCAAGCGAATTAAAAATAAACCAATAGAAATTACCGAGTGAATAATTAGAAATAATAGTCGAGTTAAGAAATGAGATTTGAATTAGAAATGAATAAGAAATTCTAATTTCATAAGAGTTTAATATTAATAAAAAGAATTTTTATTAAATAAGTAGAAGTTATAAATACCTCTTAAGATAACGGATGTAGAACAAAGCGTTGTCTATAAAATAAGAAAAATAGAGTAAATAGTTTGAGCCTTCATAAAAAGAAATGCATAATCGAGTTAGGTTTTAAGATTTGAATTAAATGAATGTTAATGTGTCTTGAAGTATGTTTGATTTATTTGAATTCATTATATGAATGAATAAGTGTTTAAATGCATGATATTAGTTATGATGTGAAAGATAATTGAACTATTGTATGCAAAATGATTAAGTTATTGATTGTTAAGCCAAGGATCAATTGAAATCTTTGAAAGAAAGCTCGGGTAATAGAATGTAGACGATGATGTTATTAATTAAAACGAGAAAAGTGTTAAGACGTTGAATAGTAATGTTAACCAATTCAAGTAGAGTTAATGATTTAAAGACGAGAACGCGAGATCCTTTAGAAAAGTTAAAGCGAAGAGAGAGACGACTCAAGTAGAAGTCCTTCAGTTAAGTCCAACGCCTTTGTGTCCGTCTTTCATATATCTTATTTTTCTATCGATGTTGAACTATGAAGGATCAAGCCGGACGGATCGTTAAGAGAGGACAAATAGCCCTAAACCACCTAGCTAAATCTTCAGAAGTCAGGTGGGCTTTTCTGAACCAAAACTATCGATGAGAATTAATTATGCTATTGAGTATTATGATATGATTTTTTTTTTAAATATGATTGACTTGTCGTTTTTATTAAGATTGGTATGTGTTATCATTTGTTTATGTGAAGATGTTATCATCCTGTGAAAAGCAGGAAACCCACGTGTGGTATATGTTGAGGTGACTGTGAGCCTTGCTTCGGTTAGGCCGGTCACAGTGTTTGAGAAGGAGGCCTACTTCTCAGCACAGTAAGATTGTTTGTGACAGATGATGCATACTGTTATATTATATGATATTTGACTGCGCAGTCTGTTTAAAAGAAAATGTTTTTAACATGCACAAGTAAAACTATTCTTTAACTGCTTAAGTACTTGTGATGTTTGGCAAGGCAAGTTCAATTGTTATAGCTTTAAGAAGCATCTTTATTCAAATGTTTTGGCTTGTGTTCACTGAGTACGAAGTACTCAGCCCTGCGTGTGTTTCTAAACATGCAGGTTGACTAGATGGCGATGGCATGGATACTTGGTAGTGTGGTTTGGATCTTTTGGTTGAGTCTAGTTGGATATCAGACTGGCATTTGTACGTCTTCATACGTGCAGATGTTGGGTATTGATGCAAGTTTCCGCTGCAACCTTTTTGAATTGATGTCTGTTGATGCTAATACTTTGATACTCATGTTTTTGATTCCGAGCGTTGTGCTCGAAGACTTTGAATATTTGTTGAATTCTTAACTCTTTGACATGTACTCCTGAGCGATGGGCTCGTTAACTTGAAATGTTGTTGAACATGATCCTTTAACTTGGTATATATGTATGTGAAATCTCTTGTTGTTGGAATTCTATCTCCCGTCAGCATGAATTACTTATTTAGATTCCTGTTATAAGTGATTTTGAGATGCTCGGATGTTTATTTCATTATGCTTTTGGAAACCTAATTCGATTGCCTTATCTTCCATCTTTGTTTTCCCCGAGCATGTTCCCTTTATTTGAGTTAGTTGTTAGTTGTTTAGGTTTGTTGTTCGTAAATTGCGCTTCGAGAGTCGGGGTGTGACATATTCCATGCAGACGTACAATCTCACAGACATACAGCTGTGCTAACTTTTCCGACCCATAGGTAATCTTAATTGGTAGAAAATGAGCTGATTTGGTGAGTCTATCAATAACTACCCAGATGGCAGTGTTTCCTCTTCTTAACTTAGGCAAACCTGTCACAAAATCCATGGCTATATCTTCCCATTTCCATTCTGGAATACTTAATGGCTGTAACAATCCATATGGTCTTTGGTGTACAGCTTTCACTTCTTGACAAACCAAACATCTTTCTACAAACGAGGCAACTCGTTTCAAACTGTTCCACCAAAAATTCTTTCTCAAATCTTGATACATCTTCGTACTCCCTGGGTGTGCTGTATATGGCGTATCGTGAGCCTCACTCATGATATCGTTCTTTAATTCGTCGTCTTCAGGGATACAAAGTCTGCCTTCAAACAAAATTGCATTATCTGGTGCCTCGGAAAAGCCGTCTGGTTTATCCGTTCTTATTCTTAGTCGAAGCTTCTCAGTTGATTCGTCCTTTCTCTGCGCACTTATAATTCTTTCTCGTAAGTCTGATGTAGCTTCGAGTGCTGCTATATGGTTTGTTATCGTTTCAGGTGCATCGAGCACTTCTAAGTCCATTTCCTCAAATTCTCTTACAAGAGCTTCCTCCTCAACAAAGAGACATCCTAACTTTGTTGGAGTCTTGCAACTCAGCGCGTCAGCTACCACGTTAGCTTTTCCTGGATGATAGTTGATTCCGCAGTCATAATCCTTGACTAATTCGAGCCATCGTCTTTGTTTCATGTTCAATTCCTTTTGCTCGAAAAAGTACTTCAAACTCTTATGGTCCGTAAAAATCTCAACCCTAACACCATAGAGATGGTGTCTCCAAATCTTCAGTGCATGCACAACGGCTGCTAGTTCTAAGTTATGGGTTGGGTACTCAACTTCATGAGGTCGAAGTTGTCGTGAAGCATAAGCTATCACCTTTCCATCTTGCATCAAAACACATCCTAATCCGTTCTGCGAAGCATCTGTATAGACCACGTATTCCTTATTTGCTTCTGGCAGAGCCAACACTGGTGTTGTGGTTAACTTCTCCTTGAGTGTGTGAAAACTTTTCTCGCATTCGTCCGTTCATCTATACTTGTTTTCCTTCCGAAGTAGTTGCGTCATAGGTCTAGCAATCGTTGAAAATCCTTCGATGAATCTTCTGTAATAACCGGCTAAACCTAAGAAACTCCTAATTTTGTTTGGACTTGTTGGCGATTTCCAATCGCGTACTGCCTCTACCTTGGCAGGATCTACCTTGATGCCTTCTGCTGATACGATGTGTCCAAGGAACATCACTTCCTTCAACCAAAACTCCCACTTACTGAATTTGGCGTAAAGCTTCTCGGCTCTAAGCGTTTCTAAGACTATTTTCATGTGTTCCTTGTGTTCTTCCTCATTCTTGGAGTAAATGAGAATGTCGTCAATGAATACTAAAACAAATTTGTCTAAGTATGGGTGAAAAATTCGATTCATGAGATCCATGAATACTGTGGGAGCGTTAGTCAAACAGAATGGCATAACTAGAAATTCGTAATGGCCATATCTGGTTCGGAAAGCAGTCTTAGGTTTGTCCTCGGGTTTGATTTTCAATTGATGATACCCGGATCTTAAATCTATTTTTGAAAAGACTCCTGCGCCCTTAAGCTGATCAAAGAGGTCTTCTATCCTTGGCAAAGGATACTTATTCTTTAGGGTAATCTTATTTAACTCACGATAGTCTATGTACATCCTTATAGAACCATCTTTCTTTTTGACAAATAAAACAGGTGCTCCCCAAGGTGAAACACTTGGTCTAATGAATCCAATGTCTAATAATTCTTGCAGCTGGATCTTAAGCTCTTCTAATTCTTTCGGCGCCATCCTATATGGGGCTTTCGATTTGGGGGCCGATCCTGGTTCTAAGTCAATCGAGAAATCTATATGACGGTAGGGTGGTAAATCAGGTAAAATTTCTGGAAAGACGTCTTCGTATTCGTTAACAACTTTCACGTCTTGAATGGTTTTCTCGGCTCCTGATTCTCCAACTAGGTACACAAGATAAGCTGTGCAACCTTTCTTCTTCATTAACTTCTTGGCTTGTAAGGCAGATATTATTGGTACTCTCTTGCCCATTGCAATCCCATGAAATTCTGTTGGTCCTTTCCCTGGTGGTTGGAAAGAGATTTTCCTTTCGTTGCAGAGAATCGTGGCGTAATTCTCAGACAACCAGTCCATTCCTAAGATTATATCTACGTCCCACATTATCATAACATTCAAGTTGCTCGCCTTAACCTTAAGAATTCCGATTTCTAATTCTAGGTTAGAGCAAACATGCGTGGAAGTAGTGATCTCTCCTGAAGGTGTAGCTACTCTCATGGCGTGTTCAGCTCGTACAGGTCTGATATCTAAGTTATCCGCACACGAACCAGCAATAAAAGAATGCGATGCGCCAGTATCAAACAGTATCTTAATAGGGATGTTGTGAAATTTTCCCATACCTGCAAGGTTTCCTTTTCCTTTATTCTGCGCACCCTGTTTGATCGCACATGCCCTTGCATTCTGTTGCTGCTGAGTGTGCTGCTGAAATTGCTGCTGGGTCATCTGCTGCTGCGGCTGCGCTTGAATTGCCCTCAAAGGTTGGGGCTGTCCATAATGGTTCTGTCCTGCCGCTTGCAGTGGCTTCGGGCATTCTTTCTTCATATGTCCTTTCTGTCCGCAGTTAAAGCAAACACCCATGCCTGCTTCACAAACGCCGGGATGCATCCTATTACACTTTTGACAAATAGGAAAGGTAACCCTCCCTGGGTTATTATTTCCATGGTTGTAATTCTTTTCTTGTCCCTGTGGCTGATTCTACTGATTATTTCCTCTCCCTTGGCCTGCCTATCTATTTCCCTGAAGAAACAACCCTGACTGATTGTTTCCCTACCACGGTTTCTTTCCAAAATTGTTGTTCTGATTCGGCTGCTGATAGCCTTGTTGATTGCCACTTCTCTGATTTCCCTGGTTGTTGTAGTTCTGATTGTATCCACTGCTATTTCCCCATTCCCACTTTCTTTTCCCTTGGTAGTTGTTGTTGTTGTTGTTGTTGTTGTAGTAACCTCGGTTTTGATTCTGGGTTGGAGCTGGTGCGGTTGTTATTGCTTTTCTTTCGTCAGGCACTACGGCCTCCATCTCTAGGGCTCGCCTTAAAACTTCAGTATAGCTCAGCTCTCCATGACTGGCTAATGCGATTCCAAATTCATGTTTCAATCCCCCACGGAACTTCTTTGCTATTTTATCTTCGGTATCCACTTGAGCAGGCGCATACCTCGACAATTCACAAAACTTGGCGTCATATTATGTTACCGTCATCTTTCCCTGTTTCAGATTGTAGAACTCAGCCTCCTTCTGAGCCCTATACGTCTTAGGGACGTACTTATCATACAGTGCTTCCTTGAATTCTTTCCAGGTAAAACGAGCCAGGTGCTCTGCGGGTATAACCTTCTGTCGAGCTTCCCACCAGTAGTCAGCTGGTCCGGAAAGCTGAAATAAGACACACAGTAGTCGCTGCTCATCAGTACATCTGAGGAGTTTGAAAATCCTTTCGATAGATCGTAACCAAAGCTCAGCATCGCTTGGGTTTCCCGATCCATTGAACACATGTGGGTTATGTTTGAGAAATAAATCCTCAATATCATGACGAGCTGGTGGTGGTGGTGGTGATGGTGATAGTGGTGGAGGGGTATCATGGTGTTCCTATTCTTCCTCCCTATAATTCTGAGCTGGACGTCTACCACGTCCCCTGGGCCTACCAGGTCCTCTTCGATTGTTAACTGCTCTCGGCAGCATATTTTCTTTTGAAACTATAAGAACAAAACTCTTATTAGCACCTTACTTTTAAGCCTTCTTTTACTTACTAACCCTTTTCTCAACTTAAACAAGTTCATGGAAAAGAAAACTGATAATAGCTTCGATACTTTGCTTTTGTTTTAAACTCTTTAACTTCTCGGTTAAACCGGAATATTCATTTAATACTTTTCTTCTAATCGCGCTTAGAAGAAACCTTTCATTAGATTAAGCCCACTCTCGGGTCATCATATATATATATACACGTCAAAAAGAATATTAGTTTTGCCTCCAACGAGGATTTATACAAAAGGTTAGACTACGACTAGTCTAAACTAGGCTAACTGCCTATCTATGAACCGGGTGCACTAACAAGTTGCATCTCTGTATTTACTGGGAGTACTAGAACGGAAACGATCCCAAAAACTTCGTATCCGTAGGGAGTACTACAAAAGGATAGTTACTGATCCGACTATTTACAGACAAAAGGAGACTTCTACTACTACTACGCGTCTAAGACGCCCTGCTCAACAAGCTGCTGTCGAGTTACTACTGCCCTCCACGGCCTACAACTCCTTGGGGTCCTCCTCAGGATCCTCCTCAGGGTCCTCCTCAGGGTCCTCCTCCATCGGGTCCTCCTCCGGATCTTCCTCCGGATCCTCCTCCTCAGAATCTGAACCAAAGACGAGCTGAAGTGCCTCGTCAACCCTCAACGTAGTGCCGTCCAGCAGTGTAAGTGGTGGTGGTGAAGGCACGTCAGAAGTAGTCCTCTCCGAGTCTGAAATCAGGTAGTCTGAATAGGATACCACTGCACGCTTTTTCGGGGGAAGAAGGTGCTCAGGAAGTGAACTGGATGGGTACACCTCTGCAGAACGGGCTCTAGACGGCCCCGCCTCATCCTGTCCCCGGACTCTAGTCCACTCAGCACAGATCTCCTCCAGTGGTGTAAGAGGAGATGGTAACTCTAACATCGCAGCCAGCTCTGCGTCTCTCTCAAGGTACTCGTCTCCTAGAACTAATCCCTCAACAGGTGACAACACTGGCGGTAGCTCCAACAGTGCAGCAAACTCTGGGTCTAGGGCTAACGGCTCTGGTTCATACTCGACCTCAGTCTCTGTCGGAATGTGAAGGTAGGGTAGGTGCTCCTCAACCGGGATAGTCCACATAACTCGACTGTGAAAGAACTGCCTATGTATGGCTAAGGCAAAACCAGCAAAGTCGCCGACCGGCTCAGGGTCATCGCCGATTAGTGCGATGTGGTACCAGGATATGGCATGAGCCTACCCATGCCACTCGCCGGGCAGCTGTACCGTCAAGTCGGCCATCGCCTGATACTCCATAACAAAGTGACGAGCTGCATAGAAGCGTGCAGCGAAGTCACTAACCAATTGCCCGATGTCATGATTCGGGTCCACCTCATAGTCATGGTACTCGTCTAAAATCTCATCAACTATTGTACGCTGTCTCAAAGGTCGACTCTTCCGAGCCGTAACACGTGTAGTAGGCATCCTACAAAGTTTTAAGAGAACACAGATCAGTAACTGGTAGGGTAATAGCATATCTTAAAGAATTCTTATATTCAATCAGAATATTCCATTATTCAAAATTGCTATACTTAAATCACTTAATCACCACTTATCTTAATCATCTAGCAATTTCAAGAAATTGCACTCAAACAATCATATATATATATATATAAAAAAATTTCACGATTTTATTTTCACCCTTTTGTTTATTATTCTTTACTTTCTTACTTTATTTCTTTCTCGAAGAAAATTTCTTGACGATTTCTTTTCATTCTTTTAACTTGTCAACTTATTCATTCTTATGCTTCTTGTTATTATTTTATTTTATTTCCTTAAAACGAAATTCTTACGCCTTTCATTTTCAAAAACAAGTCGACTCCAACGAGTCGGTTGTTCATGTCACTTTACGCAGGTGACATTCATTTAACCTCTTTGATTCTCTTTATTCTGCCCTTTTCGATCCGATCGTTTCTTGGAAATTTTGGAACCAACGCTTCTTAGAACTTCTATGTTCTCAAAGAATCGGGAAGGCCTTAGAATTCGTCTAAACTCTCATGCCGATAAAACATTTCAAACGAAGAAATTATAACTCATATAATTTCACATACTTTCACATAGCATAGCATTCATGCTTTCACATAGTTCACGTAATATAACAAAGTATAATCTTTATACTTTAATTAAATCATACTTGGCATACTTAATGTCATATCATACTTGTATACTTTATCACAAATTTTTGCATATTTATTCAAAAATTTCTTCTTAACAGAAATCATACTTCTGAAATTCTTTTCTTACTTTTGTTCTTTGATTGAGTCGACGTAGCGGAAGGTTGAGTTGTCGTCTACACTCTTAAATTTAGTGTTACGACTTAACTTTACTTTAAGGAAGACTCGGGTATAGAGTATATACAAATACTCTATCTTACTACTCGAAAGAAACTCGTATGCAGAGCAGAAACGATTGCTCTGATAACACTCTGTGGTATCACTAGAAAAATAACTTATGACCAGAGCAGAACCGACTGCTCTGATACCACTCTGTCACAGCCCCAAATCCCGAGGGAAGGCAAAAGCCGGGGTGCGACTAGGGGTTGGATTAAAGAAGAGGGAAGAGTTGATCTCGAGGGATCACTCGACAAGGATGTTTTCAAAAGAAACTAAGTTAATGTATGAACTTAGACTAAAAAAGATATATACATTAACACAAAAGAGTTTAGAGTTTGGCAGCGGAAAAACGTAGAACTTAGACTTCGATCTTCTTTCCTAAACCATTCTACTCAACATCAACTACCGCCGCTCCCGTCGCTCAACCTGCACATTTTATAAAGCATATGCAGGGCTAAGTACAAAAGCACTTAGTGGGCACATTGCCGAAAACATAACATAAGTATAGATAATCAGACATCTTATTTCTGTAGCACACCGGGGTTTTTCAATAAAGGCCCGTGTCTACTAAACATTTTCTTACTTATTTTCACAATGTAGCTTGCGCAAGCATTTTTCTCATATGTTACGTTCAATCTTGCCCAATAATTTTCACCGTGGTTGTCCACCCCTCAACAGGGTTCCACACACAACGGCTACTGTGTACACTAACATTGGATAGCAGGTCAGCTAACTCAAAGTCCGATCGTTTTAGTTAGCAAGTCGGCTAACTAATAATTCTAGATAGCAGGTCGGCTAACTCAGAAGGGTACAAGAGAACTCACATAAAAACAAATCATTTCATGCTCTGATTATCACGTTGAAAACACAATTACCAAAGCTTGTAAACAAAGATTTTCGAGCATCGCTCATTTTATTTCGTATATAGAAAAGCCTACCTCACTGATTACAGAACTATTATTCGAGCTTCCGTCTCTGGTCTTCCGTCCTATCTTCGGTACTGACTTCCCCCTTTTAATGTAAATAAACAAACTTAAACAACTTGAACGCAATTGATAAAAGAAACAGGAAATCGAAACCGGTTTTAGTCTTTTTAGGCATTTGCACTTTACTACTTCCTTTTGATTAATTAGTAAACGAGACTTCGATCAATTCTCGTCTATAAACTGACTCGGCTCATTACTCGATACTTAGGTCAGTAGATAAATGGATGTCGATAACTTAGAACGACTTAAAAGTTCACAAGGAACGAAGTTAAAAAGGATTCAACTTAAGAAACTAAGCTTTGGAAATTTCTGCACAGGTCAGTAAGTTCATACAGAATAGGGTACTTCGAAACAGGGGATGAATCTTATACCAAAAGAAAGCAATGGGTGTCTAGTTTACTCTCCAATTTACGGATCTCGATTTCGTTAAGCGAGCTAAAAGTTATGACAGTTTCCGTGAAATGTCGCAAAACAGTCGCGCGAAACTCTAATGCTCGACAAAACTCGACGCACGATTCCCTAGGTTCGATTAATGCTATTTGACTTTTATTTTCACGAAATTTTCATCTTAATACAGTCCATATGCAGTATCCTTTAATCGGGTTTGCATTCGCGCCTTTTGATTAAACAAACGACGAGCATTTCCTCGTCATTTCCAACTAACCATTTACTATACCAAAACAATTTCATATTCAATTCTTATTTCATTTTCGTTCATCCACTTCTCGTTTCTTAACTATATCTCATAACATCTCGTATCTCGGATGGAAAAGTCGTCAACTACAAACTCGTTCATCAACTAATAACAATCATTATTATTAAAAAGGATTTCCTTATTCGACTTTTCTACCGGCTTTTAAACTCGTTTCTTCGTCTCTTAACGAAATTTTCAAACTTCTTAAAATTCGTTCAAAATTTACGGTTACGATCATTAACTAACAAGATTATCAAAGGTTCGAATCACAATCCTAAATCATTATCTATTCTCGACTTATCGTCGATTGTTCATCTCTTAACGAAAATCTTACGTTCTCCATTTTCATTCAAATTTTACAACAACGATCATCATCTAACGAGCATCACTAATATGTAAACCATATTCTAAAAACATTATCGAGCTTCAACTTAACGACGTGTTTCCGTCTCTTACGTTTTTCAATTTATTTTTAGAAAAATCCCAAATAAATATATATTCATCCTCATACATCTTATATCTCATTTCTATTAACCAATCGAGCATATCATATCATCTTCTTCATCGAATCAACCATTCTTCATCTCTTATCTTTCAACTTTTATTTTTAGAAAAATCTAAATTAATTCATATAGTCAATTAACAATATGTAGATCACTAATTCATCAATCAAACATCAAAGAAATCGAACTACGAAAAACCCCTAAACCACTAAAAATTTTCGGTAATTACATAAAATAAAGGGGAGTGATTTTCTTCATGATTAGATCCGTAGAACTTAATTCTAAACATACTAGAACATGAATCGAACAAGAATCAACATGCTTCTTCACCTCCTATGTTTTGAAAAAAATGAAAGGGATGGAAAAGGATTTGTGTTCGGTTCATAACGTAGAAGAAGTTCTCACCTTGTGGAATACGAACTCGGAAATGGAATTCAACGGTAGATGAGAGACTTGTGAGCTTTGAGAAAGCTTGGATGATGAACTCTAATGGAGGAAATGAGAAGAGAAAATGAGAGAGAGAGCTTGAGGAGATGGCGGTAAAGAGAGGGGAAGGAGAGAGAGAGATGACTCACCATATACATACATAAAGTGAAAGAAAAATCTAACTAAGGGGTGGTGAGTCGCTAAAGGTCGTTTGGCGAGGATTTATTAGACGGAAATATCTCGTCTCCGGGTTTTAAACGACGTTATAAAAGTCGAGAAATACTTTCTTAGATAGTTATGAATTCGACGAAATCTAATTTTTCCGTTAGTTTAGAAATAAATCACGTACTCGGAAAACCTAATTCGTTTTTCAAAATCCGAGAAAAAGTCGGGATTAAACAGTCTAAAATTCGCCCGGAAAAATCATAAAAACTAACTTTCTCTGGTGAACTCGTATCGAAGAAAAAGTGAATGTAAAGTTCGACGGTTTTTCAATCTGAGTTTTCGGACGATAAAATTGTCGGATGCGAAAACCCTAATACAGTAGTCGTTCGACCAACTTCTGGAAATTATTTTCTGAAACAGATTTCACCGTCAGTCTTAGAATCGAAAATCCTTAACTTAGGCATGGAAAGCCTTAATTATTAATTAACTTTTTATTTTAATGACGAATTAAACATCCGGGGTATTACATATGTATTAAAGTAACTATCAGTGCATGATGAATTGTTATATGTGAATTCTCTTGTGCCTCTCTGAGTTAACCCACAGAGTGCTATCCAGAGTTTTGGATTCTGAGTTAGCCCACAGAGTGCTATCCAGAGATTCCAACTAAACGATCAGATTCTGAGATAGCCCACAGAGTGCTATCCAGAGGGACATATTCTGAGTTAGCCCACAGAGTGCTATCCAGACGATGGGATTCTGAGTTAACCTACAGTGTGTTATCTAGAATTAAGTGCACAGCAGTATAAGTCTTATGAGTGTTTATGAAAAGATGCATGATTAATCTTCACTAAGTATGATATGTTTTCGGAAATGTGCCCACTATGTGCTTTATGTACTTAGCCCTGCATGTTTGTTTTTAAATGTGCAGGTTGAGTGACGAAGGCGGAGGAGGTTGAGTAAAGGTCGTTTATAAGAAAGAAGAATTGTGTTATCATTTTACGTTTTTCCGCTACAAACTAATACACTTATTGTTGTGTAATCTTTTCGGTTTAAGTTGTTCACACTTTAAACCTAGTCTTCTCTGATCACAACTTGTTCGAGCGATCTTTCGAGATTGACTCTCTTTTGTCTAATAAGAATCAGTTCATAGTATATTATCTTGATTATAGATGTTAATTTATTCATTTATTTTGTAATTCCCCTTTCTTCCCCGTCTCTTTAGTCCAACCCCTAGTCGCACCTCGGTTTGGCCGTCCCTCGGGATTTGGGGTTGTGACATCAAATCCATAACTCAATCATATTATCATACGTAGCTCATAACATACTCATAAACATAATCAAATCATCAAACAACAATTAAATCAAATTCTCCTAATTTTAACCTAAATTTTCGGTTTCACTAGAAAATTGGGCAAACAAGTTTTTCTCATTCTTTCATGCATATAAATCACTCTAATCATCATCACAAAACACATATCATCAAGAAATCATCAAAAACTTATCAAGATTAATTTTTTTTTCTTCTTTTTCTTCCTTATTCTCGGCTTCAACTCAAATTTTTATAGGATTATTTTTCTTTTCTTTTCTCTCTTAATTCTTGATTCCTATATGAAATCCTAGGATTTGTACTCCTCATTATATACTCATATCATCATCATCGATCATCCTAGTTTTCCTAAGCAAAATTTAAACATGCATTCTTCCTTCTTTTTCTTTAACTTTATACATTTACATATATGTAGAACTTGAAATAAAATCATACTTTGAAGTAAAATAAATCAAGCTTCTTCTCCTCTTGGATCGATGGTAAAGGAAGGGATGATGATCTTCAAATTCTAGCTTGGATTTTCATGGAGGAATCCATCTCTAGTCCTCAAGAAAGAAAAGCAAAAATTAATCATCTCCTTAGGGCTAAGTGCCGAAAATTAAGAAAATAAAAAGGGAGATGATTTTGATTCTTGAATAAATCTCAAAGCTTTGAAGAATAGTTTACCTTCTTAGATTAGGGTTTGAAGGTTGAAGATGATGATGATGATCTTGAAGCTTTTGGAGATTAGAGCTTCAAGCTTCCATGGAGTTCACACTAGTGTGTGTGTATGTGTGTTTGTGAGAGAGAGAGATGGGAGGGCTGTATTTCCAGCCGAGAGAGAGAGATGAGAGAGATTGCTTGATATTTTTCTTAGTAGAGAGAGAGAGAGTTGAAATTTAGGGAATGAAATGATGAAATGATATGATGAATATTCTCTTAACTAAGAAAAGAATATAATTAAGAGAGAGAGAGGGCTTGATGTCGGCCAAGAGAGAGAGGGAGAGAGAAATAAATAAATATCTCACTTTAACTGGTATAATTTTCCCCGGAAGAAAAAGTTTTCCTGTAGAATATATCCGTATTATTTCGTTTATCTCTCAAATGACTTAAAACTCTCATCGACTCTTTCTCGACGTCCAATTTCACTCTAACTCGTCTCATTCTTCACCAAATAAATCAAAGAATATAAATACTAAATTTTCAGATCAGAATTCCAAGTAACGAAGAAAATCTAAAAAACTGCTCGGCTAATTATGCCGTTAAGCAATTATTTTTAAAACCTCTCTCAAACGATCTCTGAAAAATTTCTAATATATCTCACAGGTCTTAGAATTAAATCTAGATTCAAAAGACACTAATTAGACTAAATTCGGAGTCCGTCGGTGAATAGTGATTTCTCGGTTTTCATTACTAATCACTGAAAAGTAAAAATTCTCAGAATTCTCCGAAATTCATACTCATTCTTAATCTCATATAATAAGGCTCAATCAATGCATCACATACTCGATTCGAATAATCAAACCGAGAAAAATTACATAAGAGCACGCAAGGGCATTTTGGTAATTTTGCAAGAAAATTTATTTTCTTGGAAATTTTTATCACTCAAAGCACATCATTAAGACATATAAACTCATTTAGTATATTTTTAAAGACTTAGAAAAACTCGGGGTATTACAATTACGATCCGAAAGACGTATTCTTTCATAAAGACGAGGCCTCAAAGCTAATATGAGTCATAAGAGATTAACCGAGCTAATCTCGATTCGTAAAGACCCGACAACTTAGAATAAAATCGATTTTCTAGAAAAGGATGCATTGATTCTAGAAACAGGCTACGAGAAAAATGTTTGAATGAGATGAAAGAGATATTTCCCGAACTGTTTTCTAAAGAACTAGCAAATTTCGGGACGAAAATTTTTTAATGGGGAGGGGATGTAATACCCCGTATATTTTTAACCCTAATTAATCGTCTTAAGAGTGATTATGTGTGATAATATGAGATAAAAATTTCCGAGAAGAAATTTTCTCGTGAAATTACAAAAATGCCCCTGAAGGGCAAAATAGTAATTTTCTCGTTTCATAAACTCGAAACGAAGACGAGATGAGTTATATGAGTCTAAGAATGTGAGATTTAGTATGAGTTTGAATTTCGAGTAATTTTGAGACAGTTGACTTTTGGATGAATAGTAACTTTGACCGGAAAAGTCAACCCTTGGTCAACGGACACCGATTTCAGTTTAATCAGTGTCATTGGAATCTAGAATTTATTTCAAGACCAATGATAAGAGTTTGAGAATTGTCTGAGGTCATTTAAGTCGAGAATAAATTTATTTTGAAAACGCGACTAAAGTGAATAGTAACTCGTCGCATCATTTTACGACTTTTTCATTAAACAGGAATTTTTCCTGAAACTTGGGTGTTTCTGAATCTAAAAATTATTTTGTGACTAATGACGCACGTTAGAGAGAAATCCGAGCTCTATAAATAGAGTTTTGAGCCATATTAAAATAAGAGACGAAAGTGCTTAACGTCAATTTTTTATTTTCTTCGTTTTGAGGAATTATATATCAAAATTGGACTCGTTAGAATCTATAAATTATTTTATGAAGTAATGGAGCGAACTAGAGTGAAATCCGAAGTCGAGAAAGTGCCGAAAAGAGGGATTAAAGTTTAACGCTTGAGAGGGATATATTATACGGATAAAATCTTTTCTTCCGGGGATTTTTATCTGATAAAAATCAAGATTCTCTCCCGTTATGGCTGCCGACATCCCCTCTCTCTCTCCCCCTCCAATTTTCTTTCACCACTCTTATTTTGGCAAGTGAGATCACTCTCCCACTTTATTAAATTGCCCCTAAAGTCTCTTCTCTCTCACTCTACAAACTCTCTCTCTCTCCTAACTCTCTCTCACGGAAATCTCTCTCTCTTCAAGCCTCTCCATGGCAGCCACCCTTCACCATCTTCAAACCTTCATCCTTTCTTCCATCGAGTTCAAGAAATCGAAGCTAGAGAATCGAGAGTTCAAAGATTGATCATCATCATTTCTCTCTTCTTTTTCCACCTTCAAAACCGCCATCATTGTCACAGCCCCAAATCCCGAGGGACGGCAAAGCCGGGGTGCAACTAGGGGTTGGATTAAAGAAGCGGAGAAGAAGGGGGATAAATGAATAAACAGACAATGATTAAACGACAACAGATATCTATGAACAGATTTTATATTAAAAGAAAGAGAGAGTCGAGCTTGAAGGGTCGCTCGACAAGTAGTTCTCAAAAGAAACTAAGTTCGAAGTATGAAACTTAGACTCTAAAGTTTTATACATTAACACAAGAGTTTAGCAGCGAAAAAACGTAAAACTAGAACACAACTGATCTTCTCTAATCACAACCTTTTACTCAACCTCTGCTGCTCCCATCACTCAACCTGCACATTTTATAAAACATATGCAGGGCTAAGTATTTTCATACTTAGTGGACACATTGCCGAAAACATAATATACAAATAGATTAATCAGGCATTTTTTTAACAGTAACGCATCGGGATTTTTCTTTAAAATGCCCGTGCCTACTAAAACATTTCCTTTTCTCATAAATCACTCGGCCGAGCATTTTCTGACAGATAATACGTTCGATTTGCCCAATATTCCTCACCATGGCTGGCTACCCCTCAACAGGATACCACACACACCGGCTACCGTGTACACAAACTCTGGAAAGTCCATCTTGTATACTAACTCAGAGTACGATCGATTTAGTTAGCCCCATTGTATCTAACTCATAAATTCTGGAAAGTTATCGGCTAACTCAGAATGGCACAAATGAACTCACATAAAACAAAGCATTTTACGCCTGATAATCACTTTCATAAACACAGTTATCAAAGCTGTAAGAAAATATTTTTAGCAACACTCGTTTTTATTTTGATATAAGAAAAGCCCACCTCAATCGTTTACAGAACAAACATTAACCTTCTGTCTTCCGTCTTGTCTTCAACTCCGACTTCCTTCTTTTATCGCAAATATTCAAACTTTAGTAATCAATCAAGACGATTAAAGAAAAGAAATTGAATTCGTTTTAGACTTTTAGGCCTTTGCACTTAACTACATTCTTTTGATTATCAAAAAAACGAGACTCGATCAAATCTCATTTTAGAAACTGATTCGGCTCATTACTTGACACTTAGGTCAGTTAATAACAGAATTCGATAACTTATAACGACTTAGAAGTTCACAAGGAACGAGGTTAAAAAAGATTCGACTTAAGAAAAGTTTCTGCACAAAGAAGAGGTTCTGGAGTTCATACAGAACAGGTTCCTTCGAAACAGGGGATGTTCTCTGCAACAAAAGAAAGCCACGGATGTGTAGTTTACTCTTCAATTTACGGATCTCGATTTCGTTAAGCGAGCTAAAAGTTATGACAATTTCCGTGCAAGGTTGCAAAACAGTCCGCGCGAAACCCTAATGCTCGATAAAACTCGACGCACGATTCCCTAGGTTCGATCAATGCTATTCTACTTTTATTTTCACGAAAATTCCACCTTAAGGCAGTCTACATGCATGTCCCTTAATCGGGTACACATTCACGTCTTTTGATTAAACAAACGACGAGCATAACTTCGTCCTTTTTTAACTAACCATTTACTAAACCAATTCAATTTCATTTTTATTTCATTCAACAACTTCTCGTTTGTTAACTATATCTCAAATCATCTCGTATCTCGGATGGAAATATCGTCAACTACAATATCGTTCATCAAACGACAACAATCATTATTATCAAATTGGTTTTCCTTATTCGACTTTTCTATAGGCATTTAATCTCGTTTCTTCGTCTCTTATTAAAAATCCAATCTTTTTAGAATTCGTCCAAATTTTCCGGTTACGATCATTAACTAGCAATATTATCATATATTCGAATCATAGACCTAAATCATTTTTCATTCTTGACTTATCGACGATTCTTCGTCTCTTAGCGAAAATCCGACGTTCTCCGATTTTGCTCAAACTTTACAATATCGATCATCATCTATCTAGCATCACTAATACGTAAACCATTTACTCAAAATATTAATGAGTCTCAACTTATTGTCGGGTTTTCATCTCTTACGTTTTTCATTTTATTTTTAGAAAAATTCCAATAAATTATATTCTCATCCTCATACATACTACATACAATTTCTATTATCATTTCATGCAAGACATAACATCTACTACACCAACTCATCAATTCTTTCTCTCTTACATTTCTATTTTTATTTTTAGAAAATTCTAAATTAATTCATGTAGTCATCTAACATCATATAGAACACTAATCCATCAATTAAACATCAAGAAAATTGAACTACAACAAACCCCTAAATCCTCTATAAATTTCAGTAATCACAATATTAAGGGGGGGGATGATTTCTTCATGATTTCAATCCATAAAACCTAATTCTAAGCATACTATAACATGTATTAAACAAAGGTTCATCATCCTACTTTATTCCATATTTTTCGAAAAAATAAAGTTGATGGAAAATGATTTTTGTTCGGTTCATAACGTAGAAGAAGTTCCTACTTTGCCGAATATGAACTCGGAAATAAAATCGATCGGTAGACGAGAGACTTGTGAGCTTGAGAAAAGCTTGAAGATGATTCTTTAATGGAGGATTGAGAGAGAGAAATGTAAGAGAATCGGGGAGGGGGGGGGGTAAGAAGGGAGAGAGGGAGAGAGGATGACTAAGGCTTTTACTATTTGATAAAGTGTGAAATATCTAACAAAAGGATGACTCATGGTGTAGGTGGCGGTTTGGGTGTGTTTTATTTACCGGAAATATCTCGATTACGGGTCTAGAACGATGTTATAAAAGTCGAGAAATAATTTCTTAGATGGTTACGCTTTCGACGAAATCTAATTCGACGTTTAGATTAGAAATAAATTACTTACTCGGAAAGCATAATTCATTTTTCAAAATCCGATAAAAAGTCGGGACATCACAGTCCAAATTTCGCCCGGAAAAATAATAAAAACTAACTTTCTCCGGTGAACTCATATCGAAGAAAAAATGAATGTAAAGTCTGACAGTTGTTCGATTTGAGTTTCCGGACGAAAATTTTATCGGACGCGAAAACCCTAATACAGTAGTCGTTCGACCGACATCTGGAATTTATTTTCAGAAATGGATTTCACCGTTAGTCTTAGAATCGAAAATCCTTAACTTAGGCGTGCAAAGCCTTAATTAATAATCAAATTTTTATTTTTCGTCGGAAGAAAATATCCGTGGTATTACATCCTACCCCTCTAACAAGAAACTTGGTCCCGAAATTTGCATATCTTCATTAAGCTGTTCGGGGTACTTCTTTCTCATCTCTTCTTCGAGTTCTCACATGGCTTTTTCTTGCCCGTGGTGACTTCATGTCACTTTCACTACTCGTACTGACTTGCTTCTTAACTATCACACTTTTCGATCCAAGATCGATTGCGGCCTTTCTTCATAACTTATCCTACTCAAGAACAATGTCTTGTTGGAGGATTGCGTGTTTAAGATCGAACACGTAGTTTCTCAAACGAGATACGCAAATATAATAAACATTCCATAGACTTGGCAACACGGCCAATCTATACACATTAAAACTATTATCTAATAATCATATAAATCTTTGTCTAAGCTTATACTTGACATGAAATTAATGATTCTTTTCAACGGAGAAATCTTAGAAAAACTTTATCTCCCTTTTTGAATTTAAGTTTTGATCAGCGTATATCATATAAGACTTTCGCCTTCTCTAAACTCCTTTCATTCTTACTCGAAATTGCCGAATGATCTCGATCATTTTTTTTTACTGACCGTATCTGGTCCTAGGTTCTTTCTTTCACCTACCTTATTATAATAAGGCAATATTCTAAACTTCTTCCTATACAAGGCCTCATAAAGCGCAATACTTATCATAGTCTGATAACAATTGTCGTACGCATATTCAACTAATGGCAAAAATCTTTTTTTTTAATTCTCACTTAGATCCAATACTACCGTTCTTAGCATATTAACGAGTATCTGAATCGTTTTTTCGGATTGTCCATCCGTCTGGGGGGTAAAAAGCGATACTAAAGTTTAGTTCGGTACCTAACTCCTTCTGCATAATTATCTAAAATCTTGAAATGAATTTGGCATCTCTATCGAACGTTACACTTCCATATTAGAATACTTAATAGTATAACATCCCTTTGCGGTTATTGGCGTAAAGCTTTCACTTGTTGACAAGCCCAAAATATCGTTCTACAAACGAGGCAACGTCTCGTTTCAAACCGTTCCACTAGAAATTCTTTCTTAAATCTTGATACATCTTTGTACTTTCTGGGTACGCTGTTTATGGTGTATCGTGAGCCTCACTCATGATATCGTTCTTCAATTCGTCGTCATTAGGGATATAAGGTCTACCTTCAAATAAAAATCGCATTATCTAGTGCTTCGAAATAACTGTCTGGTTTATCCGTTCTTATCTTAAGTCGAAGCTTTTCGATCGACTCGTCCTTTCTCTGGGCACTAATGATTCTTTCTCAACAAAGAGACATCCTAACTTAGTTGGAGTCTTGCGACTCAGTGCGTGGGCTACAACGTTTGTTTTTTTTTTCCTGGATGGTAGTTGATACCACAGTCGTAATCTTTGATTAATTCGAGCCATCGTCTTTGTCTCATGTTCAATTCCTTTTGCTCGAAGAAGTACTTTAAACTCTTGTGGTCCATAAAAATCTCAACCCTAACACCATAGGGATGGTGTCTCCAAATTTTCAACGCATGCACTACGGATGCTAGTTCTAAGTCGTGAGTTGGATACTCAACTTCATGAGGTCGAAGTTGTCGTGAAGCATAAGCTATCCTTTTCCATTTTGCATCAATACACAACCTAATCCATTCTTTGTAGCATCTGTATAGACTATGTATTCCTTATTCGCTTCTGGCAGAACTAACATGGGTGTTGTGGTTAACTTTTCCTTGAGTGTCTGGAAACTCTTCTCGCATTCGTCCGTCCACTTATACTTGTTCTCCTTCCTTAATAGTTGCGTCATAGGTCTAGCGATTGTAGAAAATCCCTTGATGAATTTTCTATAATAGCCGGCTAAACCAAAGAAACTCCTAATTTCGTTCGGAGTTGTTGGCGATTTCCAATCGCGTACTGCCTCTACCTTGGCAGGATCTACCTTGATGCCTTCTGCTGATACTAGGTGTCCAAGGAACATCACTTCTTTCAGCCAAAACTCGCTCTTACTGCATTTGGCGTAAAGTTTCTCAGTTCTAAGCGTTTCTAACACTATTCTCAGGTGTTCCTCGTGTTCCTTCTCATTTTTGGAGCAAATGAGAATGTCGTCGATGAAAACTAAGACGAATTTGTCTAAGTACGGGTGAAAGATTCGATTCGTGAGATCCATGAATACTGCGGAAGCGTTAGTCAAACCAAATGGCACAACTAGGAATTTGTAACGGCCATATCTGGTTCGGAATGCAGTTTTAGGTATATACTCGGGTTTGATTTTCATTTGATGATACGCGGATCTTAAGTCTATCATTGAAAAGACACTTACGACCTTAAGTTGATCAAAGAGGTCTTCTATACTTGGCAAAGGATACTTATTCTTAAGGGTGATCTTATTTAGCTCTCGATAGTCTATGCACATCCTCATAGAACCATCCTTCTTTCTAACAAACAAAACAGGTGCTCCCCAAGGTGAAACGCTCGGTCTAATGAATCCAAGGTCTAACAACTCTTGTAGTCGGATCTTAAGCTCTTCTAGTTCTTTCGGTGCATACTCCATATAGAATGGCGTAGTTAATAGATAATCAATCCATCCCATGGATTTTATCTATGTCGAACATTTTTATTACGTTCCGATTGTTTGCTACGATCTTAAAAAGACCCTAAGTTAAATTCTATATTCGAGAAAAACTTAAGGAAGTAACGATAATTTCTCCTAAGGCGTGGTTATTCTTATTTTATGATTAGCGCACTCTGGTCCTACTCTTATAGTGTCGACAGGCACTAGAAATAACGAATGTAAAGTTCTGGTATGAGGCAGAATAATGACAAGGTAATCAAAAAGTTTGTCCTATACCTGCCAATTTTCCTTTGCCTTTATTGCGCGCATCTTGTTCGATCGCGAATGCCCTAACGTTCTGTTGCTGTTGGGCGTACTATTGAAGTTGCTGCTGCAGTTGAGCCTGAATCGCCCTCAAAGGCTGGGGCTGTCCATACTGATTTTGTCTTGCCGCTTGCAACGGTTTCGGGCATTCTCTCCTAAAGTGCCCCTTCTGCCCACAGTTGAAGCAACTTCCCGAGTTTGCTTGACAGATCTCGAAGTGTACCCTATTACACTTGGGACAGGCAGGAACGGTAGCTCTTCCTTGGTTGTTTCCTCCTTAGTTATTCCTTTGTTGCCCTTGTAGCTGACCTTGCTGATTATTTCCTTTCTATGGTCCCGTTTGATTATTTCCTTGTAAGTACAGTCCCGACTAACTGTTTTCTTGCCATGGTTTCTTGCCATAATTGTTATTCGGGTTAGGCTGCTGATAGCCTTGCTGATTTCCATTCCTCGGGTTCCCTTGATTATTGGAGTGCTGATAGTAGCCACTGTTTTTTCCTCCTTCCCATTTTCGTTTTCCCTAGTAGTTATTATTGTTGTTATTGTAATAGCCTCGATTATGGGTTGGGGCTGGTGTGGGTGTTATAGCTTTCCTTTCATCAGGCACTACGGCCTCCATCTCTAGGGCTCGTCCTAAAACCTCGGTGTAGCTCAGTCCTCCATGACTAGCTAATGCTATTCCATACTCATGCTTAAGTCCCCCACGGAACTTCTTTGCTATCTTTTCTTCGGTATCCACCTGAGCAGGTGCATACCTTGACAATTCATAGAACTTGGCGTCGTACTCGGTTACTGTCATCTTTCCTTGTTTTAAATTATAGAACTCAGCCTCTTTCTGAGCTCTATAGATCTTAGGTACGTACTTATCGTACAATGCTTCCTTAAATTCTTCCCATGTTAAACGAGCCAGATGCTCCGCAGGTATAACTTTCTACCTAACTTCCCACCAGTAGTCAGCTGGTCCGAAAAGCTGGAATGCGACACAGGACAAACGCTCCTCATTAGTACATTTGAGTTATTTCTTAAGTTTGATGCTTAATATGAGATGTTTGATGATATATAAGCATGATGGAATGAAAAGAATGAAGAAATAATCACTAAAACATAAAAAGAAATTTGGAGAAAATGATGAATAGTGATTTTTAATTTTTGATCTATGAGTTCTATGCTTAATTTAATGATGAAAAATATTAATTTAAACATAAATAAGCATGAATCTATGATTTATTTGGAGATGTGAATTTATTTGAGAAAAAAGTTGATGGTGACCGAATTTATAAGCAATAAATAAAGATTTATTATTATTTTTTTATGAATTATTTGATGGTTTGGTAGCTTAGAAATAAAAGTTGAGGTGAAATAAGCCTAAATCTAAGAGGAATTGAAGAAATAAAACAATATGTTTAATTTATGAAAATTTCGAACCAATAATAAATAGAAGAAAATGTGCTTTTTAATTCCTTAAGCACATATTGATGAGAAATAATGAAATTTAAATTATTTGAAGTGAAATTATGGAATAAAATCAAGAGTTTAATTATCTAAGGGGAAAACCCCAAATTGTTCGAACCAAATATGACCAAAAGAAGAGTTTTGATGATTTTGAGCTTAAAAGAGATAAAATGAGTTGAGAAAAAGAAATTAGAATTTATTTGAGTATAAAGAAGCATTAAAAATGAAGGAAATAAAATTCTATGGAAAAACCTCAAGATAATCGAATAAAATGAGGTACAAAATATAACTTTTGAGTATTTAAAGGTTAAAGATAAAATTAATGAAGAAATTGAGTAATTAAAATTTTATAAGTTCAATAGAACTTTGAATTAATAAAAATTGAGATGATTCTCAATAATTCGAAATTAATAAGAGAAAGAAATTGAGAATTTATGATTTTGAGTTTATATGGATCAAATGATGTTATAAGATATCAATTAGAGTAATTTTGAGTATATTACAACTTGAAATTATTTAGAAAAAGCAAGGATAAAGAAAGTTAATGAGTGCAGTAAATTTTTAGGAAAAATGGATGAGATTTCATTGAGTAAAAGATGTAATCGATGTTATAAACGTAAAGTTGAGAGAAAAACAAGTATATTAGCCACTTGAATCGCTCAATTTGGAGTCCGTATGAGAAAGTTATGAAAAATCAACGATTTTCTAATTAAAAAATTATTTTATGAGAGTTTAAGTATAAACGAGCAAATAAAGAAGTGTTTGAGCTAAAAACAATAAAAGAGAAGTAACGAAACTTGAAACGAGCAAAAACGAGTTTTAATAAATAAGTTATATTGGATGACGATGGTTAAAAGAGAAAAAAATAAAGGAATTTTTCTCTCAATAATTAAGTTATGAATAAAAATTGAATGAAAAATCGTTCAATAGAAATTATTTTGAGCAAACTATGAGAAAATAAGAATTTTCCGACTAAGTTAATATATTTTCTCGAGAAACGTGTCAAAAAGTAACTGGAGAGATTTTATCCGAGAAATCGGAATGAAAAATGGAATTTAAAATTTAATTCCTTGAATTTTTCTATAAAAGACGAAGTTAAGTTTGATAAAACTGAAAAATATTATTTTAGTTGGAAAACGAGCAGTATGATATATCTGCGATATTTGTCTGAGAATAGATGATGTGACTGTGAAATGATACAGTTGTGAATGAGATGTGAAATGTGTGAATGAGAATAAATCTCGTATTTGTTGAAAATAATTTATTTGAGAAAAATGAGAAATTTGAGTTTAAAGAAATAATAGATTTTAATAATTGAGTGCTCGATTATATTTATTAATGATGAAAATATGTGCCAAGAAGTCTGTTGGTATAGTACTTGGATATAAATTAAGAATCGAGCATTTGAGGAGTCGAATTGAGAATTTAGATGAGTAAAAATCCATTAAAGGATTTACGCTTCGTTGTTTTCTAAAAATACAAAACTCGCCCTTATATAATATTATTTTTGAAAGGCGCGAGTGGAGTGGAAAAGTAGGACGGCAAGCAGAGAAAGAGTATGCGAGTTAAGCCACATTCCAGGTGGGCTTTCTGAACTGAAACTCAATAATGAATGTGCAATTTATTGTTATAAGTGCGCTTTTATTTAAAGATGATTGACTTGCCTGAGTTTTTATGTTTTGGTATGCAATCCTCTACTTTATGTTATGTGATGAGAATGAGTCCTGTGGACGCACGGGATGAGGTCCTGTTCAAAACGGGACAATACATGCATTAAATTAGGTGACCGTGAGCCTTGTTACAATCTAGCCAGTCGTAAAGTAACTGTAATCCTTTCTTCGGTTGGGCCGGTTATGTAAAGACTGTGAGCTTTGCTTTGATTGGGTCGGTCACGGTGTTCGAGGAGGAGGCTTACTTCTCAACACCACAAAAAGACGAGAAGCGTAGAAGGATTTGTACATGAGAAAAAATGGTTGCAACCGATTTCAGAAAAATAACGAAAATGTTTTAAGCTGCCACAAGTCAAAATCTTTTAAATAATTATTTATCTAACACTTGTGGTGCAGCTAAAGAGACAAGTACAATCATATAGCTTTAATGAGCAAAGTTTCAAATTATTTTGGCATGTGTTCGTACTCACGCCCTCTATGTTATTTCTAAAACGTGCAGGTTAGCTCGGATGAGGAAGATTGCGGTGTGCTTGGGCGGCTCGTTGTCAATAAATTTCAAAATTAAAGTTTAAGTTTGAGGTTATGTGTCTTCACACATATAACCTTGGGATTTCTTAGTTGATGTTTATATTCCGCTACAACGTTATTTATTTGCAATAATCGTGCCTTGCATGCTCGGTCCCAAATCCTAAGAGCTCGTGTGCTCAATCAAAGCCATTAAATCCTTTTTGAATTCTATCCAAAAAATGTTTGGATCCTCAAAAGATTCTTCACCACCAATTGTCGATTGAAAGTTAAAAGATGGCCCACTTTTCGAATGCAACTTTATTTAAACAACCAAACCTAATTCCTTCATTGATTAGACATCTAAAATCTTATCAAATATTCATTTCTTGGAAAAGTAGTTGATTGATAACTCACCTTATTGTGAGCTTGATTCGATAATTGAGATTATTCCTCAGTCATCGAGCATGTTTTATGAGTTAAAGTTCAGTTGTTTCACCTCACTGCCCCTTGTATTCTAGTCGTTTCAATATCCTAGGAGTCGGGCTGTGACATAATGGTATCAGAGCAGGTCATCTGCTCTGAAGCGTAAACTTTTCTAAAAGTCGAGTCTAGATTTGCATTCTCTAGACTTAATCGAGTATTTCTTGAATTCATTCGAGTATTCCTTAAATTAATTTAAGTCGACAACGGGCCAAGCACCCAACCTCATCCAGCTGCCAGGTACGAAGAATTTCAAAAAAATTCTAAAAATTTAGAATTTCTTTGAAAGTATTAACGAGATTGAATCAAACAAAGAAAGAAAGATTTTACCAAAGAAAAATAAAAAGAGAAAATCGAGCAGTGTAATGAAAGTTTTCCAAGTAAGAAAGAGAAAAAGTTGGATAAAAAGATCGATTAATCGAGCTATTATGAAATTTATTTCAGTAATCGAGTGAGAATCGAAGCGAGTTTGAGATATCGAAATGATTATGTAAATGAGTATTATCATGAGATAATTTTGTAAATTGATGATTGTGATGATAAAAGTTTGTTGAGAATGATTGAGTTTGAATGTTTACAATATGTAGGATGACTAACGATGAGAATTTAGCCATTAAGCAAGAATAAGATCGTATATAGAAAAGTCATTTTGAAAACCTAGCCGAATTTTTAGTACGTTATTATAAATTATGGCTAGTAGTTCAGTACATTGGAGTTAGCTCCATCAAAGGAATGACCCATTTAGTTAATGTCCTCCCGGACGAATGGGCCGAACGTGCAGCATCATTAAAACCCAACTATGTGAGACAGCAGCACGGTAGCATATACTGGCATGGAGATTGCAAAGGGTTCATAGCAACCATAACCAATCAGTTTATGCATTTTGGTGCACCCCCACCAAGACCATTCATCGAGAATCGAGATGATTTTGTTCCGTATCGGATACTTCCAACGCCCCGTTCTCCCCCGAACGATACGCATGACTATTTGAGAAATTTTTCTCCAAGTAATAATTATCCACTTGAGTTCAATGCGTTGCCGACTTCTTGAAGAACGCAACCTGATGGACGCTATGATGCTTTCCGAGCTTTGCCAATCTCGATCAGTAACTTAGAAACGATCTAGTCTCCTAATAAAGAGAGGTCTTTTAATGATTATGCCAAGGAAGCAACAGTAGGAACCGAATAACTTTAGCCGATATCAGGAATCCATCTAGGATCGCCACGAGTTCCTATTTCGATACCCGAGCGAGGGTTTCCATTTGAGTTTGAAAATGATAGAGACATGTTAACCTATCCTCAACCGTACATTGTCGGTAATGACAAAACATCTCCTTACAATGATGGCAACAATATTAAAACGCCATCATGGATTACCCCAGTAACCCCAGAAGATGACCAAACTCGTGCTGATTAAATGGCAACTCTGATTGAGAGCAACAAAGGAGATAACTCGAGCGAGAACGTCACCTAGAGAACTTTTCAAGTAAGCCGTGGAAGAACCAAACAATCTTTAAGATTTGGTCGAACGAAATTAAATACGACGTCTATATGTAAATTAAGACAGGTCGTACGAAGGAAACAATAAAACATCGCATAGATGTTAAGAAGACTTTGAGTATAAATGTTTCTGCTTTTCATTAAGTCCTCACAAGAGGCTATCGTTGGATAATATAGGAACAGGGTCGCTAAAACCGCAAATCTTATATGCCATGACTGTTTTAAATAATATTGAGATGATATTTAAAAGTACGAGGTGAGCTTACATGAGATGAATGATTGAGATAAAAGTTTAAGAAATCCGAAAGTATTTGAGAGTTGAGAACCAAGAAAAGAGAGAATATATGAGAAGTAAATCGAGGATAATATTAGAGGTATTAAATACATACGGATAAGTATAAGATGTTATCGTCAATAATGAAAAGTGTTTTCAAAGTAAAAGCAAGTAGCGAGATAATAAGAGTATATATATATATACATAGAATGAGAGTAATAAAAGTAATGGTTTGATAAGCAAGAGAATCGAGGATGTTATCGAGTTAAGTAACCAAAATAATGTCTTGAGTTGAACATGTAAAGTAGTAAGCATAAAAAAATGAGATAGACGCCAAGTAAGAAATAGTAATTGAAGTATTAATCAGATCACGACAAAGAAAGAGCCTAAGCAAGCATGAAGACTTAAATCGAAATAAGAAGTTTGAGAGAAATGAGAAAAATAGCAAATGCTTTCATTAAAAGAAGAGAGTATAAGGAAATATTATTGAAGATGACAAGAAATTGAATATTATAGTTAAGGTAAGAAAGTAAAGGAATAAATATATTACTAGTATTTCTCTCCGATTAATTAAAAACTCAAAAGTGTGTGAATTAATTGAGAAGGTTTACAATATGATTATAAGTATTGTGTACGAGGAGAATCAGAGAATAAGTTTAAGTGAAAGAGTAATGATTAAACTTTTAGAATCAAGAAATTTTATTCCTTCTTCAAAGAAGAATTTTTGATGAATTGAGAAAATAATTATCTCGAGAAGTATGAAAGTGATTAGCAATTATTTAAGCTGGAGATATTATATTTTGAGTAATTATTCTAGCACGAAGCTAATTATTTGAGAAATTCCTCTCCAATCTATAAGAAGAAATTTCTTTTGAAAGACAAGAAAATTTTTAGATTGAATGATATGTTAATATGATTGAAAAGAAGGAGCGTAAGAATAGATGAAAGGATTTAATGGATGAGTTCGTAAGAGCAAAGGACACATCTTTCCTTAAATAAAAAAAATAAAAATAAAAAACAGTCGAAAAGAGAAGACGTACAAATTATTTTTGTACGAAATGATTAAAATATAAATCAATCTTTTTATAAGTTCGAGTGAGTTAACTAACGTTAAAATCTTTAAATGAGCTTATACGCAAGGACGGATATATAGCCGAAAAAGGATCACATTCTTTATGATTCCTTGATTCTAGAGTTAGACGACGATGATTGTAAGGCCCCAATACTTCCATCCCATTTAAGAAAAAAAATGAGTTCATAGCAATCAGCTGAAAGAGAAAGCTATGGTTTAAAGAAATTGATGGAGTCGAGATAAAACGAGAAAGGAGAAATACTAAGACGTTAAATGAGATAGTTCGTTTTCCTAAACTTTAGAGAGTTATTTCTGTCTAAAGAATGACAAGATACATTTTAGTTTTTGCAAAATAAAAAGCAAAATCTAACCTACTTCCGAGTAAACTGGTCATTCTTCGAACCAGTACTCAAGTGTTTAATAACGGGGAATTAAAATGTCAGCCCCTATACTGGGGAAAATAAGAAAGAATTTCATAGTAAAACTAACCTGAGAACTCAGTATTATCTACAATAACAGAGATCAATAACTTACCTTCTTGAAGTAAACCCGTTAGAGCTAAAATCCATAAGAATCTCACAAGTAATAGTTTAATGAGAAGCTGAGAGCTAACCATTATTTGACGAGAGCTTATCACAGTTATTTATAAGGGCTTGCGTAAACATCTCCCAATTAAAGATAAAAGAAGTAAATTAGAAGCTTAAAGAGTTAACCCTTAAGGATAAAGCCGCAATAATTATCGTAAAGTTTCCTCGAGTTTAAAATCTAGATTCAAAGAATCCCAAATTATTCATTAAGCCTCTCAGTATCAAATAAATAAGAGAGTGCGGATATAATTCCGAGAATGAGTTAATTAACTAAGAATTTCATGATTCGTTTTAACTTTACAATGAAAGACTAACATTAGTTAGTGATGTTGAGAACAAAAGGAGAAGAAGCTTATCAACTATTTCTATTACGAAGATAAAGAAATTAAAGAGATGTAGAGATACACCCTTCTATCTGAATAAAGCCAAAAAGTAAAAGTGGAGTAGCAAGTGCGTATTAGTAGTTAAAGACCTTAAAGATGTCTTTCTAAGAGTTCCATTGAGATTGTCATTTGTACAATCAAAGTTTACTAACAAATTGAAAGCTTTAAAATTTTGAGAACACTAAAGAAACTCCAAATAATTTTCGGAGATAAATCGAGTGTAATTTTCTTGAAATACGCCAAATCTTTTATGACAATGGTAGATGAGAATATATGTTGTCTATGAGAAATTAAATAAGGTTGAGTCATATTTCTAAATTTGAGGATGGAGAAATAAATGAGAAGACGTTTTTAAAATAGTTCCGTGAGAGTAAAGCGGCATTAGTTCGAGTTATAAAATAAAAATAAAGTCAACGTTTAGATAGATGAATGTTTTAGTAGTGTTGATGAGTATATTATATTTTCCATAAATATATGGATGAGTACGTTAACGAATTTATCGATCATATTTTCGTGAGTTCAAAAGAGTAAAGTCAAGTATTAGCAGCATTTCTAAAATGCATTAAAGAAATTGAGAACGGAGAATTTTTATTTTTTTTTATGAAAAATATTTCGTTCCGTCCAAAGGAATGAAAGTAAAACCAGCTGAAGAACAAATTTCGTAAAGATGGAAAACATTAATCTCACCAGAGGAGATTCATAATTCTCCAAAGTATAGCAGTCTATTATTAAAGAGTCATAAGAGGATTGTTAAATCAAACTATTTGTGTCACAACCCCAAATTCCGAGGGACGGCAAGGCCGGGGTGCGACTAGGGATTGGATTTAAGAGGCGGGGAAGAAAGGGGGAATTATTGAATAAACTGACATTTATAAACAATATAATTACTATGAACTTGACTTCATTGAATAAAAGAGAGTCGATCTCGAAGGATCGCTCGACAGAGTTGCTCACAAAAGGAACTAAGTTTTAAGTACGAAACTTAGACCAAAAGTTATACATCAAAATGAAATAGTTTTTCAGCGGAATAACGTAGAGTTTAAAACTGTTCTTCTTTCCTAAAGTACGACCTCTACTCAACTTTCGCCGTCTCCGTCACTCAACCTGCACATTTATAAATACATACAGGGCTAAGTATAATCATACTTAGTGGGCACAGTGCCGAAAACATAACATACTTATAGATTAATCAGGCATTCTCAAAGTAACACAACGGGGTTTTTCTTTCAAAGGCCCATGCTTACTAAACACTTTCTCTTTTCATAAATAGCTTGCAAGCATTTTTCTGACTGTTGTTACGTTCAACTTGCCCAACTTCTGTTTCAACACCGGGGAAGAGTTAACTTCTAACACACACGTTTTATTCACCGCGGCTGGCTACCCCTCAACAGAGTACCACACACACCGGCTACCGTGTACACTAACTCTGGAAAAGCAGTCGGCTAACTCAGAGTCCAATCGATTTAGTTAGCAGTCAGCTAACTCAGAATGGCACAAAAGAACTAACATAAAACAAATTCTTTTATGCACTGATAATCAATTTGAAAACACTCTTATCAAAGCAGTAAGTAAACATTTTCGAGCATCGCTCATTTTATTTGATATATAGAGAAAAGCCCACCTCAATCGTTTACAGAACAAACTTTAACCTTCTGTCTTCCGTCCTGTATTCAACTCCGACTTCCTTCTTTTATCGCAAATATGCAAACTTTAGTAATCGATCAAGACGATTAAGGAAAAAGACAAACGAATTCGGTTAAGTCTTTTAGGCATTTGCACTTTAACCAATCTCTCCTGATTAACGAAGAAACGAGACTCGAACACATCTCGTTTAGAACTACCTCGGTTCCTTACTCGACATTTGGATTAGTTAATAATGGAAGTCGATAACTCTTAACGACTTAAAAGTTCTTAAAGAATCAAGTTGAAAAGAATTCATTTTAAGAAAATGAGTTTCGAAAAGTTTCTGCACAAGTCAATAAGTCTGGAGCTTATACAGAACAGAGTATTTCGAAACAAGGGGATGTTCTTGGTACCAAAAGAAAGCTACGGATGCCTAGTTTACTGTCCAATTTATCGATTTTGTTAAACGAGCAGAGAGTTATGACTGTTTCCGTAAAAGGTCGCAAAACAGTCCGAAAAACCCTAGACGCTCGTATAACTCGACGCACAAATCCCTAGGTTCGACCAATGCTATACAACCTTTATGTGCATGAATTTTTTTATCACATTTCAGTCAAGTCTCATAATTATCTAACGTGCATACTTTCTCGTTCCTCGATTAAAACTACGACGATTACTTCTCGTCTTTTCAACCAATCATTTACACTTAGAATTTCCATTTCAATTTCAAATCAATTTCAACATTCAACTTCTATTTTCTATTTCATAACCTATATGAAATCTTTATCAACTTCATTCCTACTTATTAATCAACTACGAACTCAAATCAATCAACATATAAAGTCTCGATTCCTTCTTTCTTCTTTTACGTACTTACTTACTTTGTTCGATTTTCCAAAGTTGTTAGTTAATTCTCAATAAATTTAACAACTACCCTAACATATCAACAATTACTAATATTCGATTAGTTTTCTCGTTTGATTTTTCTATCGACGATTACGCTCGACTCTTCGTCTCTTACGAAAAGTTCGACGTTCTTAGATTTCGTTCAAACTTTCCAATTATCGTCATTAACTACATAGATTAACTAATATGCAAACCATAAATCCATATCAACATCAAAACTAATTCTATCGACGATTCTTCGTCTCCAACGATTTCGTTTTTATTTTTAGAAAAAATCTAAATTAAATCTATGTTGAACTACATGCTTCCTATATCATAAATATCAAATCATATCATCAAAATCATAACAACTACTCATTCAAAATCATGCTTCTTCATCTCTTACATTTTCATTTTTATTTTTAGAAAATTCCAAAACAATTCCTACACCAACATATCAATACCTAGAGTGATATTCCATCAACCAATCATCTAAAATCATGAATTTAAAACATCAAACCCTATACCCTTAAATTTTCGGTTATGATAAAGGAATAAGGGGAAATGATTTTCACTTGATTCTAACCATGGAAATCTATTTCTAAGCATACATAATCAAGTTATAATTTAGAACATCATCTTCTTCCTCTCTTACATATTTTCAAAAATTTCCATAATTAGAGGAATGAAATTTTGTTCGGATAGAAGTGAAGAGGAGGCTCTCTTCTTTCCAAATATGAACTCGGATTTGAAATTGATCGGTAGATGAAAAAGTTATGGAACTTGAATGCTTGAAGAACTTAATGAACTTGATGAAGATCTTGATGAAGATGAAGAACAAGAGAGAGAAGGGAGTGTTTGGGGGGGGGGGGGGGGAGGGGCTGTTAAGAGAGAGGGAAGAGTGTGATGACTAAGAGATGATATTTAACATAATAAAGTGAAAATATCAAGATGGATGACTAAGGGGTGTAGGTGGCGGTTTGATGAGGGATTTTTATCCCAAAATATCTCGATTACGGGTCTAATACTGCGTATTGAAATCGATTAATTAATTTTTTAGACGGTTACGTTTTCGGCGAAAACTAATTCGATCATTAGATCGGAAATAATTTACTTAGTCCGATAGCATAATTCGATTTTTGAAATTCAAAGAAAAGTTGAGACATGACAGTTCAAATTTCGCCCGGAAAAATAATTAAAACTGACTTTCTCCAGTAGACTCGTATTGCAAAATAAGTGAATGTAAAGTCAGACGGTTTTTCGATCTGAGTTCTCGAATGAAAATTCTATCGGACGCGAAAACCCTAATACAGTAGTCGGTTGAACGACTTCTGGAATTTGTTTTAAGAAACGAATTTCACCGTTAGTGTTAAAACTGAGATTCCTTAACTTAGGCGTGCAAAGCCTTAATTTCTTAGAAAATTTTTATTTCTCGTCGGAAAAGAAAAACCGGGTATTACATTCTACCCCTCTAACGAAAAATTTCGTCTCGAAATTTACTTATCTCATTCGAAAAAAATTTCCCACGTAGCTTCCTCTTGCCCGTGGTGACTCCATAATACTTTACTAATCGTACTGACTTGCTTCTTAACTCATGCACTTTTCGATCCAAGATCGATTGCGGTCTTTCTTCATAACTTATATCATAACTAAGAATAATGTCTTACTGGTGGATCATGTACTTTAGAATCGAACACGTACTTTCTCAATTGAGATACACAAATATAGTAAACATTCCATAGACTTGGTGACACGGCCAATCTATTCATATTAAAACTATCTTTTCCAAAATATCTACTAATTATACAAATCTTTGTCTAAGCTTATACTTGACATGAAAATAATTACCATATCCCTAACAGGAAAATCATGAGGAAAAACTTGTCCCCATTCTCTAATTTTAAGTCTGATCGGCATATATTACTTAAGACTTTCGTCCTCTCTAGATTTCTTTCTTTCGTCAACTCTAAACTTTGATTTAACACTATCATTCTTAACATATCTTCTGGTACTTGAATCGTTCCCTCGGATTCACCTTAAATTCTCTATCGTAGGTTTGGTATAGCTACTAGTGCTGCTATTTGGTTAGTTATTGTCTCAGATGTATCGATCACCTCTAAATCCATCATCTCTAATTCCTGTACGGTTTCTATGTCTCATATGATTTCTTCAATTCCAATCCTCCATCCAGGCTTGTAGTGCAGATATTATAGACATCCGTTCACCCATCGGTATTCCATGAAAATCTGTAGGGTTCTTCTCAGGCTAATTGAAGGAAATCTTTTTCTTGCGGCAGAAAATTGTTGCGTAGTCGCTTGTATATCCAATCCATTCCAAGGATTATATTTATCATATTCAGATTTGTTCACTACATCCTTAGGAGATCCTAAGTTAAATTCTATGTTTGAGCAAACAAAAGAAGTGGTGTTGATTTCTCTCCTGAGGGCGTGGTTACTCTCATTTTATGATTAGCGCGCTTTGGTTAAATTCCTATAGTGTCTATACGAGCTCTAGTAATAAAAGAATGTGAAGCTCTGGTATCAACTAATTTATGACTGGGTGATGAAGAAGTTTTACCCATACCTCCCAAGTAACCTTTGTCTTTATTCTGCTGGTCCGACTATTGAGACTGTTGTTGTTGCGGATGTGGCTGAGCTTGAATAGCTCTCAAGGGTTGGGGCTGACCATACTGAATTGGTCTCAGTGTTTGCAACGATTTCGGGCAATCCCTCTTCATATGCCCTTTTTGTCCTCAGTTAAAGCAAACACCCGTGCCTGCCTGACAAACACCGGGATGCATCCCATTACACCTAGGACAGATAGGAAAAATGATATTTCCTTGGTTATTTCCTTCCCGAATATTGTTCCTTTGCTGTCCTTGCATCTGTCCTTGTGGATTATTTCTTTGCCACTGATTTCCACCTTGGTTTCCCTGATTGTTATTGTATTGATAGTAGCCACTGTTATTTCCTCCTTCCCATTTCCTTTTTCTTCTATAATTATTATTATTGTTGTCGAAATGGTCTTGAGTTGAAGCCTGGTTTGGTGCTGGTACGGGCGCTACAATCTTTCGGTCGTCCGGCACAACCGCCTCCAAGTCCATGGCTCGTCCTAGTATGTCTGTGTAGCTCAGTCTTCCATGACTGGCTAGTGCCACTCCTAGTTCGTGTTTAAGTCCTCCATGGAACTTCTTTGCTATCTTCTCGTCGGTATCTACCTGCTCGGGTGCATACCTTGACAATTCACAAAAGGTTGCATCGTATTCAGTCACTGTCATCTTTCCTTGTTTTAGATTGTAGAACTCTGCTTCCTTCTTTGCTCGGTAGGTTTTAGGGATGAACTTATCATAAAATGCTTCCTCAAACTCGTCTTAAGTAAAATAAGCCAGATGCTTTGCTGGTATAACCTTCTGTCTAGCCTCCCACCAGTAATCAGCTGGTCCGGATAGTTGGAACGCAACACATGACAGACGCTCCTCATCAGTACATCTGAGAAGTTTAAAGATTCTTTCTATGGATCGTACCCAAAGCTCAACATCGGTCGGGTTTCCAGATCCATTAAAGACATGTGGATTTCTTTTGAGGAAAAGATCCTCAATATCACGACGGGGTGGTGGTGGAGAATTTTTATGGCGTTCTTGTTCCTCTTCCCTTTCACCTTATGCTTGACGTCTACCTCGTCCCCTAGGCCTACCAGGTCCTCCTCTGTTATTCGCTACTCTTGGTGGCATTTTGAAACTAAGGAAATCAAGAATTTTTCATTAACCCTTCACTTTAGGCCACCCACATACTTTTTTTTTTTTCAATCTTTACCTTAAGCATCTAGCAATTTCTCAAATTGTATACAAACTCTTAATGGTTCTTAGCTTACCTCCACCATCTTAACTTACCTTAATCATCTTAGCTTAGACTTCTTAGTCCTCTTGAAGAAAACTTTTAACGGTTCTTAATATTAAAACAAGTCGACTCCAAAGAGACTTTGTTCATGTCACTTATACGTATGTGACATTCGTCTATAATAGGTTTTGTCCTTATCGTTCTGATCGCATCTTTTGAGTCATTTTGTTCGGAAATGACTCACGCTTATTAATAGCTCTATGTTCTCAAAGAAATTGGGAAGGCCTTTAAAAACTCTATATTTCTCTAAGGCCAACATACATCTCGATAATAAAGAATTATAACTTAAATAATCCCAATAAGATAATTCAACCATCTTATGTTGACATGTATCTCAATCAAAAGAAATTATAACTCACATAATTTCATCTAATACCACAAAGGTATAACAATCATACTTTAATCAGTTCATACTTTTATTCAGCAAAAGTATAACTATCATACTTTAATCAATTCATACTTAGTACTCAACATAAGTATATCTCGTACTTCAATCATAAACCTTCTGTAAAAAGAACAATACTTCTGAAACTTTTCTTTCCTTTCTTCTTCGGTTGAGTCGACGGAGCGGGAAGTTGAGTTGATAACTACACTCTTAAGTCTAGTGATATGAACTAAACTTTAATTTCTCGAAAGAAAGCAGAAACGATTGCTCTGATACCACTCTATCACAGCCCCAAATCCCGAGGGACGGCAAGGCCGGGGTGCGACTAGGGATTGGATTTAAGAGGCAGGAAGAAAGGGGGAATTACTGAATAAACTGACATTTATAAACAATGTAATTACTATGAATTTGACTTCATTAAATAAAAGAGAGTCGATCTCGAAGGATCGCTCGACAGAGTAGTTCACAAAAGGAACTAAGTTTAAAGTACGAAACTTAGACCAAAAGTTATACATCAAAATGAAATAGTTTTGCAGCGGACTAACGTAGAGTTTAAAACTAAACTTCTTTCCTAAAGTACGACTGATGGTCCCGAAACAAGTTACTGGTGTATGGGGGGGGAATACACCAGTTAGGATTTAAAAACTTTACCCTGAACAATCACTTCAACTGAGTAAAAAGGACTCAGTTGGAATCTCACAGCTGAGTAAACAACCTCAGCTGGAAGAGTGAGGCTGTGCGGAATGTGGTGGAAAAATAAACTCGTTAAAACAACTCACGCAAAACAGCTCGGTTGGTAAAAAACCAAAACAACTCGGTTGGAAATGTGCAAATGAGGTTTGTATGCCGGTTAGTTCGGTCAGTTAAAAATGCAATATGAACTAAAAAATTAAACACAGACACACAAGATTTAACGTGGTTCGGAGATAACCCTCCTACGTCCACGGAGAGATGTGAATCCTCACACCTCAGTCCAAGTTCTTCTAGACAGAACCACTCAGCTTACGCGGGCTGAGCAACCGTTAAGGATAAGTTTGCGGGTACTTATCGACCTTACAGTTTAGTTACCGGGCACTAAACAGCCTATGTCAAGTTTGCGGGTACTTGACGACCTGACTACTCAATTACAGGAAGAGTAAGGTTCTAGCACACTTTTTAAGGTGTGAGTGTGGGTGGGATTTCCAACTACAGCTCGATCATGAATGAGAGCTGGATCTAAGGTTTGAACTAATAAACACTCAAACTAAGATCTAAGATTGAATTTCACTCTATGAACCCTCAGCTACTAATGTTCTATCACTCTTGAACTCTCAGCTGCTGATGTTCTTAGAATAGGATTTTTGCAGATTTTCTTTTGCTTGATTCTCTTGTGATTGCACTTCTCTATCTCTTGTCTCGCATATCGTTAGTTACTCTTGAATGAGAGAATGCCTCTATTTATAGGCGGAGAGTATCAACTAGCCGTTGGAGGAGCTGTTGATCTCTGATCGTTGAAAGCGATGGCTTGTCTCTTGTTTCTGTAGACTTTCCCGATATGGCATCTGTGCTCTTCTGCTTTCTATCTGAGACAGCCTTGTGTTGGGCCAAATGGGATAATGACTGAACGGTCAAACTCTCATGTGACTTCCTTTTGAAATTCAAATCTTAACCTTCCTGACAGTCAACCTCGGTCGGTTGGTTGAAAGTCTTGATCTTCATCTGAGTGGTCTTCAGCTGATGTTCCGAGCTGTTGAATTCTCAGCTGACTTTGAACTTCAAGTAGTTGGACTTCTTGGTTGGATTCTACAACTGAGGTTCTGAAACTGAACACTCAGTTGTCTTCCTTGTATTTACTCAGTTGGGTTTGAACCCTCAGATGACTTCCTTTTCATCTGATGTTCTCTTCCTCTCTACTGCTTCTCATCTGATGAACCCTCAGTTGGTTTTCTTCACAACTGATGCTCTGAAGACTTCCCCCTTATTGTATCGGAACAATGAGCTCTTAGTTGTATTTTGTGACAACTGATGTTCTGTCTGAGTGATGCCTTGTTGCCATCTTGAGCTGGAGACCTGTAAAGATAAAATCTTAACTTTGCTCAAACAGCGAGCCTAAATTCTAACATTAGGTTCTGGCAACATCTACTCCGTTGGGGTCAGTCGGTTTTGGAATTCATCAAAACTTATACTAATAAATTTCCCAACAATTTCCCCCCTTTTGATGATGCCAAAACCACTTACAACTTTAAACCACTATTGATCTAAAACTCACTAACTTATCTAAAATCTCAGCTGAAATTCTAGACAGTCTATAAGATAAAACATCAAAGGGTTAGAACAGTTATAACATGATATTGAAAGACTTTGTGATTCAGAGCTTGGACAATGAGGAATTGTTCATCAAGGTGAATCGTATTATATACTTTGAAGTTTTTGTTACAACTGAAGGTTACAAGGTTAAGCACAAAACAGATAAAGATACAACAGTTGCTTCAAAAACTACAACATCCAAAAACTTCAACAGCTCAAAAACTTTGACAGCTCAAAAATACTGTTGACCGTACTTGCTGAAGATACGGTCGAAAATCTCTTTCTTCGCAGCTGACTCGATCCCAGTGTTGACACCATGTTCCTTGCAGACTTGTCTCGCCTCAGCCATGATCGCATTTCTGTTTGGCGTGCTCGTGCCTTTGATCATCTGAGGGTGGTATATGCACTTCTTTGGAACTGGGACGGTGTTGGGATCGAGCTGAGCATTCAGCATAGCTCGCTTGAACTGACTAAACATTCCAGGGTCTCCAGATCTGAGTTCCCACAGGGCTTTCTTGAAGGCTTGCCTTGGGTCTTCAGTCGAGTAGACTTTCCTGTAGTAAAAGTCATTGATGAATTCATGCTTGAACTGCTCCCAGTCATCGTTCCACTCAGTATTCATCCACTTGTCAACATATGGGTACCGAGACGGGAGCGGAGCATTCTTCTACAGTTGGCACGTCGACTTCCTAGCCTCAACCTTCATCTGGTGCTTGTTGATTCTTCGCACACTCCGGCTGGCTTTATTCCTGTCGACGTTTTTCTCGACCTTGGCGAGCTCCTTCTCGAACTTGGCCACCTTCTTGGCCTGATCGGCAGCGAACTTCTTGATCCAGGAGGGATTCAAGTACTTCTCCTTTGGCTCCCCCATAGCTTTGGCAGCTTCGATGCAGTCTTCAACAAATATTCCTCCGTCAAGTTCTGCTTTGAGCTCGGCCGTAAGCTCGGCTACGAGGTCGTGGGAGACTTCCAGTTCGGGCTGCGATCCTTCAGCTTCAGCTCCTTCAGCTGGCACTCCTTCCCCTTCAGCTTGCTGGAGAACAGCTTTCCCTCGTCCAGCAACAGCTGCTGGCTCCTTGTCTTCCCCAGCTGCTGGCTCCTTATCTTCCCCCTTTTTGGCATCATCCAAAAGGGTGGCTACAGTGCCATCCAGGGAGGTCAACTTGGCTTCAGCCTGTTGAACTCGGGAAAACAGTTCGTCAACAGCATCCTTCTCAGCTACCTTCTTGGCCAACTCCAAGTCTTGGCGCTCCTGCTCAGCTCGTTGCACAGCTGCAAAGGTCGCAGAGACCTCTTTGTGGAGAGAGACGAACTCAGCTCGGAAAGAGGCAAACTGAGACATCCACTCCTGGTCCTGAGTCTGCTGGGACTTTGCGAGATTAGATTCAGCAACGGTCTTAAACACGTTGAAATCCGAGCTGAGGCTCTGAACGGCCTTCCTTAGAGCCGAGACCTCCGAGCTGGAAGAAGTGGAGATGTCTTCGAACTTGTGCTGCAGAGAAGAGGAGAGGTGTTCCAGCTGATTCTTCAAGCTGGCATTTTCTGCCATCAGCTGCTGCATCCTGTCAGCTTCCTCCTCCTTGCTCAGCTGGATCTTGGACAGCATCTCCTGCCTCAGCTGGTTGACCCTCTCCGAGATCAGCTCGCAGATGGCGTTGGTTGAGAGAGCTGGCTGATCGGAGGGTCCGGGCAGAAGTTGTGGTTGTGGCTGGGCAGCAGGCTCCGAGACAACCATGGCAGATCGGCTGGCGAGGTAGGCCTTGAGCTTGTCTTCTTCTCTCTTGGCCGCCTCATCAGCAGCATCGACGTCTTCCATGCAGGTGGCATTCTTGGCCATCATATCATCAAGGAACTGAACAGCTCCAGGGTTGTTGCACAGCTCCCTGGTGTCTGTCCCTTCTTGGATGCTCCTGTCCAGACGACGTCGTAGCACAGCCACTTTCTGGTTGTAGGCCACCTCCAGGTTCTGATAGTCGAAGTATTCCCTCAGGTTGGACTCTTCGACCTTCAGCCTGTCCCAACCATGGATCCTGAGGGTTTCCTCCTTTACGTACCAGTAGCTGAATATGACGCTGAACTGGTATAGAAGTTCCGTCCCGAATACAGTGAATATGGGCATCGAGGCTGCCTCGGGGAACATACCAATCAGCTTGCGGAAGCAGTAGCTGAGTCTTCCTTCATATTCAGCCAGGATCGCCTGGCGGTTGGCTTCTTCATCGATTGGAGGGGGTTCGATATCGAAGGTTACAGGTTCGATGGTTTCATCAACGTTGGCCGAAGGAATGGTCACAACGTTGGCATCGAGCGAGAGGCTCGGACTATCTGACTGAGGACCCGTTGAGAGAATTGGATCCTCTTTAGGTAGTGAGTCGGCTGGCTCGAGGGTTTCTTCAGACACAGGTGGGTTTACCTGGCTGGCATCAGCTCCAGTTTGACTGTCGTGGGACTCCTCAGATGAAGAAGAGTCATCTGAGGAGGAGCTGGCATCCTCCACTTGGATCTCCACGTCTTCAGCTGCTTCTTCCTGACGCGGCTGAAAAATGAACCCAGCTGGGTCAACCGATTGGCTGGATTCGGTTGATTCCTTCGCCTCAGCCGGCTTAACCACTACTGGACTTGTTGTGGATGGTTGAGCCGCTGGCTGGATGATCCTGATCCTTGGCCTCTTCTGCAGAAGTTCCTCCTCTTCTTCTTCTTTGTCTTCTTCCTCCTCAGCCACCTCCTCCAGCTGGCGCTTCGCTGGCTTGGTCCTCGAAGGGCGGCGAGCCGCTGACTCCACAGCTGGCTTGGGGGCACCCTTGGGAGTGTAGACAGCCTCCACAACGTCCCTTGCCTTCTTAGCTGTGGGGAACAACGTTAACCTGCTGAATGGAGTGTCCTCACTTCCTTCCCATGTCAGCGGCAGTCCATTTGTGGCTTGGAGGATGAGGGCAGTTATTTTTGTCCCAAAGTTGAGAGTCCCCTTGACACTCAACAGCAGTTCTCCGGACTCAGCTGTCATCTCGGATATCTTCTACTTCTTCAGCAACAGCTGGCTCTCCAGATATCCCAGCCAATCCACCTGGTGCTGTTCCTCCAAGGCCTTCTGCTGCTTGAGCTTAGGTCGGCTTATGTCACCGAAGGCTCCACCATATGCGAAGGCGCACTTGGAGATTACGTCGAAGAGAAGTCGGTGAGCCGGTTTCAGCTTCGTCCTCTGCATGGTCCCCTTCAATGGCTCGGGAACAATGAGGATTGTTTGAAGGAAGGTATCAACTTCTTTGTCAGTGAAGTTCCCCAGCACATCTGTGGCTTCGCGGGATGAGCTTCTCTAGCTCCTTAGATACTTTTATCTCCACGACGGTGTCTTCTACTGTCCGGGAGGTTCTGTGGCGTTGCTTGCACGGGATGATCGTGACAAGCCCGTCTTCTGCAACTCGCTGCAGATTCCGATAGAAATGTACGACCTGCTTCCTGAGCAACAGGGACGGAGAGAGGGTTGTCCAGTCAAGCAGATGGTGGTCGGAGAGAATGGCGGTGACGGGAGCGAGCTCAGGCGAGGAGAGAGCCACTCTGGATAAAATTTATTCGAAATGAATCTTCGACATCACCATGTCGAATGATTTCTGGAAAGTAGCAGGCTCTGCAGAGACCATCTTCTTAGAGGCTTTGGATTTGGGCGCCATCTCGAGGAGAGTTATATGCAAAGAAAGAAGGAAAATCTTTACTAAAATTGGTGAAACAAAATCGGAGGGGATGATGAATAGTGAGTAAAGATATGCACGAAAAGAGAAGGTAAGGATCACTTCCTGATTTGCCGTATTATATAATCTTTGACTCGGATAATATCAACGACTGCGGTTAAATCGCGAGTATTTATCAACGGCTGTGATTTCACGACTGTTGAGTAATTTTGACTGATGCTCCACGCGCGCGAGTGAGAAGGTGAATAGTTTAGGGTATCAGCCCAGTCGCACTATAAAGTAAGGCTATAGGTGTTCAGCCAGACTTTACATTAAATGCGATATGATGGCTTGTTTAGTCTAGCTGACATGTTCAGGAATGTTTGAATTTATTTCAAACATTCTCATTTAATATCATAATACCTTCAGTCATAAATGATACCTGTCAGCTGCTGTCGATATTAGCTGTATACCTCAATTGTGCTCCTCAGTTGCCGCATACCATCAGCTGACTCGAGTTCGTCTGTTCAGCTGACGTTTGATGTCTTCAATTGGCAATTCGCATCTGAGATTCCCCCTTCATCTGAGCTTCCCCCTCAGATGGATATCTGACTCTTCAGCTCGGATGGGTCCTCATCAGCTCGGATGAATTTTCAGCTCGGATGACTCTTCAGCTCGGATCCAAGAGTCCTAAAAGATCACACAGCATCTTGAACCGGGCTTTAGGAAGAGGTTTGGTGAAGATGTCAGCTCTCTGAATCTCAGTTGGGATCTTCTCCATGGACACATCCTTCTTCTCAATATGATCTCGGATGAAATGATGACGAATGTCGATATGCTTAGTCCGAGAGTGGTGAACAGGATTTAGAGAGATAGCTATGGCACTCGAGCTATCACAATGAATGGGAACCTGTCCAGTTGTGACTTCATAATCTCTCAGTTGCTGCTTCAGCCACAATACTTGCATGCAACAGCTTCCGGCTGCCATGTACTCTGACTCGGTTGTCGAAGTAGCAACACACGCTTGTTTCTTGGAGAACCATGAAACCAGCTTGCTTCCCATGAACTGACAGTGTCCAGAAGTAGACTTCCTGTCCAACCGATCTCCTGCTAGGTCGGCATCTGAGTATCCAGTCAACTGGATATTGTCATCAGTTGGGTACCACAACCTAACATTGACAGTTCCCTTCAGATACTTAATGATGTTCTTAGCTGCCAACATGTGTGCTTCTCTTGGTTGGACTTGAAAACGAGCACACACTCCAACTGCGTATGAAATGTCTGGTCGGCTGGCAGTTAGGTAGAGCAGCGAACCGATGATCCCTCTATACTGGCTGGCATCAACGAGCTTTCCCTCAACTCCTGGTTCGATCTTGCAGTTCGTATTCATAGGGATCTTTGTTGTCTTACTTGTCTGCAATCTGAACTTGGTGATGAGCTCCTTTGTATACTTGGACTGGTTGATGAAAATCCCTTCAGGTGACTGCTTCACTTGTAATCCAAGGAAATAATTCATCTTGCCCATCATTGACATCTTGAACTTCTCCTTCATGAGATCGGAGAATTTCTTGCATAGCTCCTCCGACTTGGAGCCAAAAATGATGTCATCGACATAAATTTGCACAACAAGTATATCTTCTCCAACTTTGATGGTGAATAGAGTTTTATCAACTGAACCTCGTTTGAACCCCGAGTTCAGAAGAAATCCACAAAGAGTGTCATACCATGCCCTTGGTGCTTGCTTTAGACCATAGATAGCTTTCTTCAGCTTGTACACTCTTCCATCTCCAGTCTCAAAACCAGGAGGTTGTTCGACATATACATCTTCTTTGATATCTCCATTGAGGAATGCACACTTCACATCCATCTTATATACTTTGAACTTGTGATGTGCGGCATAAGCTAGAAAGATTCGGATGGCTTCCAGCCTTGCAATAGGTGCGAAGGAATCTTCAAAGTCAATTCCTTCTTGTTGGCAGTATCCTTGAGCTACCAACCTTGCTTTATTCCTCACAATGAGTCCAATGGCGTCTCTCTTGTTTTTGAAAATCCACTTCAATCCAATCACCTTGATACCATTTGGTCTTTCTACCAACTCCCATACACAGTTGCGTAGAAACTCATTCAATTCTTCTTGCATGGCTGTTGTCCAGTGGACACAGTTGAGAGCTTGCCCAACATTCTTCGTTTCTGGCATATCAGCTACAAAGCAAGAAATCATGGCAACATCTCCAGCTTGCTCGACTCCTCTAGAACTGCCAATTCCTCAGCATATTGGGCATAAGTGTTGGAATCTTCCTCGGTTGATTCTGGATTTGCAACTCTGCTCCATGTGCGCACACCCTCGGTTGGATCTCCGATGATGTCGTCGGTGGAATGAACTTCATACCATCTTCGGTTGCGTCTTCCTTCTTCTTCCAACTGTAGCTGTTCAGAAATCTGAGTTGGAGTCTTCAGAGCTGGTGATTGATCAGCTGTTGAGTCTGGATCCTCAACATTCACAATAGTTCGAGCTGAGTTTGGTTCTGCTTCAGATGTTGATGCAGTTGGAGGGGCATCAGCTGAAGTTCCCCCTTGGGACGAGCTGAGGTCTTCGCATTCATCTTTAGAGGAGTATGGATCCTCATCCTCAGTTGCCCATACCAGTGGTTTAGCTCGGTTCTTTTCCCGAAGTGCTTGCGATCTGGTGAGAACTGGTAGAACAACTGGATCCGCGTGTTGTTCCTTTACCTGTTCCCTGCACTCAATGGTAGATTCATCAAAACTAACATGAGGTGTTATTTCCACAACACGAGAGCTGTTGTTGAAAACTCTATATGTCTTGATTCGAGCTGCATATCCAAGAAATATGCCCTTCGAAGCTTTGGCATCAAAAGTTTTCAACTGAGTCTTCCCATTGTTGTGAATATAACACTTAGAACCAAAAATACGAAAATAAGAAATATCTGGCTTTCTGCGTCTCCACAGCTCGTAGGGTGTCTTTCCCAATCGCTTGGTGAGAAGAGATCGATTCTGAGTGTAACATACTGTGTTGATCGCTTCAGCCCAAAATGTCTTTGGCAATGCTGAGCTCGCTAACATGGATGTGGCTGCATCCTTCAGAGTTCTATTTCTTCGCTCAGCTACGCCATTCTGTTGTGGAGTACGCGCGGCTGATGTCTGATGGGTTATGCCATTCTTTTCGCAATACTCAATGATGATTTCATTTAGAAATTCCGTTCCACGATCTGATCGGATAGATATGATCTTCATCTCGTGTTGATTCGATATCCGATCCATCAGCTTGGGTAGCTCATCTCGGGTTTCACTCTTGTGACGCATGATAATGGTCCACATGTACATCGAGTAATCATTAGTTACAACCAATGTATATTCGTTGCCATTAATGCTTTTTGGTGTAACTGGCCCGAAGAGATCCATATGGATCAGCTGTAACACTCGGTCGGTTGAGGGAGATGACTTCAACCGGAAGGAGATTCTAGCAAGCTTTCTCAGCTGGCATGCACTGCAGATGTGTGTTGTTGAAAACACTCGGTTAGGTATGCCTCTTGCATGTTCTTGTCTGGCGAGTCGGTTCATCGTCTTGAAGTTCAGATGGTTGAGCCTTTTGTGCCATAGCCAGCTCAAATCCGAACTGGTCTTTGATAACAGGCAAGTGTCAGGGAGGCTGCTATTCCAGTCAGCGTAGTAAACATTCCCTGTTGGAGATCGATTTCCCAACAATATCACCTGCTTTGATCCGACATCTTTAACTTTGCAACCCTGTGCATCAAACTTGACAGAGAAACCATTATCACAGAATTGGCTGATGGAGAGCAGGTTATGCTTCAATCCATCAACATAAGAGACATTAGAAATTGAAACATGATTGGTTTCAAGGGTACCGTAATCTCTGGTATAACCTTTTGAGTTATCACCAAAAGTAACTGATGGACCTTCTTTATCCACGAAACTTCCAAGCAAATCCTTCAGATTCGTCATGTGTTTCGAGCATCCACTATCCATCACCCACATTGTAGCAGACGCCTTCTTCTTCCTTAGCTGTTTCTCCTGCACCTGCAAAGAGAAACTCGCTTAGGTCCCCAATTTCAGTTGGGTCCTGGAGGGTTAGAACCAGTTCCCGCTGGAACTGTGCGTCGCTTTTCCCTGTAAACTCGGATGGATTTATCATTCCAGATTACTTTTCCTTCATCATCAACTATAACAACACCTGGGTTATCCTTAGGCTTGTTGTTAGTAGTGATGTTCTATTTCTTTGGAGGAGTTGGATTTCTCCTATGTTGAGCTTTAAGAGGTGAGGTTTTCCCCCTGTTTTGATGGCGATTTTTATCCTGTCTGATTTGTCTGAATGATCGGACGCCATGCTGGAATCTTCGTGGCTGATTCTGATTCCAACTTCCTGTGGCTTGTCTGTAGCTGTTCATGCCCTGCTGAAGATTCATATTGTGCCATGAATATCTCTAGTTGTCCGACCTGTTTCTTAACTGTTGACTTGGTTAGAACCTTTGGTCGAGCTAATGTTGGAACCGCTGCTGATTCAGATGATTGAACCCTTGCTTGTTTTGAGGTCGGTTCCATTCCTTTTGATGTTGACTCCGAGGATGATATAGAGGTCGGTTCGAATTCTGAGTTCGGTTCCGGTTATGCCTTCGACGCCTCTGATTCCTCTTCTAACTTTTGGAACATTCCCCCTCGGTTGATGTCCCAACCGATGGAACATTCTGTCCTACATCAGCTACTCCTTTTCCCTTCTCAGTTGAGATTCTGTTGGTCGCTTGAACTTGCTGAGAGGTGGAGGTTGAGTTAGCTTTTGGAGACTCAGCTGTGTTTGGCTCGACAGCTGTAACTTCTACTGCCTTGATGAAGGTAGCTGGTGGAATCCCAGTATCCTTGACAACATCATAGCCGAGACCTGACACGTCATCCATCTGTCTACTATAGCTGATAAGATTCTCTATGATCTTGAATGACTGATACGGCTTAATTAGATTGTCCTTCTCAGTTTGCAACTCTTTGATGAGTATAGCTATCTGTTCGGTTTGTCCATCTGACTTCTTTATCATCTGTTCGATCTAAGCATCTTGATTTTTCAACTGATTTTGCTGTTCCTTGCTCTGCTTTGTCAACTCCTCATCAACTGGAGCCTTAGCCTCGTTCAGTTGACTCTTGAGATTCTCAATCTCCTTGGTTTGGCTTTTGATCAGATCGTCCCTTTCGGTTAAGGAATCTTCAACTTTGGCGAACTGAGCTTGAAGACTCTTAAACTCAACCGATTGCTGATGTAGTTCCTCGCTGAGTTCTTGAAAATTATTCCAGGATGGTTCCAACTCATCGCTCAGAGATTCCTGCATGTTAGAAGTATTGAAAGAATTTAAGCGAGCAGGATTAGATTGTACCTCAATATCATCTTGGTCGGTTCCAAGTGCCATGAGGCATTGATCCTGACTGATGACGTTGTTGGTAGATGTTAGTTCATCCTCATCTTCAGTGTCTGTGAAGATGTCCATGTCGTCAGCTGCTTCTTCAGCTACCATGGCCTTGTTCTTTGCAGTTTGCTGGGCCCTCAGTGCTTCTCTTTCCTTCTTTGAGAGGTCTGGGCAGTCAGCTTTGAAGTGTCCTTCCTTGCCGCATTCGAAGCAACCATTGGTGACTGGCTTCGAACTGTCTCGAGTTCGGTTTGATTTATAGAAACGTTTATATTTGCCGAACCGAGTGTCCATGTCGGCTAGTTTCTTTGACAATGCTACAATGTTCTGTTGCAGTTCCTCTCTGCTCGGCTCCTTTGCAATCGTGTCAGCCGATCTGGTTGGCCTTGACAATCTCGACTTTGAGTAGTCAGCTCGGAGGGCAACTGACTTTGATGCCGAGCCAACATTCTCAATTCTATTTGTCTGACCTGAGGGCTGCGATCTCCTTCTGTTGACCTTATACTCATTTCCTTTCAAGATTGAGAACAATCTTTCAGTTTCCATTTCACCAAGGTCAGCTCGGCTCTCGTGGATATTTGTGCAAGTATCCCACTCAGCCGGTAGAGCTTGCAACACTTTGAGATTAATTTCTCTTAGTGTGTATTTTCCTTTCCGGATGGACTGGATTCTTCTGATGATGTCCATAAACTGGAGCTCTAGCTGATCGATAGTCTCATCAGGTCGCAGACTGAAGTTGTCGAAATCTTGACATGCATGTGAGAACTTGTTTTCCTTCGTCTCGTCGCTTCCTTCACTTAGCGAAGCCAGGATGTCTCACATCTCTTTTGTAGTCTCACACTCCTCTATCCAGGGCAGATAATCTTGTCCAACCGTGGACATTATTGTGCTCTGAGCCCAGATATCCAGCTGGCTCACCTTGGCCTCCTCTGGAGAGTAGTCTTCTGGCTGTTTTTCCACATACTCCACCACTACGTCTCCATCGTTGGGATTTGTGGGAGTGCGAAGTATTCTAACTTTTATGACGATTGGTCCAGAAGTGAGAACTTGTTGCATCCTATGATGCTTTGACAGAAGGATCTTCTTCATTCGAGTTCTCCATGATGTATAATTGACTACAGAGAACATGACGACGATCTTGTCCTTGACGCCCATCTGCACAAACAAAAACAGGACAAAAATACGAGCAAGTATGCACTAGCGTGAAAAAATCTGTTCAGTTGACCACTGAAGAAAAATTCTCGAATTCACACCTCGTGAAACAGAGTCAGCAGTCTTTTGAACCACTGCTCTGATACCACTTGATGGTCCCGAAACGAGTTACTGGTGTATGGGGGGGGGGGAATACACCAGTTAGGATTTAAAAACTTTACCATGAACAATCACTTCAACTGAGTAAAAAGGACTCAGTTGGAATCTCACAGCTGAGTAAACAACCTCAGCTGGAAGAGTGAGGCTGTGCGGAATGTGGTGGAAAAATAAACTCGTTAAAACAACTCACGCAAAACAGCTCGGTTGGTCAAAAACCAAAACAGCTTGGTTGGAAATGTGCAAATGAGGTTTGTATGCCGGTTAGTTCGGTCAGTTAAAAATGCAATATGAACTAAAAAATTAAACACAGACACACAAGATTTAACGTGGTTCGGAGATAACCCTCCTACGTCCACGGGGAGATGTGAATCCTCACACCTGAGTCCAAGTTCTTCTGGACAGAACCACTCAGCTTACGCGGGCTGAGCAACCGTTAAGGATAAGTTTGCGGGTACTTATCGACCTTACAGTTTAGTTTCCGGGCACTAAACAGCCTATGTCAAGTTTGCGGGTACTTGACGACCTGACTACTCAATTACAGGAAGAGTAAGGTTCTAGCACACTTTTTAGGGTGTGAGTGTGGGTGAGATTTCCAACTACAGCTCGATCACGAATGAGAGCTGGATCTAAGGTTTGAACGAATAAACACTCAAACTAAGATCTGAGATTTAATTTCACTCTATGAACCCTCAGCTACTAATGTTCTATCACTCTTGAACTCTCAGCTGCTGATGTTCTTAGAATAGGATTTTTGCAGATTTTCTTTTGCTTGATTCTCTTGTGATTGCACTTCTCTATCGCTTGTCTCGCATATCGTTAGTTACTCTTGAATGAGAGAATGCCTCTATTTATAGGCGGAGAGTATCAACTAGCCGTTGGAGGAGCTGTTGATCTCTGATTGTTGAAAGTGATGGCTTGTCTCCTGTTTCTGCAGACTTTCCCGATATGGCATCTGTGCTCTTCTGCTTTCCATCTGAGACAACCTTGTGTTGGGCCAAATGGGGTAATGACTGAACGGTCAAACCCTCATGTGACTTCCTTTTGAAATTCAAATTTTAACCTTCCTGACAGTCAACCTCGGTCGGTTGGTTGAAAGTCTTGATCTTCATCTGAGTGGTCTTCAGCTGATGTTCTGAGCTGTTGAATTCTCAGCTGACTTTGAACTTCAAGTAGTTGGACTTCTTGGTTGGATTCTACAACTGAGGTTCTGAAACTGAACACTCAGTTGTCTTCCTTGTATTTACTCAGGTTGGTTTGAACCCTCAGATGACTTCCTTTTCATCTGATGTTCTCTTCCTCTCTACTGCTTCTCATCTGATAAACCCTCAGTTGGTTTTCTTCACAACTGATGCTCTGAAGACTTCCCCCTTATTGTATCGGAACAATGAGCTCTTAGTTGTATTTTGTGACAACTGATGTTCTGTCTGAGTGATGCCTTGTTGCCATCTTGAGCTGGAGACCTGTAAAGATAAAATCTTAACTTTGCTCAAACAGCGAGCCTAAATTCTAACATTAGGTTCTGGCAACATCTACTCGGTTGGGGTCAGTCGGTTTTGGAATTCATCAAAACTTATACTAATAAATTTCCCAACAACGACCTCTACTCAACTTCCGCCATCTCCGTCACTCAACCTGCACATTTATAAATACATGCAGGGCTAAGTATAATCATACTTAGTGGGCACAGTGCCGAAAACATAACATACTTATAGATTAATCAGGCATTCTCAAAGTAACACAACGGGGTTTTTCTTTCAAAGGCCCGTGCTTACTAAACACTTTCTCTTTTCATAAATAGCTTGCAAGCATTTTTCTGACTGTTGTTACGTTCAACTTGCCCAACTTCTGTTTCAACGCCGGGGAAGAGTTAACTTCTTCCACACACGTTCTATTCACTGCGACTGGCTACCCCTCAACAGCACACACCGGCTACCGTGTACACTAACTCTGGAAAATAGTCGGCTGACTCAGAGTCCAATCGATTTAGTTAGCAGTCGGCTAACTCAGAATGGCACAAAAGAACTCACATAAAACAAATTCTTTTATACACTGATAATCAATTTGAAAACACACTTATCAAAGCAGTAAGTAAACATTTTCGAGCATCGCTCATTTTATTTGATATATAGAGAAAAGCCCACCTTAATCGTTTACAGAACAAACTTTAACCTTCTGTCTTCTGTCCTGTCTTCAACTCCGACTTCCTTCTTTTATCGCAAATATGTAAACTTTAGTAATCGATCAAGACGATTAAAGAAAAAGAAAAACGAATTCGGTTAAGTCTTTTAGGCATTTGCACTTTAACCAATCTCTCCTGATTAACGAAGAAACGAGACTCGAACACATCTCGTTTAGAACTAACTCGGTTCCTTACTCGACATTTAGATTAGTTAATAACGGAAGTCGATAACTCTTAACAACTTAAAAGTTCTTAAAGAATCAAGTTGAAAAGAATTCAACTTAAGAAAATGAGTTTCGGAAAGTTTCTGCACAAGTCAGTAAGTCTGGAGCTTATACAGAACAGAGTATTTCGAAACTAGGGATGTGCTTAAAACCAAAAGAAAGATACGGATGTCTAATTTACTGTCCAATTTATGGATCTCGATTTTGTTAAACAAGCAGAGAGTTATGACTGTTTCCGTAAAAGGTCACAAAACAGTCCGAAAAACCCTAGACGGTCGTATAACTCGACGCACAAATCCCTAGGTTCGACCAATGCTATACAACCTTTATGTGCATGAAATTTTTATCACATTGCAGTCAAGTCTCATAATTATCTAACGTGCATACTTTCTCGTTCCTCGATTAAAACTACGACGATTACTTCTCGTCTTTTCAACCAATCATTTACACTTAGAATTTCCATTTCAATTTCAATTCAATTTCAACATTCAACTTCTATTTTCTATTTCATAACCTATATGAAATCTTTATCAACTTTATTCCTACTTATTAATCAACTACGAACTCAAATCAATCAACATAAAAGTCTCGATTCCTTATTTCTTCTTTTACGTACTTACTTACTTTCTTCGATTTTTGAAGTTTTACTAATTCAATTCAAATCAAATTAGTTTCTATCATCTTCTTACATAGTAATGAACATCTTAATGCATTAACATCATTATAAACCATTACTTAACTAATCCACGTCATTTATAAAGAACTCGATTTTCCAAAGTTGTTAGTTAATTCTCAATAAATTTAACAACTACCCTAACATATCAACAATTACTAATATTCGATTAGTTTTCTCGTTCAATTTTTCTATCGACGATTACGTTCGACTCTTCATCTCTTACAAAAAGTTCGACGTTCTTAGATTTCGTTCAAACTTTCCAATTATCGTCATTAACTACATAGATTAACTAATATGCAAACCATAAATCCATATCAACATCAAAACTAATTCTATCGACGATTCTTCGTCTCCAACGATTTAGTTTTTTTTTTTAGAAAAAATCTAAATTAAATCTATGTTGAACTACATGCTTCCTACATCATAAATATCAAATCATATCATCAAAATCATAACAACTACTCATTCAAAATCATGCTTCTTCATCTCTTACATTTTCATTTTTATTTTTAGAAAATTCCAAAACAATTCCTACACCAACATATCAATGCCTAGAGTGATAATCCATCAACCAATCATGTAAAATCATGAATTTAAAACATCAAACCCTATACCCTTAAATTTTCGGTTATGATAAAGGAATAAGGGGAAATGATTTTCACTTGATTCTAACCATGGAAATCTATTTCTAAGCATACATAATCAAGTTATAACTTAGAACATCATCTTCTTTCTCTCTTACATATTTTCAAAATTTCCATAATTAGAGGAATGAAATTTTGTTCGGATAGAAGTGAGGAGGAGGCTCTCATCTTTCCAAATATGAACTCGGATTTGAAATCGATCGGTAGATGAAAAAGTTATGGAACTTGAATGCTTGAAGAACTTGATGAACTTGATGAAGATCTTGATGAAGATGAAGAACAAGAGAGAGAAGAGAGTGTTTGGGGGGGGGGGGGTTATGAGGGAAGAGAGAGGGAAAGAGTGTGATGACTAAGAGATGATATTTAACATAATAAAGTGAAAATATCAAGATGGATGACTAAGGGGTGTAGGTGGCTGTTTGATGAGGGATTTTTATCCCAAAATATCTCGATTACGGGTCTAATACTGCGTATTGAAATAAGTAATTAATTTCTTAGACGGTTACGTTTTCGGCAAAAACTAATTCAATCATTAGATCGGAAATAATTTACTTAGTCGGATAGCATAATTCGATTTTCGAAATTCAAAGTAAAGTTGAGACATGACAGTCCAAATTTCGCCTGGAAAAATAATTAAAACTGACTTTCTCCAGTAGACTCGTATCGCAAAATAAATGAATGTAAACTCATACGGTTTTTTGATCTGAGTTCTCGAACGAAAATTCTATCGGACGCGAAAACCCTAATACAGTAGTCGGTTGAACGACTTCTGGAATTTATTTTCAGAAACGGATTTCACCGTTTGTCTTAAAACTGAGATTCCTTAATTTAGGCATGCAAAGCCTTAATTTCTTAGAAAATTTTTATTTCTCGTCGGAAAAGAAAAGTCGGGTATTACAATTTGAGTAACCTAATTCCAAATATTTTATAGAATGCCTTCGAGGGAAAGAAGAAAAAGAAAAGATATTAATGATGAAGAGGAAAAATATATGGAACTAACCCCATCTTCTCAAAATAATAATAGAATTGAGAAACTTTTTCTTCGACAAAATCCTTCAACGTTTGAAGATGAAGGCAGTCCCGCAGAAGCTGAGGATTGGATTCGTTTGCTAGATTGAAATTTTCAAATTTTCTTAAATGCAATGATTGTGAACGTCTAGAACGTATGACGTACTAGTTAAAAGGAGCCGCCGACTATGGGTGGAAATTCCGTCAATGCATGTTTACTCGTGAGCAATGTGTGAATTTGACTTGGGATCAATTTAATGAAATCCTGCTTGAGGAATACGTTCCTAGAAGTTATAGGAAGTCGAAGGCGAATAATTTCGCTAACTTACGTCAAGAAAAGAGAATTGAAGCTGAGTATGATAGCAAATTTTACGAACTAGGCCGTTTTCACGCCTGATCAAGTGGAGATGAACGAGAAACAAAGTGTGAGCTCTTTCGTTCCGGTTTACGGCAAAATATATACATATTCTTAGCAACTTCGAGTGATTTGAAGCCCTTACCGAGAGCTTGACGTGGAATTGGCTATGCAGCCAAAGAAAGTAAATAAATACGTACTTTATATATATTTCAAGATGAGACTTTGAGTTATCGATGTATGAGAGAAGTTTACAGCTCGAAATAAAGACGTGACGAATTTTGAGGAAGAAGAGACGACGTTTTGACATACTGTAATAGTTTTTACATGTTAACCGACGATGAGTTGAAAGGAGTCATGAATTAAGTTCATGATACGCCATATCGAGCATCTCTAAACGTATCAAAATCGAGAATAGCAACTCTGAAGGAGTAAAATAGAAAAGACGAACCAACGTGCATTTACGAGATAATATAATTTTGTAACGTTTTAAGTATGACAGTGATTATTCGAAACCTCGAATTTCTGTCGGCAAAATGATGATCAATAAGGGGAAATTTTACCATTGCGCCACGAATGATAGCCATTAAAGTACGATGAGAGCGATGCACGTCAAAGTTATCGTAAAGAAGAACGACGTATTTTATTTTTCTAAGGAAAAGTAAAGTAAGAAAAAAATTACAGTACCGAAAGAAGTTAAAAGATCAATAGAATCTATTCATCAAATTCGAGATAACAAGAACAAGTTTGGAGTCAACAAAAGTTGCGTTGAAAGATGGAGTGAAATCTCGAGACGGAATTATTCCTAAAAATGAGATGAAAGAGATATTTCCCGAACTATTTTCTGAAGAACTAGCAAATTTCAGGACGAAATTTTTTTAAGGGGGAGGGGATGTAATACCCCGTATATTTATAACCCTAATTAATCGTCTTAAGAGTGATTATGTGTGATACTACGAGATAAAAATTTTCGAAAATAAATTTTCTCGTGAAATTACAAAAATGCCCTTAAAGGGAAAAATAGTAATTTTCTCGTTTCTGAAACTTGAAACCAAGACAAGATGAGTTATATGAGTCTAAGAATGTGAGATTTAGTATGAGTTTGAGTTTCGGGTAATTCCGAGACAGTTGACTTTTGGATTAATAGTAACTTTGACCGGAAAAGTCAACCCTCAGTCAACAGACACCGATTTCAGTTTAATCAGTGTCATTGGAATCTAGAATTTATTTTGAGACCAATGATACGAGTTTGAGAATTTTCTGAGGTCATTTGAGTCGAGAATAAATTTATTTTGAAAACGCGACTAAAGTGAATCTAGTAATTTATTTGAATCTAGTAACTCGTCGCGTCATTTTACGACTTTTTCATTAAACTGGAATTTTCCCTAAAACTTGGGTGTTTCCGAATCTAAAAATCATTTCGTGACTAATGACGCACGTTAGAGAGAAATCCGAGCTCTATAAATAGAGTTTTGAGCCATATTAAAATAAGAGACGAAAGTGCTTAACGACAATTTTTTATTTTCTTCGTTTTGAGGAATTATATATCAAAATTGGACTCCTTAGAATCTATAAATTAATTCATGAGTAATGGAGCGAACTAGAGTGAAATCCGAAGTCAAGAAAGTCCCAAAAAGAGGGATTAAAGTTTAACGCTTGAGAGGGATATATTATACGGATAAAATCTTTTCTTCTGGGGATTTTTATCTAATAAAAATCAAGATTCTCTCCCCTTGTGGCTGCCGACATCCCTTCTCTCTCTCCCTCCAATTTTCTTTCACCACTCTCATTTTGGCAAGTGAGATCACTCTCCCACTTTATTAAACTTGCCCCTAAAGTCTCTTCTCTCTCACTCTACAAACTCTCTCTCTCTCCTAACTCTCTCTCACGGAAATCTCTCTCTCTTCAACCCCCTCCATGGCAGCCACCCTTCACCATCTTCAAACCTTCATCCTTTCTTCCATCGAGTTCAAGAAATCGAAGCTAGAGAATCGAGAGTTCAAAGGTTGATCATCATCATTTCTCTCTTCTTCTTCCACCTTCAAAACCGCCATCATCATCCTCCATGGCTGCTGGTTTAGAAGCTCCAAAGCCACCATTTCTTCATCAATAAATCGAGGGACGAAGATATCAACCGAAGAGAATCAAGTTTCCACCTTTCTTTCCTCTTGATCGATTTTATTCATTCATTTGAGAAGAAGATGTAATCCTTATAATCTTAAGTTTAATTCCTTGATCTTGCATGTCCTCCATACATGAAAACAAGAAGACAAATCCAAGCCCTTCACCTTAAGATATCACACGGCTAAAATGAGGAAAAATTGGGATTTTTCATGCTTTGATTTATTTCTTGATTTTGATGATATATATGTGTTCTAGGGATATATTAACTATTAGGATGATTGATTGAGAAAAATAAACATATATGCATGAAAAATTAATTAATACCGTGAATTATGCCTAAAATAGGATTTTTATGTGCTATGAGTTATTTATTGAGTTTGATGCTTGATATGAGATGTTTGATGATATATAAGCATGATGGAATGAAAAGAATGAAGAAATAATCACTAAAACATAAAAAAAGAAATTGGAGAAGAGGATGAATAGTGATTTTTAATTTTTGATATATGAGTTCTATGCTTAATTTAATGATGAAAAATATTAATTCAAACATAAATAAGCATGAATCTATGATTTATTTGGAGATGTGAATTTATTTGAGAAAAAAATGATGGTGACCGTCATAAGCAATAAATAGAGATTTATTATTTTTTTTTATGGATTATTTGATGGTTTGGTAGCTTAGAAATAAAAGTTGAGGTGAAATAAGCCTAAATCTAAGAGGAATTTAAGAAATAAAACAATATGTTTGATTTATGAAAATTTCAAACCAATAATAAATAGAAGAAATTGTGCTTTTTAATTCCTTAAGCACAAATTGATGAGAAATAATGAAATTTAAATTATTTGAAGTGAAATTATGGAATAAAATCAAGAGTTTAATTATCTAAGGGGAAAACCCAAAATTGTTCGAACCAAATATGACCAAAAAGATGAGTTTTGATGATTTTGAGCTCAAAAGAGATAAATGAGTTGAGAAAAGAAATTAGAATTTATTTGAGTATAAAGAAGCATTAAAAATGAAGGAAATAAAATTCTATGGAAAAACCTCAAGATAATCAAATAAAATTGTCACAGCCCCAAATCCCGAGGGACGGCCAAACCGGGGTGTGACTAGGAGTTGGATTAAAGAGGCGGGGATGAAAGGGAAATTACTGAATAAATGAATAAATTAACATCTATAACCGAGATAAAAATACTATGAACTGATTCTTATTAGACCAAAGAGAGTCAATCTCGAAAGATCGCTCGACAAAGTTGTGATCAGAGAAGACTAGGTTTAAAGTATGAAAACTTAAACCGAAAAGATTAACATCAATAAGAGAGTTATTTTGCAGCGGAAAAACGTAAAATGATAAAAAAATTCTTCTTTTTTATAAACGACCTTTACTCAACCTCCTCCGCATTTGTCACTCAACCTGCACATTTAAAAACAAACATGCAGGGCTAAGTACATAAAGCACTTAGTGAGCACATTGCCGAAAACATATCATGCTTAGTATAGATTAATCAGGCATCTTTTCATAAACACTCGTAAGACTTATACTGCTGTACACTTAATTATGGATAACACACTATAGGTTAACTCAGAATCCGATCATCTGGATAGCACTCTGTGGGTTAACTCAGAATCTGTCCCTCTGGATAGCCCTCTGTGGGCTATCTCAGAATCTGATCGTTTAGTTGGAATCTCTGGATAGCACTCTATGGGCTAACTCAGAATCCAATACTCTGGATAGCACTCTGTGGGCTAACTCAGAGAGGCACAAGAGAAATTCACATAAAACAATTCATTATGCACTGATAGTTACTTTAATACACACTTATTAAAGCAGTAAGTAAACACTTTCGAGAAACGCTCATTTTTATTTTGATAGAAAAGCCCACCTCAACGATTACAGAACTACACACAAGCTTCCGTCTTCCGTCCTGTCTTCTAATCTCGACGTCCTCCTTCTTTGAACGCAAATAATCACACTTTAGTATTTGGTCGAGACGTTAAAAAGAAAACATAAATTCGGAATCGGTAAAGTCTTTTAGGCCTTTGCACTTTCATTAATCTCTTTTGATTAAAAGAAACGAGACTCGTACACTTCTCATCTAGAACTAACTCGGTTCTTTACTCGACACTTAGGCGGTTAATAACGGAAGTCGATAACTCATAACGACTTAAAAGTCCTTAAGGAATTGTGTTGAAAAGAATTCAACTTAAGAAAATGAGTTTTGGAAATTTCCTGCACAAGGCAGTAGTTCTGGAGCTTATACAGAATAGAGCATTTCGAAACAGGGGTTGTGCTCTGTATAAAAAGAAAACCACAGATGTCTAGTTTACTCTCCAATTTACGGATCTCGATTTCGTTAAGCGAGCTCAGAGTTATAACAGTTTCCGTGAAAGGTCGCAGTTCAGTCCGCGTGAAACCCTAATGCTCGATAAAACTCGACGCACGATTTCCTAGGTTCGATCAATGCTATACAACCTTTAAACTCACGAAAATTCCATCTCAAGTCAGTCAACATGTACAATCTTTTATGACAAACTCCTTCACATTTCTCGATTAAAAACTCGACGTATATTTTCTCGTCTTATAACTAATCAAGTACTAAACCAATTCAATTCAATTTCACTTTCATTCTACAATTTCTCGTTTATAAACTATAACTTATATCATCTCATATCTAGGATGGAAATATCGTCAACTACAATCTCGTTTGTCAAACGACAAAAATCATTAATATCAAATTGGTTTTCCTTATTCGACTTTTCTATCGACACTTAAACTCGATTCTTCGTCTCTTATCAAAATTCCAATCTTCTTAGAATTCGTTCAAATTTTCCGGTTACGATCATTAACTAACAAGATTAACATATATTCAAATCACAAACCTAAATCATTATCTAATCTCGACTTATCGACGATTCTTCGTCTCTTAACGAAAATTCGACGTTCTCTGATTTTACTCAAACTTTATAATATCGTTCATCATCTATCAAGATTCACTAATACATAAATTACATACTCAAATTATTAACGAGCCTCAACTATCGACGAGTTTTCGTCTCTTACAATTTTTATTTTATTTTTAGAAAAATTCCAATAAATTATATAATCATCCTCAAACATACTACATCTCATTTCTATCATCATATTATACAAATCATAACATATACTACATCAAATCCTCACTTATTTCTCTCTTACATTTCTATTTTTATTTTTAGAAAATTCTAAAACAATTCATGCATCAATCTAACAACATATAGAACACAATCCCACTAATCAATCCTCAAGAAAAATCGAACTAATAAAAACCCCTAATTCTTCCTATAATTTTCGGTATTCCTCATTGATGGTCCTGATACGAGTTCTGGTATATGAGGGGGGGGGAGTGGAATACACCAGTTAAGAATTTTAAAAACAAACCCTAGATAAAAACCACAACTGAGTAAAAGGACTCAGCTGGAATCACAACTGAGTGAGAAAACTCAGTTGGAAGAGTGGTGTTGTGCGGAATGTGGTGGAAATAATAAAAACTCGTATAAACAACTCACGCTCAAATGCAAGGTCGGTCAATGACCAAATCAGTTGAAATGTAAAGATGCAGTTTTGAGTGCTGGTTAATTGGTCAGTTGGATATGCAATAAATTAACTGAACAGAAAACACAAACACACAAAGGATTTACGTGGTTCGGAGAGAACTCCTACGTCCACGGGGAGTTGTGAGTCCACACAACTCAGTCCAAGTACTTTAGGACTGTTACCACAAAGCTTACGCGGGCTTTGCAACCGTACAGATAAGTTTACGGGTACTTATCAACCTTTCTACTCAATTTCGGGAAGAGTAGGATCCTAACAACCTTTTTAGGGGATGTGTATAAGGGTGGGTTTTCCAACTACTAGCTCTAACAAAGAAGTGAGCTAGGATCTAAGCTTGAACAAATGAAGACTCAAACTAAGATCAAAAATACCAAGACAGATTCTAGCACTCTATGAACTCTCAACTAGTGATGTTCTTAGAGATTGATTGCAGTTTTGCTTCTGTGCAGGATATTGTCTTTCTTTTGCTCTTTAGTCTCTTCTCGCACTTGTCTGTCTTCTGTCTTGATGAATAAATGAAGGCCTCTATTTATAGGAGGAGAGAATCAACTAGCCGTTGGATGAGCCGTTGATCTCTGTTCTGTGAAAGCGATGGCTTGTCTCTCATCTCTGTAGATTTTCCCGATTTGACAACTGTGAACTTCTGCTTTCCAACTGAGACAACCTTATGTTGGGCCAAATGAGGTAATGACAGAACATCAAACCTTCACGTGACTTCCTTTTTGAATTTCAAATTTCAACCTTAGTCTTTCAACCTTGTTTAGTCGGTTGAGATGTTTTGGTCTTCATCCGAGTGGTCTTCAGCTGATGTTCCATCTGATCGATATCTTCATCTAACCTTCTGTCTGAATAGGAACAGTTGAACCCTCAGCTGCCTTGAACTTCATGGTGTCGATCTATCGGATTGAGTCTGGAAATTGATGTTCCATCTGAACAGTTGACTTGAACGCTCAGTTGTCTTTCTTACATCTGATGTTTTGTACCTTGAACGCTCAGTTGTCTTTCTTACAACTGATGTTACACATCCGAATTTCCATCTGTAGTTCTATCCTGAATGCTCATATGTCTTTCTTACATCTGATGTTCTATCCGAGTAACGCCATGTTGCCGTCTTCAGTTGGAGACTTGTAAAAATAAAATCTCAACATTGCTCAAACAGCGAGCCTAACTACTAACATTAGGATATGGCAACATCTATTCGGTTGGGGTCAGTTGGTTTTGGAATCAATCAAAACTTTACTTAAATTTCCCAATAATTTCCCCCTTTTTGATGATGCCAAACCCATACTGATCTAAACCCTACTGACCTATCTAAAATCTTAGCTGAAATTCTAGACAGTCTATAAGATTAAACATCAAAGGGTTAGCACAGTTATAACATGGTATTGAAATAACTTTGCGATTCAGAGCTTGGACAACTAGAGATTGTACGTCAAGGTTAATCTGATATAAGATGAAAGTTTTCATTACAACTGATGTTTACACAGATATGCACAGAAATCAAAATACATCAGTTGCTCAAAAACTCTAACTTGGCTAATACTTCAGCCCATACTTTCCAAAAATCCTGACAAAAATATCTCTTTTTACATCTGACTCCTTTGAAATATCCACTCCATGTTCCTGACACACTCTTCTTGCCTCAGCTGCAATCTTCTGCCTGTTTGGATTTCTTGTGTCTGGGATGAAAGGAGAAAGATATGTGACCTTCTGAGGGACGGGGACGATGTTCATATCCAGCTTTGCATCAATCATTACTCGCCTGAAGTGGTTGAACATGCCTGGATCCCCAGAGTGTAGCTCGGTCAGGGCTTCCTTGAAGGCTTTCCTCGGATCCTCTGTTGTGAACACCTTCCTGTAATAGAAATCATTCACAAACTCTTGCTTGAATGATTCCCAATCATCGTTCCATTCAGCTGGCATCCACTTGTCCACATGCTTGAAGCGTCCCTGGAGCTTTATCTTCCCAGGCAGTCTTTGATACTTCACCCTTGCTTCAGCTTTCACTTGGTGTTTCTCAATTCGTCGTCGGCTGCGAGAGGCAATATTTCTGTCCAAGTTGTTGGTAACCTTGGCAAGCTCTTCTTCAAACTTGTTGACTCTCGTAGCTTGGTTAGCTGCAAACTTCTTGATCCATTCAGGATTCATGTAGTCCTTCTCCGGAACATCCATGGCCTTAGCAACAGCAATACACTCTTCGGTTGTAATACCGTCGAGTTCAGCATCGAGCTCGGCTACAATCTCGGCTATGGAGTTGTAAGAAACTCCATACTCCTCCGCCTGCTCCATATCCTTCGCCATTTCATCTCCTCCGACAACAATTGATTTCAGCTGTTGTTGTTTCTTGTCGGTTGGCTTCAGAGCGGACTTTTTCTTCTGAGCTGTCTTCTTCATCAGCTGAGATTCCTTCCCGGCTGGCATATCTTCTTGTGTCTCATCTTCCCTGATCTCATCTTGCTGCATCACATCTTTCCCCTTTTTGGCATCAGCAACAAGGCTTGCGACTGAGCCATACAGAGAGGTGAGTTTCAGTTCAGCTTGCTAAATTCGGTCGAAGAGTTCATCGACAGCGCATTCTACATCAACCTTCTTCGCCAGTTCCTTATCGCGGCGCTCTTCATCAGCTTTCTTCATGGTGGCGAAGGTTTCAGTGACTTCAGTTTGGAAGGCGACAAACTCAGCCCATCTGGATTCAAACCGAGAATCCCATTCTTCATCTTGATTCTGTTGAGATTTGGCAAGATTTGATTCAAAGATGGACTTGAACACGTTCAGTTCGGATTTAATTCCTAGAACGGTTGTCTTCAGATCGGTGATGTCTTTGCTTCATCTTCAGCACATCCTGTTCTTCCAGCAGCTTCCTCTGTTTTTCTTCCTGAGCTTCCATCATCTTCAGCTGCTCTTCTCTGTTGAGCTGGATGTTGGCAAGCATCTCCTTCCTCAGTTGATTTACCCTCTCAACGATCAGCTCACAAATTTCATCTGTAGAGGGTGCTGGCTGATCACCTGAAGCTGGTTGGTCAGAAGGTGCTGGCTGTTCAACAGTGACCATGGCTTGGCGATTGGCCAGGTACTGTTGAAGCTCTTCCTCTTCCTGCTTGGCTACTGCTGCGGCTGCGTCAAGGTCATCGATGAAATCAGCAGACTTGACCAGCATGTTGTTAAGGAAGGCGACACAATCTTGTTCGACTGTCTCCCTAGTGTCTCTTTCTTCTGCCTTGCTGATGTCCAGTCGGCAAGTCAGCAGTGCAACCTTGTTGTTGTACGCAACTTCAAGGTTGGTGTAGTTGAAGTATTCCCTTATTCGCGACTCATCCGCCTTGAGCTGGTTCCAGCTGTGTATCCTGATGGTATCTTCGTTAACATACCAGTGGCAGAAAATAATGTTGAATTGATACAGCAGCTCAGTCCTAAGGGTGGCAAAAGTGGGCATGTCGCGCGCCTCGGGGAACATGCCGATCAGCTTCTAAAAGCAGTAGGCCAGCTTGCCTTCATGTTCCAACGCGACGGCTCGACGATCAGCTTCTTCGTTGATGGGGGAGGGAGATAGATTTTCATATGGAATCGGTTCAAGGGTTTCCTCAACATTGACCAAAGAAGTGGTTTCAATGTTGGCATCGAGCGGGGAGCTCAGAATTTCTGACTGTGTGGGGATATTGGGATCGAGAGGTTCCTCAACATTGGCCAAAGAAGTGGTCTCAATGTTGGCATCGAGCGAGGAGCTCGGAATTTCTGACTGTGTGGGGATGTTGGGATCAAAAGAGGTTCCTCAACATTAGCCGAAGAAGTGGTCACAATGTTGGCATCGAGCGGGGAGCTTGGAATTTCTGGCTGTGTATCGGTTGTGAGAACCTCTTTAGACTGTACGGCATCAGCTCCTGCCGTGGGGGAGGTTGGAATATATTCAGATGCCTTGGATGAAGAAGATGCATCCGAGGAGATGTTCAGCTCATCTTCTGGTTCTGTTTCCATCCCTTCCATCCCATCTTTGTGAGGAACAATCTCGAAGGCAGCCACGTCAACTGAGTGACTTGACTCAGATGGTTCCTCCTCAGCTGGTACCTCCTCAGCTGGTTTTGCAACTGACTTTTTCTTGAAATGAAGTCTCAACTTCTTCTTCGCTGGCTCTTCCTCTTTCTCCTTATCTGACTCATCCCTGAGTCGGCGTGCGGCTGTCGATTTGGAAGTGCGCCTGGCAGTTGGAGGCAGCTCATCAGCTGTATCTTTCTCCTCGGCTGATTTCACAGCTTCTCTTTTATCCTTGGGAGTGTAGACACTCCTAATCACATCCTGAGCCTTCTTGACTGTTGGGAACAACATCTGTCTCTTGACTGGGATCTCCTTACAGTCTTTCCACACCATGTTCTGATTCTTTGTTGCGAGTAGGATCAGAGCAGAGATCTTGACTCCAAAGTTGAGAGTTCCCTTAACACTCAACAACTTCTCCCCGGAGTCAGTTGTGGTTTCAGTAATCTTCTACTTCTCCATTATCAATTGGTGTTCGAAGTATTTAAACCAGTTGATGTTGTGCTTGTGCTCCTGCTCCAAAGCAATCAGCTACTTGAGCTTTGGTCGGCTGATGTCTCTGAAGGCTCCGCTGTATCCGAAGATAACCTTGGATACAAATCGAACAAAAGTCGATGCTCGGGCTTCAACTTCATTCACTGCATGTTGCTCCTTAATTTTTCTGCTGTGATGAGAGCATTCTCCAGAAATTGATCGGCATCTGCATCGGTGATGTTCTTGACTGTGTCCGTGGCAGTCAGGTTTGGTGGAATGATGGAGCATAGCATATCGGAAACTGGAATGGAGACGGTGACACGGCGGATCGTTCTAGCAGGGACGTCTCGCTGACGATCGGATATTTCTGAAATAAGGCCATCTCAGCTGTCGATGGGAGATTTTAGGTTTAAGTAGAATTCTCTGACTTGACGCCTGAGAAGGTGAGTGGGAAAGAGCGTTGCCCACTTCAGAAGACCATTCTCCCTGAGAAGATCGGCGAGGGAAGATAACACTATAGAGTCCAGAGCGTCGTCTGACAGAATCTGCTCGAAGTGAATTTTGGAGAGCATCATATTAAAGGATTCCTCGTACGACGCGGGGACAAGAGAAGGTCCAGAGGATGCCATCTTCTTTCCTTGTGTAGAAGCTTTTAGTGCCATTTTGTGTTGCAGTGAAGATTTATATATATGAGAAAAGAAAAGAAGAACTTGCAGAAAATGGTGAGACAAGATTAGAGACGAGGATGAACAGTTAATCAGATATGCTCAAATGTAGAAGGTAAGAAATCACTTCCTGATTTTCCGCCTTTTATAGGTTAGTGGGTCGATTGAAATCGACGGCTAGGGTTGAATGGCGCAAATCCATCAACGGCTGAGATCTTGCGACTTTTTGACTAGCTTTGACTGACGTTGAATTCCGAGTTCCAACACGCGCGTGAGAAGGTGAACTTTTTTTAATGTCAGCCCAGTCGCACTATAAAGTAGGGCTATTGATGTTCAGCCGTACTTTACATTAAATGCGCTATGATGGCTATTTTAATCTAACTGACATGCTCATGAATGTTTGAATTTATTTCAAACATTCTTCATTTAAGACACAAACACCTTCAGCCATAAATGATACCTGCCAGCTGATGTCGTAATCAGCTGTGTAATACCTGCCAGCTGATGTCGGAATCAGCTGTGTTCCAATGTTGCGGCATGTCATCAGCTGACTCGAGTTCGTCTGTTCAGCTGACGTCTGATTTCTTTGGTTGGCGATCCGCATCTGAGATTCCCCATTCATCTGAGCTTCCCCCTCAGATGGATATCTATCTCTTCACCTCAGCTGGTTCCTCATCTAATGGATCCAACAATCCAAGGAGATCACATAACATCTTGAACCGCGCTTCGGCTAGAGGTTTGGTGAAGATATCGGCTCTCTAAATCTCAGTTGGAATCTTCTCCACAGATACATCCTTCTTCTCAATATGATCTCAGATAAAATGATGTCGGATGTCGATGTGCTTCATCCGAGAATGGTGAACAGGATTCAAAGAGATAGCAATGGCACTTGAGCTATCACAATGGATGAGAACCTATCCAGTTGCAACTTCATAATCTCTCAGCTGTTGCTTGAGCCACAACACTTGCATGCAACAACTGCCTGCAGCCATATACTCTGACTCGGTTGTAGAAGTGGCAACACATGCTTGTTTCTTTGAAAACCATGAAACTAGCTTGCTTCCCATGAACTGACAGTGTCCAGATGTGGACTTCCTGTCCAATCGATCTCCGGCTAGATCCGCATCTGAGTATCCGGACAATTGGATATTATCGTCAGCTGGATACCACAACCCAACATTAACAGTACCCTTCAGATACTTAATGATGTTCTTTGCTGCCAACATGTGTGCTTCCCTTGGTTGAACATGGAACCAAACACACACTCCAACCGCGTAGGGTATATCTGGCCGACTGGCGGTTAGATATAGCAAAGAACCAATAATCCCTCTATACTTACTGGCATCCACGAGTTTTCCCTCAGATCCAGGTTCAATCTTCTAGTTAGTATTCATCGGGATCCTTGTGGTTTTACTTGACTGCAAACCAAACTTTGCGATGAGCTCCTTTGTATATTTGGACTGATTATTAAAAATCCCCTTTGATGACTACTTCACCTGTAGCCCAAGAAAATAGTTCATCTTGCCCATCATCGACATCTCGAATTTCTCCTTCATGAGAGTTGAGAATTTCTCGCACAGCTCCTCTAACTTGGAACCGAATATGATGTCGTCAACATAGATTTGCACAATAAGTATGTCTTCTCCAACTTTTATGGTGAACAGTGTTTTGTCAACTGACCCTCGTTTGAACCCTAAGTTCAGAAGAAAACCACAAAGAGTGTCATACCAAGCCCTAGGTGCTTGCTTCAATCCATAGATTGCTTTCTTCAACTTATACACTCTTCCATCTCCAGTCTCAAAACTGGGAGGCTGTTCAACATAAACGTCTTCCTTAATATCACCGTTGAGGAATGCACACTTCACATCCATCTGATAAACCTTGAATTTGTGAAATGCGGCATAGGCTAGAAATATTCGGATGGCTTCCAGCCTTGCAACTGGTGCAAAGGAATCCTCGAAATCAATTCCTTCTTGTTGGCAATATCCCTGAGCTACCAACCTTGCCTTGTTTCTCACGATGAATCTGATGGCGTCTCTCTTATTCTTGAAAATCCACTTTAATCCAATGACTTTGACACCATTTGGTCTTTCTACCAACTCCCATACACAGTTGCGTAGAAATTCATTCAGCTCTTCTTGCATGGCTGTTTTCCAATGAACACAGTTTAGAGCTTCCACAACATCCTTCGGTTCTGGCACATCAGCTATGAAACATGAAATCATGGCAACATCTCCTGCTTGTTCGAACTCCTCAAGAACTGCCAACTCCTCAACATATTGGGCGTAAGTGCTGGAATCTTTCTCAGCTGAGTCTGGATTTGCAACTCTGCTTCTAGTACGCACACCTTTGGCTGGATCTCCGATGATGTTGTCCTTAGAATGATCTTCATACCATCTCTTGTTGCGTCTTCCTTCTTTTTCCAACAGTGGCTGTTCTGAGATTTCAACTGATGGGATAACCTGAGTTGTGGGAGATGCTAGGATCTTCAGAACTGGTGATTTATCTGCTGTTGAGTCTAGATTCTCAACATGGACAATATTTTGAACCCGGCTCGGTTGGGCTTCGGATGCTGATGCAGTTGGAGTAACATCAGCTGAAGTTCCCCCTTGAGTTGAGCTGGGGTCCTCACATTCATCTTCAGAGGAACAAGGATCATCATCCTCGGTTGCCCATACCAATGGTTCAGCTAGATTCTTCTTCCTTAGAACCTGCGATCTGGTGAGAGCTGGTGGAACATGTGGATCAGCTTGTTGTCCTTTAGCCTGTTCCCTACACTCAAAATTAGATTCATCAAAACTAACATTAGGTGTTATCTCCACAACACGAGAGCCTCCACAACACGAGAGCTGTTGTTAAAAACTCTATAAGCCTTGATCCGAGCGGCATATCCAAGAAATATGCCCTTCGAAGCCTTGGCATCAAAAGTTTTCAACTGAGTTTTCCTATTGTTGTGAATATAACACTTAGAACCAAAAACGCGAAAATATAAAATATCAGGCTTCCTGCGTCTCCATAGTTCATATGGAGTCTTTCCGAACCGCTTGGTCAGAAGAGACCGGTTCTGGGTGTAGCAAGCTGTGTTGATTGCCTCAGCCTAAAATCTCTTTGGCAGAGCTGAGCTTGTCAACATGGATGTAGCAGCATCCTTCAGCGTTCGGTTCCTTCGCTCGGCTACTCCATTCTGTTGTGGAGTACGCGCAACCGATGTTTGATGAGTGATTCCGTGCTTCTCACAGTATTCGATGATGGTTTCATTTAGGAACTCGGTTCCACGGTCTGATCGGATAGAAATGATTTTCATCTCGTGTTGGTTTGATATCCGATCCATCAGCTTGGGTAGCTCATCTCGGGTTTCACTCTTGTGACGCATGAAAATGGTCCACATGTACCTAGAGAAATCATCAGTAACAACAAGTGTATATTCATTACCATTCATGCTCTTGGGTGTAACAGGCCAGAAGAGATCCATATGGATCAACTGCAATACTCGGTCGGTTGAGGGAATCGATTTCAATCGAAAGGAGGATCTAGCGAGCTTTCCCAACTGACATGCACTGCAGATATGTGTTGTTGAAAACACTCGGTTAGGAATACCCTTTGCATGTTCCTGTCTCGCAAGTCGGTTCATTGTCTTGAAATTCAGATGGTTGAGCCTTTTGTGCCACAACCAGCTTACATCTGAACTGCTCTTCGATAACAGACAGGTTTCAGAAGAATTACTGTTCCAATCTGCATAATAGACATTCCTGGTTGGGGATCGATTTCCCAACAATATGACTTACTTTGTTTCAACATTTTTAACCCTGTAGCCATGTGCATCAAACTTGACAGAGAAACCATTATCACAGAATTGGCTGATGGAGAGCAAGTTATGCCTCAATCCATCAACATATGAAACATTGGAAATAGACACATGATTGGTTTCAAGGGTACCGTGGCCTTTGGTGTGACCTTTTGAGTTGTCACCAAAGGTAACTGATGGTCCTTCCTTCTCCACGAAACTTCCAAGCAAATCCCTCAGATTTGTCATGTGTTTTGAGCATCCATTGTCCATCACCCACATGGTATGTGATGCTTTATTCTTCCTCAGCTGTTCCTCCTGCTCCTGCACAGAGAAACACGCTTAGGTCCCCAATTTTAGTTGGGTCCTAGAGGGTTAGAACCAGTTCCCCCTTGATTTGTGAGTCGTTTTTCCCTGTAGATTCGGATAGATTTATCATTCCAAATTATCTTTCCTTCTTCATCAACTATAATAACACCTCGGTCATCCTTAGGCTTGTTGTTATTATTGATGTCCTGTTTCTTGGGAGGAGATGGATTTCTCCCATTGTGAGCTTTAGGAGGAGAGGCGTTCCCCCTGTTTTGTTGACGAGGTCGGATGCCATTTTGGAATCTTTGTGGCTAAGTCTGATTCTATTTTCCTGACTGTTGATGACAGCTGTTCATGCCTTGTTGTTGATTCATGTTCTGGCATGAATATCTCCAGCTGTTGGAACTATTCCACATCTGTTGACTCTGATGGAACCTCTGGTTGTTCTGATGATGGAACTGATGTCGATTCTGATGGTTGAATCCCTGTTGGTTCGGTTGATTCCATCTCTTTTGAGGTCAGTTTTGAGGTCGGTTCAGAGGTCGGTTCTGAGGTCGGTTCTGATTGTATCTCCGACGTCTTTGGTTTCTCTTCTGAGTCCTGGAACATTCCCACTCGGTTGTTATCCCAACCGATGAATTCTTCAGTTCTCCAACCACAGCTCTTTTTCCTTTCTCAGCTGCAGTTTCCTTAGCTGGTTGTGCTTGCTGTGACGTGGAGGTTGGATTAATTTGGGGAGTTGCAGACTCAACCGAATTTGGTTTGGCAACCGTGACCTCCACAGCCTTGATGAAGGTTGCGGGTGGAATTCCAGTATCCTTGACCATATCGTAATCGAGTCCAGACACGTCATCCATTTGTCGTCTATAACTGATGAGATTCTCGATGATTTTGGATGATTGATATAGCTTTATCAGGTTGTCCTTCTCAGTTTGTAGATCCTTGAGAAGAACAGCTATATGCTCGGTCTGCGCGTCTGACATCTTCATCAGCTGGTCGATCTGTGCCTCTTGCTTGTTCAACTGCTCTTGCTGCTACTTGATCTGCTCCTTCAGCTTCTCATCGGTTGGAGCATTAGTTCGGTTGGCCACATTCAGTTGACTTTTGAGATCATCAATCTCTTCGGTTTGACTTTTAATCAAATCGTCCTTTTCGGTTAAGGATTATTCAAGTCTGGCAAACTGTTCTTGAAGACTCTTAAACTCAACCGATTGCTGATGCAATTCCTCACTGAGTTCTAGGAAATCACCCCAAGAGGGTTCCAACTCTTCCTCTACTGTTTCCTGCATGTTAGTAGCATTAGAAGAATTTAAATTAACTGAACTAGAATGTACCTCAGCATCATCCTGGTCAGTTCCAAATGCCATGAGACATTGATCCTGTTCGATAGCGTTGTTGGTGGAAGTCAGCTCGTCCTCATCTTCGGTGTCAGTGAAGATGTCCATGTCATCAGCTGCTTCTTCTGCAACCATGGCCTTGTTCTTTGCATTTGCTTGGCCCTCAACGCTTCTCTATCTTTCTTCGACAGATCCGGACAATCAGCTTTAAAGTGTCCCTCTTTGCCGCATTCAAAGCAATTGTTGGTCACAGGCTTTGAGTTATCTCGAGTTCGGTTGGATTTATAGAACCGTCTGTATTTTCCGAACCGAGTATCCATGTCAGCTAGCTTCTTTGACAAGGCGGCTATACTCTGTTGCAGCTCTTCTCTGCTCGGCTCCTTTGAAGCTGTGTCCGCAGATCTTATTGCCCTTGATGTTCGCGGCTTGAAATAGTCAGCTCGAAGTGCTACTGTCTTTGTTCCTGACCCAACATCCTCAAGTCGACTCGTCTGCCCCGAGGACTGAGTTGATTTTCGTCAGTTCACCTTGTACTCGTTTTCTTTCAGAATTGAGAACAGTCTGTTAGTTCCCATTTCTCCAAGATCAGCTCGGCTTTCATGAATATTGGTGAAGGTGTCCCACTCAGCTGGTAGGGCTTGTAATACTTTGAGGTTGATTTCTCTCAAAGTATATTTTCCTCGTCGGATAGACTGAATCCTTCGGATGATATCCATGAACCGAAGCTCCAACTGATCAATGGTTTCATCAACTCTTAGACAGAAGTTGTCAAAATCTTGACAAGCATGGGAGAACTTGTTCTCCTTGGTTTCATCACTCTCTTCATTAAGAGATGCCAAAATGTCCCACATCTCCTTAGCTGTGTTGCACTCTTCTATCCATGGAAGATAGTCTTGTCCAACTGTGGACATGATAGTGCTCTGAGCCCAGATATCCAGCTGGCTCACTTTCGCTTTCTCAGGAGTGAAGTCTTCTGGCTTTTTCTCAACCATCACCTTAGTTGCATCCCCATCATGGGGATTTGTAGAAGTGCGAGTAACTTTTTCCATGATGGTGATCGGTCCTGATATAATCACTTGTTGCATTTGATGATGCTTGGACAGTAGGATCTTCTTCATCCGAGTCTTCCAGGATGTATAGTTCACAACCGAGAACATGACAACAATCTTGTCTTTAACATCCATCTGCACACAACAAACGGACAACAAATGCAAGCAGATATGCACTAGCGTGAAAAAGATCTATACAGTTGACCACTGAAGAAAAAACACCTCGATTCACACCTCGTGAAACAGAGTCAGCAGTCTTTTGAACCACTGCTCTGATACCACTTGATGGTCCCGATACGAGTTCTGGTGTATGGGGAGGGGGGGAATACACCAGTTAAGAATTTTAAAAATAACCCCCAGATAAAAACCACAACTGAGTAAAAGGACTCAGCTGGAATCACAACTGAGTGAGAAAACTCAGTTGGAAGAGTGGTGTTGTGCGGAATGTGGTGGAAATAACAATAACTCGTATAAACAACTCACGCTCAGATACAAGGTCGGTCAATAACCAAATCAGTTGAAATGTAAAGATGCAGTTTTGAGTGTTGGTTAGTTGGTCAGTTGGATATGCAATAAATTAACTGAGCAGAAAACACAAACACACAAAGGATTTACGTGGTTTGGAGAGAACTCCTACGTCCACGGGGAGTTGTGAGTCCACACAACTCAATCCAAGTTCTTTAGGACTGTTACCACAAAGCTTACGCGGGCTTTGCAACTGTTCAAATAAGTTTGCGGGTACTTATCAACCTTACAGATAAGTTTACTGGTACTTATCAACCTTTCTACTCAATTTCGGGAAGAGTAAGATCCTAACAACCTTTTTAGGGGATGTGTATAAGGGTGGGTTTTCCAACTACTAGCTCTAACAAAGAAGTGAGCTAGGATCTAAGCTTGAACAAATGAAGACTCAAACTAAGATCGAAAACACCAAGACAGATTCTAGCTCTCTATGAACTCTCAACTAGTGATGTTCTTAGAGATTGATTGCAGTTTTGCTTCTATGCAGGATATTGTCTTTCTTTTGCTCTTTAGTCTCTTCTCGCACTTGTCTGTCTTCTGTGTTGATGAATGAATGAAGGCCTCTATTTATAGGTTGAGAGAATTAACTAACCGTTGGATGAGCCGTTGAACTCTGTTCTGTGAAAGCGATTGCTTGTCTCTCATCTCTGCAGATTTTCCCAATTTGGCAACTGTGAACTTCTGCTTTCCATCTGAGACAACCTTGTGTTGGGACAAATGAGGTAATGATAGAACGTCAAACTTTCACATGACTTCCTTTTTGAATTTCAAATTTCAACCTTAGTCTTTCAACCTTGTTTAGTCGGTTGAGAAGTTTTGGTCTTCATCCGAGTGGTCTTCAGCTGATGTTGCATCTGATCGATATCTTCATCTGACCTTCTGTCTAAATAGGAACAGATAAACCCTCAGCTGCCTTGAACTTCATGGTGTCGATCTATCGGATTGAGTCTTGCAACTGATGTTCCATCTGAATAGTTGACTTGAACGCTCAGTTGTCTTTCTTACATCTGATGTTCTGTATCTTGAACGCTCAGTTGTCTTTCTTACAACTGATGTTACACATCCGAATTTCCATCTGTAGTTCTATCCTGAACGCTCAGATGTCTTTCTTACATCTGATGTTCTATCTGAGTAACGCCATGTTGCTGTATTCAGCCGGAGACCTGTAAAGATAAAATCTCAACATTGCTCAAACAGCGAGCCTAACTACTAACATTAGGATATGGCAACATCTACTCGGTTGGGGTCAGTTGGTTTTGGAATCAATCAAAACTTTACTTAAATTTCCCAACACTCATTATTTAAGGGGGATGATTTTCATGAAACTTCAACCATAGAAATCTAATTCTAAGCATCTAACAACATGCTTTAACCATAGAACATCATGCTTCTTCTCATGAAATTTTCAAAATAAAAATCAAACTTGAAGGAAGGGACTTTTGTTCGGTTCAATCTCGAGAGGAAGTTCTTACCTTGTCGAATATGGAATCGGAACTAAGATTGATCGGTAGACGAGAGACTTGTGGAGCTTTAGAGCTTGAAGATGACTAACAATGGAGGATTTGAAGAACAAAAGAGAGAGAGAAAAATGAGAGAGAGTGGCGGCATTGGGTGGGAGAGAAAGAGAGAAATGAGGTGGTGAGGTGTTAGATAATATTTCATAAAGTGAATAATATCTAACAAGGATGACTCACTACCCTAAGGTGGCGGTTTAGGCTTCATATTTTAGTCGAAAATATTGCATTTTACGGGTCTAATACGACGTATATAAATCGAGAAATTGTTATCTTAGAAGGTTACGTTTTTTACGAAATCTAATTCGACCGTTAGATTAGAAATAAATCACACTCAGAAAGCATATTTCGATTTCCGAAATTTGATGAAAAGTCAGGATAAGACAGTCCAAAATTCGCCCGGAAAAATAATAAAAATTGACTTTCTTCGGTGAACTCGTATTGAAAAGAAAAAGTGAATGCAAAGTCTGACGGTTTTTCGATCTGAGTTTTCGAACGAAAATTCTATCGGACGCGAAAACCCTAATACAGTAGTCGCTCAACCGACTTCTGGAATTTATTTTCAAAAACGGATTTCACCGTTAGTCTTAGAATTGAAAATCCTTAACTTAGGCGTGCAAAGCCTTAATTAATAATCAAATTTTTATTTTTTGACGGAAAAGAAACGCCGGGTATTATAAAAATGAGGTACAAAATATAACTTTTGAGTATTTAAAGATTAAAGATGAAATTAATGGAGGAATTGAGTAATTAAAATTTTATAAGTTCAATAGAACTTTGAATTAATAAAATCGAGTAAGAATTGAGATGATTCTCAATAATTCGAAATTAATAAGAGAAAGAAATTGAGAATTTATGATTTTGAGTTTATATGGATCAAATGATGTTATAAGATATCAATCAGAGTAATTTTGAGTATATTACAACTTGAAATTATTGAGAAAAAGCAAGGATAAAGAAAGTTAATGAGTGCAGTAAATTTTTAGGAAAAATGGATGAGATTTCATTGAGTAAAAGATGTAATCGATGTTATAAACGTAAAGTTGAGAGAAAAACAAGTATATTAGCCACTTGAATCGCTCAATTTGGAGTCCGTATGAGAAAGTTATGAAAAATCAACGATTTTCTAATTAAAAAAATATTTTATGAGAGTTTAAGTATAAACGAGCAAATAAAGAAGTGTTTGAGCTAAAAACAATAAAAGAGAAGCGGCGATGCCTGATGCATTACTTTTTGAGATGCCTGATTAATCTATACTCTTATGATATGATTTCGGCACTGTGCCCACTAAGTATGTTTATACTTAGCCCTGCATGTATTTATAAATGTGAAGGTTGAGTGACGGAAGCGGCGAAGGTTGAGTAGAGTTGTACTTAGGAAAGAAGAACAATGTTTCAGTCTACGTTATTCCGCTGCAAAACTATTTCATTTTGATGTATAACCTTTTTAGTTTAAGTTTCGTACTTTAAACTTAGTCTACTCTGATAACATCTTCATCGAGTGATCCTTCGAGATCGACTCTCTTTTGTTAATGAAATAGGTTCATAGATATCATCTTGTTTAATATTATTAGTTAAGGCATCTATCAGTTAGTTATTCCCCCTTCTTCCCCTCTTCTTTAATCCAACCCCTAGTTGCACCCCGACTTTGCTGTCCCTCGGGATTTGGGGCTGTGACACTGCCACAAGTCGTAAAATCTTTTAAATAATTATTTATCTAACACTTGTGGTGCAACTAAAGAGGCAAGTATAATCATATAGCTCTAATGAGCAAAGTTTCAAATTATTTTGGCATGTGTCCACTGAGTACGAAGTACTCACGCCCTGTATGTTATTTGTAAAACGTGCAGGTTAGCTCGGATGAGGAAGGTTGCGGTGTGCTTGGGCGGCTCGTTGTCAATAAAATTCAAAATTGAAGTTTAAGCTTGAGGTTTTATGTGTCTTCACACATATAACCTTGGGATTTCTGAGTTGATGTTTATATTCCGCTGCAACGTTATTTATTTGCTATAATCGTTCCTTGCATGCTCAGTCCCAAATCCTAAGCCGTGTGCTCAATCACAGCCATTAAATCCTTTCTGAATTCCATCCAAAACATGTTTGGATCCTCAAAAGATTCTTCACCACCAATTGTCGATTAAAAGTTAAAAGATGGCCCACTTTTCGAATGCAACTTTATTTAAACAACCAAACCTAATTCCTTGATTGATTCATCATCTATAATCTTATCAAATATTCATTTCTTGGAGAAGAATTTGATTGATAACTCACCTTATTGTGAGCTTGGTTCGATAATTGAGATTATTCCTAAGTCATCGAGCATGTTTTATGAGTTAAATTTCAGTTGTTTCATCTCACTGCCCCTTGTATTCTAGTCATTTCAATACCCTAGGAGTCAGGCTATGACATTGAGGGAGAGAGCTGCACCAAGTCAAATTCGCGATAAAATTTGCCTGAAAGAAAAAGTTATCTGGTGCAAAACATCCCGATTTTAATGATTAACTCTCAAACGATTCAAAACTTAATACGACTCTTTCTAAACATTCAAAATCTCTCCACTTCATCTCATACCTCACCAATTAAATCTAGAAGGCTAGAAATCTAGTTTCAAAAATAAAAATTCGAGTAATGAAGAAATTCTCGAAAATCATTATTCATATTAGGGTTTTCAAAAACAAACTCATTTTTTTTTTCTCAAATGATCTCAAATGATCTCAAATGACTCTCAAACATATCTAAAAGGTTTTAAAAGAACTTTTATACTCAAAAGACACTAATTAGATGAAATTCGGAAAAACTCGACAAATAGCACAAACTCTAAAAAGTTACTATTCATCGAAAAATTAAACTTCTCAGAATTTTCTAAAACTTAGACTTAAACTTAAACTCATATAATCATGCTCAAACAATTCATCGCATCTTCGAATCGGATAACCGAAACGAGTAAAACCACATAAGAGCACTCAAGGGCATTTTGGTAATTTCATGAGAAAATTTCTTTTCTCGGAATTTTTTATAACACAAAAGCACATTTACAGACAATTCAAGATAAGTTAACTCAATTAAGACGAACTTAAAGACTTATAAAAGATCGGGGTATTGCACGGAGAGTCCATCGACAAAATAGAGCTGAGATTTGCAAAGGTCCTAATGGACATTGAGAGTATTAGGAAGGGCAAATACTCTCAGCGTGAGATGAACTTGAAAGTTCTCTCCGCATTAGGCATGGGCGGTCTAGAGAGTCGTCCATCAAAATCGAAGTGACCTCAGCTCAATGACAACTGAGAAGTTGTTCTCCATGCTCAAGGCAAATGAGTATGACATCCTCCGACTGAAGCAAACCAAGCTTCAAAAACTAGAACGGACCAAGCATAACTCAGCTGCCAAACCAGTGGGGCTTCAAGCTAACTCTGGAAAATCCAAGTTTGCTAGTCCCTCATGATTCACTGACTCCTCAGCTATGGATCGACTGAGCAAGTTCGAACTTCAGAAGAAGGACAACGAAATGACCAAACAACTCGAAGAGACGAACTCCAAGATCAAGAAGTACAGAAGGATCAACAAGAGCATGTGGAGCTCAACTGAAACTTCTTCAAGGAATCAAAGCGATGGGTGCTTTGAATGCGGGAAGCCAGGACACTTCAAAGCAGACTGTCCTGATCTCTCCAAGAAAGAGAAAGATGCCCTCCGAGGAAAAGCCAAGGAGAAGTCAAAGGCTATGATCACAAAGGATGATGTCAACAACACCGACGTGTTTACAAAGTCAGAAGGAGAAAAAGTTGACACGCCATCAAGCTCAGAAGGAAAAGACCAATGCTTCATGGCATTGCCGGAAGAGTCAATTCATGAGGACCAGGATGAACTGAGGAAGAGAAGAGCTGCAAAGTCAGTCTGTGTGTTGGACAGTGGATGCTCCAGGCACATGACACACCAAAGGAATCTTCTCACCGACATCAAGTTTCGAGAGAGAGGTATTGTTACCTTTGGTGATGACTCTCAGGGTAAAACCAAAGGATCAAAGAACAAGCTAACTGCAAGCAATTGAAGGAAGTGCATTGACACAGCCAGCTGAGTCCAGATCTCAAGCTCAACCACTGAAGAATTTAGTAGAGCCGCTTATCTGGTCAGATGAAGAAGAAGAAGTATACTCTTCTGAAGATGAGACTAAAGATCCCATCAGAGATCAAGGGGAAACTTCATAGACAACAGACTAAGTGTCAACTCCAACTGATGCTCAACCAGCATCAGCAACTGACCGGCATTCAAGTCCAGGACCTTCAAGTCCAAGACCAGCCAGCTCTCTAGTTCATCCTCCATCTCCAGCTAAGGATCGAATTGCACCTGAAGTCAGAACATCAAGCTCAGCACCCTAAGCATCTCCTAGACCGGATTATTCAATCACAATGCTCGAAGCTAATAAGCGAGAACGGAAGAATAAACGAGTATGAAAGCTACGTCAAAGATTCAATGATAGGAAATCTGGAAGCAGGTGTTCGAACTTGAAAATCAGCTCAAGTTATAGATCCCACGCCATATGTTCCGACTCAGCCAACTCAGTCAGGAACTTTAGCTGATGATGATACAACTTTGGTAGCACAGTAAGCTGATGAGCTCAGGATACTAGGAAAGCTTGAACAAGCAAGAGATGTGAGCATGATCGCTTGCTTCGTAGCAGACGTTCTAGAACCCAGAAACATCTTGGAAGCTTTAGGATGCATCCACTGGACTCAAGCTATGCAAGAAGAGTTAAATGAGTTCCTCAGAAACTGTGTTTAGTAACTTGTTGAGAGACCTGAAGGAGTCAAGGTGATTGGCTTGAAGTGGATATTTAAGAATAAGCGAGACGCCAATGGATACGTAGTGAGGAAAAAGGCTAGACTGGTAGCTCAAGGTTATTACCAGCAAGAAGGAATAGATTTTGAAGACTCCTTCACTCCAGTTGCTCGTCTGGAAGCAATTCAGATTTTCTTAGCCTATGCCACCTACCACAAGTTCAAGGTATATCAAATGGATGTGAAGTACGCATTTCTCAATGGCGATATCAAAGAAGATGTTTATGTTGAACAACCTCCGGGTATTGAAACTTGTGATGGTAGAGTCTACAAGCTGAAGAAAGCTATATACGGACTGAAACATGCTCTATGGGCATGGTATGAAACCTTATGCGGCTTTCTACTCGAGACAGGATTCATCCGAGGCTTAGTCGACAAAACATTCTTCACCATCAAAGTTGGAGAAGACATCCTGGTGCTGCAAATATATGTGGACGACATCATCTTTGGATCCAAATCCGAAGATCTGTGTTAGAAATTATCCCAACTCATGAAGGAAAATTTTGAGATGTCCATGATAGGAGATATGAATTATTTTCTTGGGCTGCAAGTAAAGCAGTCATCAGAAGGAATCTTCATCAATCGGTCAAAGTACACAAAAGAGCTAATCTCCAAATTTGGACTGAACTCAAGCCGAACAACGAATATCCTAATGAACACCAACTGGAAGATCGACCTCGTCTAGGAAGGGAAGCTTATCGATGTAAAGAAGTACAGAGGGATCATCAGCTCGCTGCTATATCTAACTGCTAGTCGACCAGACATTTTCTACGCAGTTGGAGTCTGTGCAAGATTTCAAGTTGAGCCTAGGGAAGCTCACTTGCAAGCAACAAAGAATATCATCAAGTACCTTAAAGGAATATTTCATATGGGACTGTGGTACCCAACTGATGATAACATTGAAATGACCGGCTACTCAGATGTCGACCTAGCTGGAGACAAGGTTAATATGAAATCAGCCTCAGGATATTGTCAGTTCATGGGAAGCAAATTGGTTTCTTGGCTTTCAAAGAAACAGGTGTGTGTCACCACCTCCACAGCTAAATCGAAGTACATGGCAGCTGGAAGCTGCTGCATGCAAGTTCTCTGGCTGAAGCAACAACTGAGAGATTATGAAGTAGAGACAGGGCAAGTACCCATCTTCTGTGACAACTCAAGTGCTATAGCCATCATGGTGAATCTAGTTCACCATTCCAGAACGAAGCACATCGACATTAGACATCACTTCATTCGTGATCATGTCGAAAAGAAGGACATCATTGTTGAGAAAATTCATACTGACATTCAGAGAGCTGATATTTTCACAAAGCCTTTGGTGGAAGCTCGATTCAAGATGCTGTATCAACTCTTTGGATTGCTCAACCCAACCGAAGAACAAGCCATGAAGATGGAAGATCACAAGTTGAGGGGGAATCTCAACTTGAGGGGGTACTGAACAAGTTCGCAGCCCCATTCAACCCAGTTGAACGACGGAGTCAAACCACGACTGAGCTGATGACTTGAGTCAATCGAGTGTAAGCTGAGTTAAGGAGACAATTGAGATCCACTCCAATTGAGCGGTACTCTATGTTACCTTGTTCCTTATCTTTAATGCAGGTGTTTTGAAATAAATTCAAACATCTGTTTACAAGTTATTCACATTAAATTAGCCAAGCGGTCACATTCAATGAAAAGCTAGTCTAAATCTACAGACCATGCTTTTAGATCGCGAGTAGGCTAATATAGAACTACCTACTCTCCTTACGCGCGCGAGTGTCACTCACCACCTTTGACACGTTCTATCACCGTCATTCCTGGAAGTAGCTTTTTCTAAAATGGTGCATTGAAGACTGTTGTTTATCCCGAAGAAAACTGCACGAATTCATTTGATCCATTAATAAATATCTCATCCCTCCTATAAATAGGGGGTCTTACAATTGACTTTGCACATTCAACCAGACCTCCAACCAGATATCAACCCAAATTTTGATATCTAACAAACTCCAAGATTTTCTGCTTTTTCTCATGAAACTTTTGCTTAGTGGTTTTCTCTCTTGCTAGAGTTTATCTTCCTCTTCAGAAATTTTTGCTTAGTATTTTTTCTCCCTTGCTAGGGTTTTATCTCTTAGGTGGTCCTTTTCTCCCGCCAGCCCTAAATCAGCAAAACAATTGGTTCAACAAGAACGCTATGTTTATGGCTACATGAGATGCAGACGCATCAAAGGACGACTGATTAAGTGGATGATTAGAGGTGTCAACCAGCTAATGCAGCTCCCTGAGATGTTCTTCCAATTCAATTTCGGGATAAAGATCTGCAATCCCACGTCACCAAAATAGGCAATTTGTTACATGTCCATCAGAAGTCCTGGGTGGATCTAGGCATTCGATCCAGAGATTGCTTCTTGAAGGATTTTTCTTTATTTTCAAACACATCTCAAATGATCTTCCTTCCTTAAGAGTTGCAGCAGCTATACAAGTAGAAGAACCAGGAGTCGCTGATGTTTGTAGAGTCTTGCTAATGCTTTTCCATGCCCTGGAAGTGGAAGAAAAATGGGCACGATTTTCGTCTCCTCGTGAATTATTGCCGGAATTCTATCTTGCTAATCTGCGCTACATCTTATTTTTGGTTGATGCCAAAAAGGGGGAAGTAGTACAGACAGTCACCTTGAAAGTTTTGCTTGGGTCAACACATCTTTGTTGATGCCACCTCAGGTGAACTGAAGCAGGAATGAAGATCCTGCAAGGCTGTTGAGGGCTCAAGAAAAGGCGCATGACCTTAGTCTCCACCCATAATATGAAGGAGTTGAAGATAAAGACCTTCTTGAAGGATAAGAAGGAGTCTCCGTAGAAGATCGAGGCTAAAGAAGAGACGAATGATGCTTATTCAGTTACCTCACCATAGTGCTTGAGGTAGGTACTCAATTGAGCTGAAATGAATACGTTCAACTGACGTCAGTAGCCAGCCTTTATAAAGACATGCAAAGTTGCTGAAGGAAAGACTGATAAAAGGTCAAGAGAAGGGATGACCTCAACCTCCAGCCTTGCTGAAGAAGAAGATCAAGAAGAAGAAGAGAAGAAGACGAAGACCCTAGAGTAGGTTAGAATGTTGAGACTATAGTTAGAAAGAACTCAGTTGTAACTGTAATCACTCCCCAATTTGTTAACTGTAATAATAAGTTGTTGGTTATTAAAGGTCTTTAGTTCTTAACTTCACTTGATGACAACTATCTCGTCGTCCAAGTTTGAGGTTAATATTTATAATTTATCTTATGCTAACCCCTTTTCTCTTATAGACGTACTAGAATTGAGTTTATCTTTTAATCTTTTTTTGTATCAGTTGTATGGTAGCAGTTAGGAAAGTTAAGTGGTGTCAGTTTAGAGTTTTAGCATCATCAAAAAAGGTAAAATTGTTAGGAAAATTAGTAAAGGTTTTATTTTATCCCAAAACCCAATAGATCCTAACCGAGTAAATGAAAGCCATCAGCCTGAACTTAGCTAGAGCTCACTATTTGAGCGTAGAGATTTTATCTTTACGGGTTTCAAGCAGATGAAGATAGTCGGACTGAACAAAGCAGTTCGTGAAGAACTCAGCTCAGCTGACACTCAAGCTCAGCTGAACAGGAACTCAGCTAAACCTTAACCTCAGCTGAATCACGGACTCAGTTGGACAACAACTCAGTTTACTACTCAACTAACCCATGCAGCTCAAGCGTGAAGAGAAGTTGTGTTGAAGTCAGACATCGCAAAGCTAAGAAAAGATGACTTTGAAGACGTTAAAGGTAGAAGAGTTGAAGTCCAAATTCAAATCTACTCGGAAGCACAAGTTAGTTGGAAAACTTACTATAAATGGGCCGACACAGAGATGCGTAAAAAGTGAAGGTCACAATTGCCATTTTAGGAAAGTTTCCAGTAAAACAGATAGAGTGCCATACTTTTGGCAGAGATCAAACGGCTCTTTCCAACGGCGAATTAGATCTTCCTTTATAAATAGAGGTCACCGCATCAAAGCTAAGTAAGAGAGAGAATAGAGAGAGCACGAACGAAAGAGTGCAAGAAGAAAGATGAAGGAGCAGTAGCACCATACCACCACTCTCTCCAGCAAGAAGACCTCAGTTGAAGACCAGTAGAACTAGAGTGTCCATACCTCCTCCTGTTCATTCATCTAGCCTCTCAAAAAACCCCTTCTTTGATCGAGTCTAGATTATAGGTTCTTGCATATTTTAGTTTCTGAGCAGACTCTCTCCCAAAAGATCGAGTCTCTAAGCATTAGGACAAAGCCTCCACTTCTCCGTGTAGAAGGCTTCATAGTTGGAAAAACCCCCAACCCCCAAACCTTAGTTCCGATTTTGAACCCGCAATCAAAGTCATTAGGTCCTTTTGAACCCGCAATCAAAGACAAGGTCCCTTTGAACCCGTAATCAAAGACTAGGTCCCTTGGAACCTGCAATCTAAGACTAGGTCCCCTTAGAACGGGTAGTCTAAGCCTAAGCTGTACACTTGCCCGTAAAAGTGTTGTAAGGTTTTGCTTGATACCCGTAAACCAAGTGGAATGTTTGATAAGCGTGCGCAAGCTTATCTAGCCCGAAGATGAAGTCGTGGATGTAGGGGTCAATCTCTGAACCACGTTAAAATATTATGTCCCTTACATTTTGTATTTACATTCAGTATTTTATTTTCAATTACCTAACCAACTGACCCAACATACAAACTACATATAAACTGCACTATCACAAACTGCACTAAGTTTTGGAAACTTGACCTTCCCCGTTTTTATTAAGGTTTCAGTTTTAGTAACGAAATTTAATTTCCACCAACTTCCGCAATGATAAACTCTTTGAAACCTCAGTTGGAATACACAGTTGACCTTCAGTCAAAGAAGTCAGCTATGCACCCAACTGTGTGATCAGATTTAAATGATCATCTGAGTTGTAGAAGCAGCTCCAAACTGACTTTCTCAGTTGTTGAGCAAACTGACCTGAGTAGTTAACTCAGTGAAAAGATTTGAAAAGAAAAAAATCGCTATGTATTCTCCCCCCTCCCCCCCATACACAAGATACTCTTTACCCAGACCATCAGAAATATTCAAGCTATTTGCTGAGATGGCAGACAGGAAGCGGAATCAAGATGAGAATATTGTGCCCAAGACGCAGGAGCCAACCAGTAGTGATCCTAAATTTGATATCCTGGTATCCATGATGAAGGAAATAATGAATCAGAATAAGAATAATGATGCTAGCACTGATAATCCCGGTCAAATTCTAAAGAAGCGAGTTATGAAATGTGAATTCTGTGCTACTAATACACATCCTACAGACCGGTGTCCATCGTTGTATGAAGATGAAGAAGTGAATGTTGTTGGCAATAGTATCAGCAAGGGAATAATGGGCAATGCAAGATTTATAACAATGGACCGTGGAAGCGTAGTGATAATTTAAGATATGGCAACAATAACTATCTCAACGCACCTTAACAAGGGCAACAAATGGAACAGCCTTATGTTCCACCGCATAATAGAGATCACCCCACAGATACCTTGAGGAGTGAAGTGGAGAGAGTTGCAGTTGAACAAAGGAAACGATATCAGGAGTTGGATATTTTTTATATGGAGACCAGGGGTGGAATGAGAGATATTAATGGAATGTTGAGCCACTTGGTAGAGTTAATCTCTCAATTAAAGTCAACGTTGAATGGAGAGAAAGGAGAACTCCCATCTCAAGTTGAGATAAAAAAGGCTCAAGTGAATGTTATTAGATTGGCAATAGGGCTAAATTGTCTGAAGTTAGAATGTCTGATCAATATGTTCCTCGCGGAGCCATACCTGGGCAACAACCATCTGCTGGGCAAGATGCTGAGGATGGTAAGAAAGATGAAGTTGAACCAGAGATCTATGAAGAAGCAACCATGGGATCAGCTGATGTTGAGAAATTGTGGCAACGGTTATCAGTTGAGAAAAGAGCACAAGTTGAGAGAGAGGCTGCGGAGATTAGAAGGAAAGCTGAGCTTGATGCTGCAGAGATACGAGCTAAGGCAATGAGAGATGCTGACAATGTGAAGAAGTCAAAACCTTATGAGCCAAAAGCCCCTTACATAAGTAGATTTGCTAAAGATAAGAAAGCGCAAGAAATTAAGGAATTGACTAGCATGTTCCAGAAGGTGGAGGTCAACATACCCCTCTTGACCGCTTTGTAGTCTATACCGAAGTCAGCTAAGTTTTTGAAGGAGTTGTGTACAAGGAAGTTTAAGTATACAGATGATGCGAGGTTTCAAGTTAGTGAGAATGTATCTGTAGTGTTGCAAGATACACCCATGCTGACCAAGTGCACTGATCCAAGGATATTCTACATTCCTTGAATAATTGAAAATATGAAAATTGAGAAGGCTATGATTGACCTTGGGGAATCAATCAATGTGATGCCCAAGTTGATGTATGATGATCTGAGAATGGGGCCACTCAAACCTACAAGTGCGGCTATTCAACTTGCGGATAGATCTACCGTATGGCCTGAAGGGATTATAGAGAACGTATTGGTTAGGATGAGGGACCTTATTTTTCCAGCTGACTTCTATATTTTGGATATGGGAAGATCAACACAAAAGGCTCTAGTAATGCTGTTGGGCAGACCATTCCTAAGGAATGCTCGTAGAAGGACCAACTGTGATACTAGAAAGGTAACGTGTGAATTTAGAGGTGAAGTGGTGTCATTTGATATTTACAATACCATGAAGCAGCCCAATGACACAGAATTGCTGTAGAGTATTGATCTTATTGACCAAATGGTGGATGAGTATTGGCCACAGATAAATATCAAGGATAAGTTAGACGTGGTTTTTCAGCTGACTAAGGTTATTGCCCATGATGGGGCAGTTGAGCTGATTGAGGCAGTACATTATTTGAGGTCAGATGCAGAACTTCTATCGAGGGTGGAACCATTGGTGATACCTACATTGAAGCAGGAGGATAGGTTGGCGCCATCCGTTGAAAAGACATTCATTGCCCGACCACTTGAAATATATTTACTTGGGAGAGCATAAAACATTACATATGATCATAAGTGCAGAATTATCTGTTGAGGAGACACATGTCAATGAAGTCTTAATGGAGTATAAGCTGACTATTGGATAGACCTAGGCTGATATTAGAGGCATTAATCCTACTGTGTGTAGGCACAATATCTTGCTCGAGGAGGATGTCGTGCCTATCAGAGACCCTTAGAGAAGATTGAATCCAGCAATAAAAAGGTAGTGATGAAGGAGATACTGAAGTTATTAGATTTGGGAATCATTTACTCGGTTTCAAATAGTAGATGGGTCAGTCCAATTTATGTAGTGCCTAAGAAGTCAGGTATTCAAGTGGTGGAGAATGAGCAAAGGGAATTGGTAGCTACAAGGTTACAAACAGGTTGGCGAGTATGCATCGATTATAGGAAGCTGAATCAGAAGACTAAAAAGGATAATTTTCTATTGCCTTTCATTGATGAGATGCTGGAGAGGTTGGCAGGCAATAAGTATTTTTGTTTATTGGATGGGTACTCGGGCTATATGCAGATCTGGATCGCAGAGAAGGACAATGGCAAGACAACCTTTACTTGTCCATTTGGTACGTTTGCTTATAGCAGGATGGCTTTTGGTTTGTGCAATGCTTCTGGCATATTCCAAAGATGCATGATGAGTATATTTTCCGACTTACTAGAGACATGCATAGAAGTTTGTATGGATGACCTTATTGTCTATGGATCAGATTTTGATAAGTGTCTGAGCAATTTTGAGATGGTGTTGAAGAGATGTGTGGATAAGAGTTTGGTGTTGAACTATGAAAATGCCACTTCATGGTTAAGAAAGGAATTGTTCTTGGGCATGTCATATCTGAGCGTCAGATTGAGGTTGACAAGGCAAAGATCGATATTATAGCCAAGTTGCCATATCCAGGCAATGTGAAGCAGTTGCGTAGCTTTCTTGGGCACGCAAGTTTTTATAGGAGATTTGTTAAGGACTTTGCTAAGCTCACGCAGCCTATGACAAGGCTATTACAAGGAGATGTTGAATGGAATTTCAGTGAAGATTGCAAGAAGGCGTTCCACACATTGAAAGAAATTTTTGTTTCGGCACCTATTATTCAACCACCGGATTGGGGAATGCCATTTGAGGTGATGTGTGATGCTAGTGGCTATGCCGTGGGAGCCGTCCTTTTGTAGAAGCGTAGGAAGGTGAATCATGTCATAAATTATGGAATCCGATGTGGAAATAAAGTATAAGGCTAGAGCTCAAAATTTAGTGGGTGATCATTTAAGCCACATAATCTAACAAGTAGAGGATGAGCCGATCAAGGAGACTTTCCCGGATGAACTTCTGGCCTTTGCCCAAGATACACATGAACCTTGGTATGCTGGCTTATGCAATTTTATTATTTTGGGGCATTTACCGGGCAACCTCAGCTTTTACCAGAAGAATAAGTTAAAGGTGGAGAGTAGATATTATATTTGGGAGGAGCCTTATTTGTGGAAGATATTCTCTGACCAAGCGATTCGAAGATGTGTGGACAAGAAGGAGCGAGCTAGCATCCTTGCACAATTGTCACTCAAAAGTGTGTGGAGGACATTTGGGACTTAAGACGAGTTCAAGGAAGATTTGGGATTGAGGATTTTACTGGCCCAATGTGTTTAAAGATAGCTTTGAATGGTGCAAGCATTGTGCTTAATTCCAGAAGGAGGGCAACATCACTAAGCGATATTATTGGCGTATAGGACTGCATTTAAAACTCCATTTGGATAAATGACTTGTTTTTGGTAATAGATGAACATTTCCAATTTAAATTCGGGTGCATGATACACATCGGTGCTCCAGTGCATTTCTCCATCTGAGTCAGAATAAATATGTTTTCGAAATTTTTCTTTAAAATTCAAAGTGGATGTTCCTGCACGAATCTCAGCAACCCTTATTGATTAGCGTACATATCGTATTTGCTTCTCCTGATGGTTGGTCAAGTAACAAAAATGTTGTATTTTCCGGTACATCATTATGGATTGGGTTAGTCTTTCTGGTGGGTATCTTTATGTCACGCCCCGACTCTCGGGGTGCGACTTACGAATAACAACAAACCTAAACAACTAACAACTAACTCAAATAAAGAGAACATGCTCGGGGAAAACAAAGGCGGAATATAAGGCAATCGAATTTGAATTTCAAAAGCATAAAGAATAATAATAACCTAGCATCTTAACTTCACTTTGAATGGGAATTCAAACAAGAAAATCATGCTGATGGGAAGGGAATTCCAACAAAAAGAGGAATCATACGAATATATACATCAAGATAAGGAAACATGTTCAACAACAAGTCAAGTTACAAGCCCATCGCTCGGGATTACAAGATAAAGGGGTTACGAATTCAACAGGCATTCAAAGTCTTCGAGCACAACGCTCGGAATCAAAAACATGAGGATAAAAGTGTTAACTTCAACAGACATGAGATCAAAAAGATTGCAGCGGAAATTAGCATCAACTCCCAACACTTGCACGTATGAAGACGTACAAATGCCAGTCTGAAATTCTACCAAACTTAACCAACAAAACCAAACCACACCACCAAGTATCCACGCCATCGCCATCCAGTCAACCTGCATGTTTAGAAACACACGCAGGGCTGAGTACTTCGTACTCAGTGAACACAAGCCAAAACATTTGAATAAAGATGCTTTTAAAGCTATATTAATTGAACTTGCCTTGCCAAACATCACAAGTATATAAGCAGTTTTGAAAACGGTTTTACTTGTGCATGCCGAAACATTTTTATTTAAAACGGACTGCGCAGTCAAATATCATATAAAATAATAGCATGTATCATCTATCACAAATAACTTCATGTGCCGAGAAGTAGGCCTCCTTCTCAAACACTGTGACCGGCCCAACCGAAGCAAGGCTCACAGTCACCTCAACATCTACCACACGTGGGTTCCTGCTTTCACAGGATAATCACATCTTCATATAAATAGATGATAACACATACTAACTTCAATAAAATGGCAAGTCAATCACATTTGAAAACATAACATAATAGTTAATAGCATACTAATTTTCATCGATAGATTTTGGTTCAGAAAAGCCCACCTGACTTCCGAAGAACTAGCTAGGTGGTCTAAGGTTATTTGTCCTTGCTTAACGATCCGTCCGGCTCGATCCTTCATAGGTTGACATCGATAGATAAGATATATGAAAGACGGACACAAAGGCGTTGGAATTAACTGACGGACTTCTATTTGAGTCGTCGCTCTCTTCGTTCTAACTTTTCTAAAAGATCTTACATTCTCGTCTTTATTTCATTAATTCTATTCAATTTGGTTAACTCTACTACTTAACATCGTATACTTTTCTCATTCTAATTAATAACTTCATTGATACAATTTATTACTCGAGCTTTCTTTCACAGACTTTAGTTCGTTCTCAATTTAACAATCAATCATTTATCATAGAAATTCAATCATTCAGTTAATTTCACAACATAATACTATCATGCATTTAAACATTTATTCAAACATATAATGAAATCATATAAATCAAACATACTTCAAGACACATTAATATGCATTCCATCTTAACTTTAAGGTCTAACTCGATTATGCAATTCTTTTTATGAAGGCTTAAACTATTGATTCTATCTTTCTTTTTTACATAGACAACGCTTCGTTCTACATCCGCTATCTTATAAGGTATTTTATAGCTCTTATTTATTTAACAAAAATTCTCTTAGTTTTTAATAAACTCTTTTGAAATTATAAATTCTTGTCAAATTCTAACTTTATTCTCATTTCTTAACTCGAATATAATTCCTTTAATTATTATCTCGATTTATCTTTTCTTCGCTTGATTGGAAATAACGTACTCAATTAATTATTTAATTAATCTTCTTTCAATCTCATTATTCGACATCTTATTTTATTCTCATTTTCTCGATCAACTTATACGAGTATCTATCTTAACTCGTCTAGCATCTTTTCTTTATTCAATTTAACTTCCATTTTATTTCTTATCGATTAATTCTTCTTAACTCGGTTTTGTTTATTTCTTAAATAATTTCTTCTTTATTTGTTTTAAACCTTTAAGCTATTTCTTACTTAATGATTTCTTTATCTTTTGATAAACATTTTTATGAATTTCTTCACTTTATTATAAAAGATCTTTTTATTGTATTTTTAGTAAAAATTTCAAGTCTTTAAAATTTTAATACAAAATATTTAATTAAGAAATCTTTTTCATACATCTTTTATTTAATTAAAAGCTTTTCAAATTTAAATCTTTTTATCAAAACTTCTATCTTTTTTTCTATATTCAAACTATCATTCATATAAACATTAAAATACTTAAACATCCAATCTATACTTAATTCTACAATTAATTTCTTTAAAAAATTTCAACATGCAATCCTATTTTCTTCACTTAAACACATGTATGATTTTACTAACATAACATACAATCATTTCATAGATCAAAACATCACTCAATTCATAAACAAAATTAACAAAATAATTTCTCTATTTTGCTTAAAAACACACGGCACACACATGCATATTTTGTGCAATTTATTTCTCAATTTTTCATGCAATTAATCTCATTACTAACATGATAAAAATAACAATTCACGCATCAAAATAACAATAACACAAAGATTCACATTTATCCTATTTTTACTATATTTTTCGGCATTTATCATTTTTTTAGGGTTTTAGTTTCTTTTTCTTCTTTTAATTCATCGATTAACATCTAGTGCTCGATTCTCCTAACGAATTCTTCTCACTCGATTAGCACATGTATATCCTAGGTTTGCCTAAACATAAATTAAATAACATGCATGCATAGATCTTTCCTTTAGGACTTATAGACATACATTTTACAACTAATCAAATGAAATCATACTTAAATAAATAGAAATTCTTCTCTTGGCTCTCGGGTTTGAAATGGATGGAAATGGTAGCTTCAAAGCTTGGATCTTGAAAGAAAGAAGAATATCTTCTTGAATCCTCAAAGTAAAGAAAAATATAGGATTAATCATCCATAGGTTTAGGAATCAAAATGAAGAAAAGTATTGGAAAATTCTTGAATTCAACTTCAAGAACTTGGAAATTTGTACCTTTCTTTGAAAATATGGATGGAATTGATGGAGGATTAATGGCTCCTACTTCATTTCCATGGAGGATAAGCTTGAATCTATAGTTGCATGTGAAGAAAAATCAATGGAGGTGTGTAGAGAGACATTGCCGAGAGTAGAGAGAGTTGGAGAGGTTTGGAGAGTTTTTCTTTTGTTTTGTGAGAGAGAGATAGATCGAATGAGAGAGAGATGGAAATGAAAGAATAAATTGCTGGTTTCCTCTCTTGTCTTAGGTGAAAAAGGATTCAAAATTCAACAAAGTGAAAAGGAATTAACTTGTTGGAAATTGTAAAAACAAGACTTGATGGTTTGATTTGAAGTTAACTTGTTTGCATAATTCAAGCAATGTATGTACAAGACACCACTATGTCTTGTTGGTATTGGAACTTGAGGTTTGATGGGAGAGGGTTGTGAGGTGGCGAGAGAGGGAGAGAGGTGGTTGACACGTGTCGTCGTCGTGTCGTTACGGGTATTAATTATCCGGTCGTAAAGGTTTTCCGGGTAAAATGATTCGTATTAATTCCGTTTTCTTCTATTAACGGGTCTAACCTCTTCTCGTTTCACTCTTTACACTAACTCGTCCCAATCCTATGTCACGTCTCAAATTAAAAGATTAAAGGCTTCGATCATTTTAGTCCTTTAATTCTTAAAAGAAATTAATCGGCTTATTAATTCGTTTATTCATCCTTTTCAAGACTAATGCTTCATTTTTCTTCTCAATTCTCGGATAAGTTCTTACCCTATCTCAGTGATCTTAAAAGAAATTCTAAGTTCGAAGGTTCTAATTTAATTCTATTCTAGGTTCATCGGCGTAAACATAGTCCTCGGCGATTAACGCTATGTTATCTTAATTAAACAAACTTCTTCGGGATTTTTCCGGAATTTAATCTCATACTCATTTTCATATAAACGACTCAACAAACATATCACATCATCATCATCTCAGATAAATAGAACAGATAAATTCACACAAGATTCATAAGGCAATTTAAACGTTTTATTCAAAACCCATCGATTAGAAAAGAAAAATTTTACTCCTAAATTCTCATCTTTGAACTTACTCGGTTAATTAGACGCTCTCTTAAAGGGATAAAAACTCGGGGTATCACATCCTCACCCTCTTAAAAAAAATTTCGTCCCGAAATTTACTGACCTTAAGAAAATAACTCGGGATACTTTGCTTTCATTTTCTCTTCGAGTTCCCAAGTGGCTTCTTCAAGATCGTGATGACACCACTTAACTTTCACTAAGGGAATCGATTTCGTTCTAAGCTGCTGGACTCTATAATCTAAAATCTTTTCGGATTTCTCTTCGTAGCTTAGATCGGGTTTCATCTCGATATCTTCTCGACGTATTACATGCTTCGGGTCAAAGACATATTTTCTTAACTGCGATACGTGAAACACGTTATGCAAACTTCCGAAACTAGGCGGTAACGCTAAACGATACGATACGGATCCAATCCTTTCAAGGATCTCGTACGGTCCTATAAAACGAGGTCTAAGCTTTCCTTTAACTCCAAAACGATAAACTCCTTTCGAGGGGGATACTTTTAAAAACACTTTATCTCCTTCTTTAAATTCTAACTTAGATCTACGATTATCGGCATACGACTTCTGTCGACTTTGAGCTTCCTTAATCTTCTCACGGATTTGAAGTACAGATTCTATCATTTCGTCAATCGCTTCTTGCCCTAACACTTTCCTTTCACCGACTTCATTCCAATACAACGGCGATCTACACTTCTTTCCGTAAAGAGCTTCATACGGGGCCATTCCTATCGTATTCTGATAGCTATTGTTATATGCGAACGCAACAAGAGGTAAAACTTTTTCCCACTCGACTCCTTTATCTAACAAGACGGCTCTCAACATATCTTTGAGAATTTGGATCGTTTGTTCGAATTGACCATCGGTTTGAGGGTGGTAAGCAGTGCTAAACTGCAATTGAGTTCCTAACTCTCTATGGAAACTTTCCCAAAAACGGGCGGTGAACTTCGAATCTCTATCAAAGGTGATCATCTTCGAAATTCCATGCAATTTCACAATTTCTTTGTTGTAGATCTCGGCTAACTTGGCTGATCCATAGGTATGTGGAATAGGTATGAAATGAGCAGACTTCGTCAACCTATCCACTATTACCTATACTACTGTATTTCCTCTTCTTGATCTTGGCAATCCTGTCACAAAATCCATTGTGATTCCATCCCACTTCCACTCTGGGATGGGTAACGGTTGTAGAGGTCCATACGGTCTTTGATGTAAGGACTTCACTTGCTGGCAAGCTAAACAGCTTTCAACGAACAATGCCACATCCGTCTTTATTCCATTCCACCAAAACTGGTTCTTTAGATCTTGGTACATCTTCGTGCTGCCAGGGTGAGCTGTATACGGGGTTTCATGAGCTTCACTTATTATCTCGTTCTTCAACTTGTCATCGTTAGGCACACAAATTCTTCCTTGATACAACAACGCATTATCGCTTGATTCGGCAAAATCTTTAACTTATCTACTTCTCACCTTCCTTCGTAGCTTTTCTAACTCTTCGTCTCTTCTTTGGCCTTCTACGATACGGGTTCTTAAGTTAGGCATCACTACTAAGGTAGCAATTACTTGATCTACTGTCGCTGGAGGTACGATTACTTCAATCTTCATCTTCGCAAACTCTTCGATCAACTCGACTCTATCGGTTAAAAGAAATCCTAATTCGATCCTATTCGACTTTTCCTTCCTTCTCTTTCTACTTAACGCATCGGCTACTACGTTCGCTTTACCGAGATGGTAAGATATCTTGCAATCGTAGTCTTTCACTAACTCAAGCCATCTCCTTTGTCTCATGTTCAACTCCTTCTGCTCGAAGAAGTACTTCAGGCTTTTGTGATTTGAGAATATTTCACATTTCGCTCCATAAAGGTAATGTCGCCATATCTTCAAAGCATGAACGACGGCTGTTAATTCTAGGTCGTGGGTTGGATACTTCTCTTCGTGAGGTTTGAGCTGCCTGGACGCATATGCAATCACTTTTCCATTTTGCATTAACACGCATCCTAGTCCTTGAGCAGATGCATCGGTATAAACAACATAATCTTTATCTGGCTTGGGTAGGGCTAGAATTGGGGCTGTCGTTAATCTCGTCTTGAGTTCTTGAAAACTTTTCTCACACTCTTCCGTCCATGTGAACTGTGTTTCTTTCTTCAACAGGCTCGTCATCGGCTTCGCGATCTTAGAAAATCTTTCAATGAATCTCCAGTAGTATCCTGCTAAACCAAGAAAACTACGGATTTCATGTACTGACGTTGGGGACTTCCAATCTTGCACAGCTTTTACCTTCTCCATATCCACTTGGATGCCTTCGGACGAAACTACGTGTCCTAAGAAATTTACTGCCTTTAACCAAAATTCGCACTTACTGAATTTGGCATACAGCTTTTCCGTTCTAAGCGTTTCTAACACGATCCTTAAATGATCTTCATGCTCAGCTTCACTCCTTGAATACACCAGAATATCGTTTATAAAGACAATCACAAACTTGTCCAAATATTCGTGAAAAACTCTATTCATCATATCCATGAATACTGCCGGGGCATTTGTTAATCCAAATGGCATTACTATGAATTCGTAATGTCCATATCTCGTTCTAAAAGCAGTCTTCGGAATATCTTCTTGCTTGATCTTCAGTTGGTGGTATCCAGACCTTAAGTCAATCTTGGAGAAAACACCGACTCCTTTTAACTGGTCAAACAAATCATCTATCCTTGGCAAAGGATATTTGTTCTTCAACGTAATCTTGTTTAATTCTCGGTAGTCTATGCACATCCTTAAACTACCGTCTTTCTTCTTTACGAACAAAATCGGAGCATCCCAAGGCGATACACTCGGTCGAATGTAGCCTAAGTCCAACAATTCTTGTAGTTGGATCTTCAACTCTTGAAGTTCCTTTGGGGCCATTCGATACGGTGCCTTGGATATCGGGGCTGATCCTGGTTCTAAATCGATTGAAAACTCTAGCTGACGGTCAGGGGGTAAACCTGGTAACGCTTCAGGAAACACATCCTTGAATTCTCTTACGATTGGAACATCGTCGATACTCAACTCGTGAATTTCGTCCTTATTCAGATAGACTAGGTACGCTTGGGTTCCTTTCTTCCGCATCAATCTTTGCGCTTTCATGGCTGAAATTATCGGTACGCTCTTTTTCACTCTCTTTTCCATTCCGAAATCTATGGTTGACTCTTCTCCAGGGGATTTAAACAATATCTGTCTCAAATCGCATCGAATCGTCGCAAAATTCTCGGTTAGCCAATCCATTCCTAGGATTATATCGACGTCACGCATCTGGATTACATTCAGGGATTTCGCGACTAACCTACGGTTTTCGACTTCAAATTCTAGGTTCGAGCAAACACGCGAAACTAACGCAGACTTTCCTAAAGGGGTTGCGACACTAAACATTTGATTCGATTTTTCTACTTCTAGTTCTAGGTTATCTACGCAAATACTAGATATAAACGAATGCGAAGCTCCGGTATCAAACAAAATAATAACAGGTACGTTGTTAAGCTTTCCCATACCTGCCAGATTTCCTTTCTCCTTCTCCTGCGGTCTCTGTTCAATCGCGTATGTTCTTTGAAAAAACGGCGGTTCTTGCTGAGGAGGTTGCTGCCTTGGCTGCGGCGGCTTACGTTGACGTGGAACAAACTTCTGAAGAGGGGCTGCCTCGATAGCTTTCATTTGCGATGGCTGGAACTGGTTTGGCCTTCCGCTTCTAAACCCTTGTTGCTTACTTGGGCACTGGTTCGAGAAATGACCAGGCTGACCACAAGTGTAGCAAACGTTGCTTCCACTCTTACAAACGCCTTGATGCATCTTTCCGCATTTCGCACAGGGAGGGAATCCTAAAGGTCCGATGGGCAGGTTGCCTTGGTTCGTTTGCGGTGCCTTTCCCTTCTGTGGCTGCGGTTGGCTCTTTCCTTGCCATTGCTTCTTGGTTGGTTGGGTTCCACTAATCCATTTTCCTTTTCTTTTTCCGTATTGGCCGTACTGGGGTTGATGAGCAGACGCGGTCGTGATCATCTGGTTTCGGGGTTGGGGATTCGTTGGGGGTTGCGATCCTTTTTCCGGTTGCATTGCTAATTCCATATCTAAGGATCGGTTTAAAGCTTCGGCGTACGTTAAACTACTTTGGCTGGCGAGAACTACTCTAATATCTTGCCTAAGACCTGCTCTAAACAACTCGCACATTTTCTCATCGGTGTCGACCATATCGGGCGCAAAACGAGCTAACTCACAAAATTCTCGGTCGTACTCGGCTACAGATCTTTTTCCTTGCTTCAGATTGGTAAACTCGTTGGATTTCTGCTTACGATAACTTCTTGGCACAAACTTTTCGTACAACGCTTCCTTAAACTGATCCCATGACAACTCTTCGTGTTCTTCGGGAGAATACATCCTTTGCTTTGCTTCCCACCAATAATCGGCTATTCCTTTAAGCTGATACGTCATGCATTCTAAACGCTCGCGATCGGAACAACGAAGAAAACGAAAAATTCGCTCTAAAGAACGAATCCAGTCTTCGGCATCAGCCGGACTGCCTTTACCGTCGAACGTCGGGGGATTTTGTCGGAGAAACAACTCTTCGACTCGTCTTTCATTTTGAGGGGGTAGAGTAGGATCACGCTGCCCTTCTGCATTATTTTCGGGAATCCTAACGTTTCTACGTCTTGGCGGCATTCTAAAGATTAAAACGAGGGAAAACTTTAACCACTCTAGATTTTTAGCTTACAGGGAACCTTTCTAGATTCTGAACACATTTCTCTTTTGGGAGGAATACGATTCTAATCGGTACTTAGATATTTAAAAACAATTTAAAACTTTCTTAAGCAATTCATCACTTCAATTTCTCACATATACATGCATCACATTCAGTTTCTAATAATTGTCACATACTCATATCATCATATATTCATATCATTATACATTCATATCATCATCATAGATTCTTGAAATAATCAGTCATAATCACAGAGCAAATATCATCACTTCATATTCAAATACTCAATTCGATTCAATAACTCAGAAAATTTCAACTTCAATTCAAAGATCTAAATGTTTCAACTTTCAAACGCTTAACAGCGGCATTCTCTAGGATTTATAGCACTTAGGGAATTTACTTTGGAAAACATTTCCCTTTTTCCTAGTCAAATTATGATAGTCTTCATCTTAGGTTACATCGCAACTAAAAGAAAAATAAAAGAGTTTAACTCTCAACACACTCGATTTAAAAACGATTGAATTCGACAACTTTCTTAGAACATTCCTATACGTAGGAGTCGTCTTCACTTGGTCCGCTATCATCATACTGTTCCGCTTCGGAATCCACTCCATAGTGCTCTACAATTTCTTCATCTTCTTCCGGGTCTTCTTCCTCCTCTTCTTCTTCTTCACGTATTTGTCCTTCAAACAGCACGTCATCTTTCTCGACATTATCATCTTCTATGGCGAAACACTCACGTTCGGCTTCTCTCAAGGCTTCTTCACACTCTTCTAGGGTATAATTCATCGCAACTAGCTCAAATTCGATCCGTGGCTGGGTAGGAAAAACATTATGAGGTAGAGGCTGAAGATATCCGGTTCCTACAGTCGCTGCATCAACGGTTTCACTTCCATTCGCTTTATCGTCGCTTGAGCGGGTTTGGCTAGAGGATTCTGCTCTAGGATGGCTTACAAAGGTTGCTTGAGGATGATTCATATAAGCAGCTATTTGGTTTTCATTTGAAGAAGAATTTTCATCACATCCATTCGGCTGTAATGTTGATAAGTCAGAAAAACAAAGGAATCAAGAAAATTAATTTAAAAAGCACACCACTTACAAATGGGTAATCTGCAAGAGGATTCTGAGGTTGAAGATTAGTTTGTGGCGGCGAATTGATGTGGAGAGAAACAGTTCCACTTGGAGGAATTGGTGAAGGATTACGAACAAAGTCATTCAACAAGCTTGGAGTATCATTTTCATAAGGTTCGGGCGGAGGAGCACTATAGGACATAAAACGAGTTGAAATTGCGGAGATAAAAGCATTTAAGACGCCGTAAAGGGTTCGATCGAAATAACGGTAGCCTAGAAATCGAGAGACAAGAGATGCTGCCCAGTCCTTCCATTGGCTGGTAGCGCTTGAATCAGGTGCGTCATGCCTTCTAACGGTCCTACGTCCATATATAGAACTTTTCCCCAAATCGTATGGTATCGTGCTAAGAATTCTGCTAAAGATTCGTTATTTTCCATTCTCACGTGCAAATACTCTTGCATCCAATCAACGTTGTCCATCCTATACGAATTTTAAACGCGTAAGCAACTTAACAAACTATCGAACATATTACGAATTCTACTACCTACTCATTTCCGCGTTCCAAAGAGGGATTTTTGGGCAATTCCAAATCACGTAACCAATCGCACCCACGTCTTATTCTTTCCGATCTTTTCACACGCACTCGCAAAGGGGTAGACATTCTAAAGCAATCTAGCTATTAAACAACTTAACAAATTTATCTCAAAACATCATAACTCAACGAAATAACTTTAAAGAAAATTCTCAACATTTAATAACTCAAACATCATTTTAACTTGAAAAGAAAACTTTTAGAAAAAGACATACCTGGTTGCCGGATGAGATGGAGGATAACTTGGTGCGGTTTACTGATTCAAATAAGTCTAGGAATTAAATCTAGACTTGACTCATCAAAGAATAACAGACTTTAGAACAAATAAGAACCATGCTCTGATACCAACCTGTCACGCCCCGACTCTCGGGGTGCGACTTACGAATAACAACAAACCTAAACAACTAATAACTAACTCAAATAAAGGGAACATGCTCGGGGAAAACAAAGGCGGAATATAAGGCAATCGAATTTGAATTTCAAAAGCATAAAGAATAATAATAACCGAGCATCTTAACTTCACTTTGAATGGGAATTCAAACAAGAAAATCATGCTGATGGGAAGGGAATTCCAACAAAAAAAGGAATCATACGAATATATACATCAAGATAAGGAAACATGTTCAACAACAAGTCAAGTTACGAGCCCATCGCTTGGGATTACAAGATAAAGGGGTTACGAATTCAACAGGCATTCAAAGTCTTCGAGCACAACGCTCGGAATCAAAAACATGAGGATAAAAGTGTTAACTTCAACAGACATGAGATCAAAAAGATTGCAGCGGAAATTAGCATCAACTCCCAACACTTGCACGTATGAAGACGTACAAATGCCAGTCTGAAATTCTACCAAACTTAACCAACAAAACCAAACCACACCACCAAGTATCCACGCCATCGCCATCCAGTCAACCTGCATGTTTAGAAACACACGCAGAGCTGAGTACTTCGTACTCAGTGAACACAAGCCAAAACATTTGAATAAAGATGCTTTTACAGCTATATTAATTGAACTTGCCTTGCCAAACATCACAAGTATATAAGCAGTTTTGAAAACGGTTTTACTTGTGCATGCCGAAACATTTTTATTTAAAACGGACTGCGCAGTCAAATATCATATAAAATAATAGCATGTATCATCTATCACAAATAACTTCATGTGCCGAGAAGTAGGCCTCCTTCTCAAACACTGTGACCGGCCCAACCGAAGCAAGGCTCACAGTCACCTCAACATCTACCACACGTGGGTTCCTGCTTTCACAGGATAATCACATCTTCATATAAATAGATGATAACACATACTAACTTCAATAAAATGGCAAGTCAATCACATTTGAAAACATAACATAATAGTTAATAGCATACTAATTTTCATCGATAGATTTTTGTTCAGAAAAGCCCACCTGACTTCCGAAGAACTAGCTAGGTGGTCTAGGGTTATTTGTCCTTGCTTAACGATCCGTCCGGCTCGATCCTTCATAGGTTGACATCGATAGATAAGATATATGAAAGACGGACACAAAGGCGTTGGACTTAACTGACGGACTTCTATTTGAGTCGTCGCTCTCTTCGTTCTAACTTTTCTAAAAGATCTTACGTTCTCGTCTTTATTTCATTAACTCTATTCGATTTGGTTAACTCTACTACTTAACATCGTATACTTTTCTCGTTCTAATTAATAACTTCATTGATACAATTTATTACTCGAGCTTTCTTTCACAGACTTTAGTTCGTTCTCAATTTAACAATCAATCATTTATCATACAAATTCAATCATTCAGTTATTTTCACAACATAATACTATCATGCATTTAAACATTTATTCAAACATATAATGAAATCATATAAATTAAACATACTTCAAGACACATTAACATGCATTCCATCTTAACTTTAAGGTCTAACTCGATTATGCAATTCTTTTTATGAAGGCTTAAACTATTGATTCTATCTTTCTTTTTTACATAGACAACGCTTCGTTCTACATCCGCTATCTTATAAGGTATTTTATAACTCTTATTTATTTAACAAAAATTCTCTTAGTTTTTAATAAACTCTTTTGAAATTATAAATTCTTGTCAAATTCTAACTTTATTCTCATTTCTTAACTCGAATATCATTCCTTTAATTATTATCTCGATTTATCTTTTCTTCGCTTGATTGGAAATAACATACTCAATTAATTATTTAATTAATCTTCTTTCAATCTTATTATTCGACATCTTATTTTATTCTCATTTACTCGATCAACTTATACGAGTATCTATCTTAACTCGTCTAGCATCTTTTCATTATTCAATTTAACTTCCATTTTATTTCTTATCGATTAATTCTTCTTAACTCGGTTTTGTTTATTTCTTAAATAATTTCTTCTTTATTTGTTTTAAACCTTTAAGCTATTTCTTACTTAATGATTTCTTTATCTTTTGATAAACATTTTTATGAATTTCTTCACTTTATTATAAAAGATCTTTTTATTGTATTTTTAGTAAAAATTTCAAGTCTTTAAAATTTTAATACAAAATATTTAATTAAGAAATATTTTTCATACATCTTTTATTTAATTAAAAGCTTTTCAAATTTAAATATTTTTATCAAAACTTCTATCTTTTTTTCAATATTCAAACTATCATTCATATAAACATTGAAATACTTAAACATCCAATTATTTCTATACTTAATTCTACAATTAATTTCTTTCAAAAATTTCAACATGCAATCCTATTTTCTTCACTTAAACACATGTATGATTTTACTAACATAACATACAATCATTTCATAGATCAAAATATCACTCAATTCATCAACAAAATTAACAAAATAATTTCTCTATTTTGCTTAAAAACACACGGCACACACATGCATATTTTGTGCAATTTATTTCTCAATTTTTCATGCAATTAATCTCATTACTAACATGATAAAAATAACAATTCAAGCATCAAAATAACAATAACACAAAGATTCACATTTATCCTATTTTTACTATATTTTTCGGCATTTATCATTTTTTTTAGGGTTTTAGTTTCTTTTTCTTCTTTTAATTCATCGATTAACATCTAGTGCTCGATTCTCCTAACGAATTCTTCTCACTCGATTAGCACATGTATATCCTAGGTTTGCCTAAACATAAATTAAATAACATGCATGCATAGATATTTCCTTTAGGACTTATAGACATACATTTTACAACTAATCAAATGAAATCATACTTAAATAAATAGAAATTCTTCTCTTGGCTCTCGGGTTTGAAATGGATGGAAATGGTAGCTTCAAAGCTTGGATCTTGAAAGAAAGAAGAATATCTTCTTGAATCCTCAAAGTAAAGAAAAATATAGGATTAATCATCCATAGGTTTAGGAATCAAAATGAAGAAAAGTATTGGAAAATTCTTGAATTCAACTTCAAGAACTTGGAAATTTGTACCTTTCTTTGAAAATATGGATGGAATTGATGGAGGATTAATGGCTTCTACTTCATTTCCATGGAGGATAAGCTTGAATCTATAGTTGCATGTGAAGAAAAATCAATGGAGGTGTGTAGAGAGACATTGCCGAGAGTAGAGAGAGTTGGAGAGGTTTGGAGAGTTTTTCTTTTGTTTTGTGAGAGAGAGATAGATCGAATGAGAGAGAGATGGAAATGAAAGAATAAATTGCTGGTTTCCTCTCTTGTCTTAGGTGAAAAAGGATTCAAAATTCAACAAAGTGAAAAGGAATTAACTTGTTGGAAATTGTAAAAACAAGACTTGATGGTTTGATTTGAAGTTAACTTGTTTGCATAATTCAAGCAATGTATGTACAAGACACCACTATGTCTTGTTGGTCTTGGAACTTGAGGTTTGATGGGAGAGGGTTGTGAGGTGGCGAGAGAGGGAGAGAGGTGGTTGACACGTGTCGTCGTCGTGTCGTTACGGGTATTAATTATCCGGTCGTAAAGGTTTTCCGGGTAAAATGAATCGTATTAATTCCGTTTTGTTCTATTAACGGGTCTAACCTCTTCTCGTTTCACTCTTTACACTAACTTGCCCAATCCTATGTCACGTCTCAAATTAAAAGATTAAAGGCTTCGATCATTTTAGTCCTTTAATTCTTAAAAGAAATTAATCGGCTTATTAATTCGTTTATTCATCCTTTTCAAGACTAATGCTTCATTTTTCTTCTCAATTCTCGGATAAGTTCTTACCCTATCTCAGTGATCTTAAAAGAAATTCTAAGTTCGAAGGTTCTAATTTAATTCTATTCTAGGTTCATCGGCGTAAACATAGTCCTCGGCGATTAACGCTATGTTATCTTAATTAAACAAACTTCTTCGGGATTTTTCCGGAATTTAATCTCATACTCATTTTCATATAAACGACTCAACAAACATATCACATCATCATCATCTCAGATAAATAGAACAGATAAATTCACACAAGATTCATAAGGCAATTTAAACGTTTTATTCAAAACCCATCGATTAGAAAAGAAAAATTTTACTCCTAAATTCTCATCTTTGAACTTACTCGGTTAATTAGACGCTCTCTTAAAGGGATAAAAACTCGGGGTATCACACTTTAATTCTCTCATTTCTTGAACCTCTTGGTTACAGATCCAAAATCGAAATGAAGTTCCTATAAAAATAGAAAATGTCCTACCTTTGAGTGCGGTTTGAACTATTGATTTACGTAATTGGAAGTAACCAATTAGGTTTACGATGAAACCTAGAAATCGATCACGGATCCAATTTGAGTAACTCTACAATATAGACCTCAACAGAAAACTGAAGAGTAACGGCAGCAAGTGATTGAGTTCAGTAGTTCCTTATATAAAATTATTGACTCTAGAGATATAGTAATATGGAGAAGACAAAATTGTTTCAAGCACCGACAGAACTGGAAGTGCCCCTTCTTTTGAAGAGAGGAGGGCGGGTTATTCACATTTCATTTGATGGTCAGAGGCCAAATCGGAATATTATTGATATCCCCATAGTAAAGATCTCTCTTTTACGCCGCTCTCTCCCGACTATTGGTGGGAGGTCTAACGACTGCTGTTGAGAAGAGGAATTGTTTAATTCACATGATTCGCTCAGATCGGTGGGATAAAGGCTCTTTGAAGGAATTGAATCAATTGTATAAGGAATATGACATAGAATACAGACAAGGAGTTGTTCGCTAGCCCGATGGTCTTTGGCAATATGTGTCACTTGCCTGTGGAGTTAGAACATAGAGCATATTGGGCAGTACAGAAAATGAATTATGATTGGGATGAGGTTGGCCAAGCCAGGAAGCTTCAATTACAAGAGCTTGAGGAGTTTCGACTCAATTCTTATGATAGCTTGGCGCTGTACAAGGAGAGGATAAAGAAAACCCATGATGCGCTGATCAAGGTCAAGGAGTTTGAACCTAGCCGACAAGTCCTATTGTACCAATCTAAGTTTAAGCTCATGTCTAGGAAGCTGTCGACCAAGTGGGTTGGTCCATTTGAAGTACAAGCCTCGTATCCCAATGGTGCTGTGGAGGTCATGAATCTCAATACAAGGAAGACTTTCAAGGTCAATGGCTAAAGGTTAAAAGCTTACTTTGGTAAAGTTGTGGAGAAACCGGAAGAATATCTGAAATTCCTCTGCGATGAGGAGCCCTAACTTGGGCAGAATAGACGTTGTGCCCACGACGATAACTAGGGCGCTGACCTGAAGGCAACCTAGTTTGTTTTTTCTTTTCGTTGTTTTAATTCTTTTATTTTGTTTTATTTGTATATGGTGGTTTGTCTGTGTTGTGTAGGATACATGTGTTGGGTGAAGGAAGAAGGATGATTTAACATTATTCTTCAAGCAAATTGTGTGCACGGGAGGGCAGGAACGACGCTCTAGGCTAAGCGATAGAATTGGGCAATTAAGCAGATGAGACAATAACTGTCACACCACGTGTGATGTGACAGATGTACTCAAAACCTACCCCTAGCCCTATAACCATCAGTCACACTACCACGTCTAATCCCTCCAACTCTTCCATTTCCCCATGCTATTTTTGAATTCAAACTACCCACTACCCCTCCTCAACCTTCAAACTCGGCATTACCAATTTTTGATCCCCAATTTTAGACCCTAATTCTATGATAATGGTTTCTTATTGCCCTAAAAACAAGCTAAATGAAATTCCTCACGGAACTCAAATCGAACTTTCAGATAACGAGTCACCGCCGATATCACGGTCGTTGAGTTCAGAAAACCCTAGTTCTTGGGTTGTTCCATACCCCATTATGACAGAGATGGAAAAACAAATTCGAGATGCCCTCGCTAAGACCATGGTGGTCTCTAGTTCGGGAATAGTAATGCCAGGCAGCGTAGAGTTGGCGAATGAAACTTCTTCGCCGAAGGAGAAGACCCACCAAAGAATTCATAACCTAAAATGTGATACCCTGATTTTCTGAAGTCTTAATTAATCATCCTAGTTGTTCTTAAATGTGCCTAAGTGCTTATGAAATGTGTTTATATGTGATTATGTGCGAAATCATGTGATAAAAATTTCTGAGAAATAAATTATTCTCGTAAAATTACCAAATTGCCCCTGAAGGGCAAAATCATAATTTTTCACGTTTTGATAATTCAAAACAAAGATGTGAAGAGTTGTATGAGCCTAAGAAACTAAGATTAAGCATGAGTTCGAATTTTGGAGAATTCTGAGATGGTTGACTTTTTGAAGAATAGTAACTTTGAATGAAAAGTCAACTATTCGTCGACAGACTTCGAATTCAGTCTATTAGTGTCATTGGAATCTAGAATTTATTTTAAGACCAATCATACAAGTTTGATAATTTTCTGAGCTCGTTTGATTCGAGTTTCAATTTATTTTTGATAAGTTACTAAAATGAATAGTAACTTCTTATGTTTTCTTCGTTATTCGGAATTTGTACCCGAAAGTTGGGTGTTTCCGAATTTAAAAATAATTTGATGACTAATGACGCGAATTAGAGTGAAATCTGAGATCTAGAAAGTGTCGAGGAGGGAATTATAAGTTTGAGAATATTAATGTTTTAACAGGCATATATTGTACCGAATAAAATTTTTTCTTTCGGGTATTCTTATTTGATAAAAATCAGATTTAACTCTCTCTCACCACCGACATAACACTCTCCCTCCCCACTCCAATCCCATTCTCATCTCTATTGAGTGAGATACACTCTCTCATCTTTCTCAAAATTCACACTAAGGCACCATCTCTCTCTTTAAACTCACGACATTCATCTCTCTCTCGCCTATCTCTCTCTTTTTCCTTCATCCTTTTCCTTCTTTCTGCCGAAGAAAAACCAGCCACCACAGTCCATCAATTTTCTTCAATTCAAGCAAGGAAAGGAAGCCAAAAGTTGCTAGGAATCAAGATATCACCTCTATTCCTTCCAAAACTCAAGTAATGATCAAGAACTACTCTCTTTTTCCTATTCTACTTGATCGATCATGTTCATAAGTATGGGAAGGAAGTTTGATCCTCATGTCTTGAGATTAAATCTATGCCCTTGCATGCCTTCCATGCATCAAAATAAGAAAGAAAATTTTAAGAATCCTAAATATTGTAAATTGCCGAATATTAAAGGAAAATTAAGGGTTTTCATGTCTTAATTTTCCTTTTGATTTTGATGATTGAAATGAGTTCTAGAAATATTTCTAAGATCATTAGAATGATTGATTGAAGAAAAAAAATATATATACATGATGATCTCCATAAATTTGAAGTTTATGGCCAAAAATAGGATTTTCTATGTTTTGAATTATTTCTTGAATTTGATGCTTTATATGAGTTGTATGATGTTATATAAGCATGCTAGAGTGATTAGATTGAAGAAATAATCGCTATATCTATAAAAAATGAATTTGGAGAAGATGATGAATAGTAAATTTTGATTTTGATGATCTTGAGTATTATTTGTTAAATTGATGAAAGAATTATAAAATTGAGAGTAAGTTGAGCATGATTTGAGAAGGAATGGAAGAGATAAATTTATTTGTTTAATTTGGGAAAAGTTTCGAACCTTATATGCTTAATAAGTGTAATTTTTTTAATTCTTGAGCTTGGTTTGAAGAATTGATGTTAGATTATCGAAATTGAGATTATTTGGAGTGAGATTGCATGTTTTATTGTTGGATTTCAATTCCTATGCAAAAAGCCCTAAAATTTTCAAAGGTTTATACCTTAAAATGAGGATTTTGATAATTGATGTTATTTGGTGAAATTGATGATGAATTTGTTCAATTGGAATTTTTCTAGGTATATTAGAGCCTCAAATTTTTTAATTCGGGTGAGTTATGCCTTAGATTCAAAAATTTCGAAACTTTTGAGAAAACAAAATTGGGAGGTTTTGTTCTTGATCTTGAATTAATGATCAAATTGAAGTCATAATTGAGCAATTAGAATTATTCTGAGTATGATAGAACTTGAAATTGATGAAAAAGATCAAGTATAAGGATTTTAATTTTGTACAGAAAATTTAAGAGGAAAATCGATAATTTTTTTGATGATATATGATGTAAATCATGATTCCAAGATGAACTTGGAATTAAAACAAGCATGTTAGCCTTTTGAATTTCTGAATTTGGAAATCGTATGAAAAAGTTATGCAAAATCGAAGATTTTGTGCACTAAGAGTCGATTTTCTAATATTTAAATAAAGATAAGTGAGATTATAAGTTAAAAGAGTTTACATTAATTTGAGTATTGTAGAACTTGAATCGAGTAAAAACGAACCCTTATGCATGAGATGGAGTAAAAGTCGAAAGACGAGAGATTTAAGTTAGAGGTTTTCGATTTACAAGTCGAAAGTTGAAATTGATTGTGTAATTATTCAATAAGATTTAATTTAAGCTAATTGTGAAAGTTTGAGAATTTACGGAGCATGTGCACGTTTTTTGAGAAAATAGTACCTTATTTTATTCCAAGAAATTTTGCATGACGTCTCGGATTTCGAATCCGATTCCATATTTGGATTCCTTGAATTTTTATAAGAGAAATGAAACTATTTTCATTCAAAACCGAAAACTTTCATTTTAAGTTGAAAAGTCGAACAGTATTAAGTCAGCATGAGACAGTATTTGAGTTTGAAATGAGTTTCTAATTCGGAAATTAAGTTGATATGAATAAATGTAACTTTCTAGAATTTTTCTAGAATATTTTGAGAAAATTTGTAAAATTTTTCTTTTTCTGACTAATTATAGGAGTCAGTCGTTTACCTCTTGTTCAACTAAAATTAATCCAAAGTTGCACGCAAATATACGTGGTCGTTTAGATTGATTAAGTTAAACCCGAATATCATATCTCTCGAGGAATACTTAACAGGGCAACGTTCGTATTGCGAACAGAAAAAGAAAATAAAACGAAAGCAATAAAGATTGATTGTGGGTTTTTCTAATCTAAATAAATTTAAAGAACAAATTAATCTAGGCGGAAACATAAAACCCTAACTTTAAGAACACAATTAAAACCATAGACATAATTGAAGAACAAAATAAGAAACTTACGATAATTAAAGATGAATCCGTGGTGGAAGTCTATCACAAATCCGTACGAATAACTAATCTATGAAAGCCATAACTAAGAACTAAGAACTTGAAGAAAAAGTGTCTTGGATGCTCAAAAACTAGGTAAAATCGTGTACAAGGAGAATTGAGGCGGAAAAGCATAAAATAACCCTATTTATAAAGTTTCCAAAAATACTCGCCGCCATGGGCCAGGCGATCGCTTGGGGTCCAGGCGATCGCCTGGCCCCCTCCCCTGTCCGCCATCGAAGTCCAGCTAGGCGATCGCTTGGCCCCCGCCTCTGTCCGCCATCGAAGTCCAGCCAGGCGATCGCTTGGCCCCCGCCTCTGTCCGCCATCGAAGTCCAGCCAGGCGATAGAGGGAGTATAGGCGATCGCCTCGGTCCCGTTTCTGTTCCCGTCGAAGTCCAGGCCAGGCGATCGCCTGGGTGTTGTCTCTGTCCCTCGGCAACTCTCGCCAAGCGATCGCTTGGCATGCTGAGCGATTGCCTGGACCTTCTACGCAGTCACATTTCTTCAAATTTCGACCCTTGTCATCTCGACTTCATCTCCTTCCTTCCTTGATCTAAATACCTAAAAAACAACACCAAAACAACCAAAATCCACACAACACTTGGTTCGAAGAATTAATTCCATTTCCAAAACAAAATACAATCATTTCGCACTAAAACCATAGGAAATGCACCAACTAAACCAAGTAAATCACAACCAAATGAAGGTGAAACACCCCTCCACACACAAAACCTTGCTTGTCCTCAAGCAAATCTTATTTCAAATCAAAATGAAAAAGTAATGAATTGAACCAAACAGTTCATACTCCAATAAGCTTTCAATTTCAAGACAATTTCATCACTCATCAACTAAACATAGTCATCTCAAAACAATGAGTGGCCCTTCACACAAGAACTCAATCAACTCGACATTCAACTGCAAGATCGAGGTGAGAAAACGCAAACTACAAACAAGTATCCCAAATTTATGCGCATTCTTACTCATAATTATTAAGTGAATTCCGGGAAAAAATCACTAGGTTTACTCACGGAAATTCCGGCTGCCTAGCGTAGTTTCCCATACCCATTTCTCGTATAATATATTCAACATTGAACAGACAAGAAAGAGGGGTAGAGCCCTTCAAATCACAACATTTAAAACCAGGACAATACATAGAAATCTCAAGTCAAGTTGGGTTATATGGCCATAAGTCATGAGGTGTGAACATTTAGAGATCATCTAAAGTATCCTCATGTGGTTTCCCATGCTCATGGTTCCTAGAAGAGCAGAGGCCTCCCAACATAACTTAACAAATTATACAATTAACGGCTTATTAATCGGGATACACGTTTTTTTTTTAAAACAACACTGTTCTCACCCTTCACCCACATGTAAACATCAAGCTTCAATCATCCTAGTATGAAATGCCCCACAAACGAAAAGCAACAACCATGGCAGCCAAATCATGAGAAAATACCCCAGTCAATCAAGCAAATCGAAACATGAACTAGGAGCTTCAATACATACTTCCGCAATTCAATCGTGAAACAAAATATATCAAGGACAAACAAAGCTAGATCATCAAGAAATTACACCCCCCCTCCAACAGAAATAAACAATGTCCCCATTGTGTCACACAAACCAAAAGAAATGGAGAAAGGATGATAAAGAATTACAAACCAGGAAAAAGAGATGAGATAACCGCAACTACTAAAATTAAGCAACACGCGAAAGATACAAAACACTACCAAGAAACCAACAAGAAAGAAAGCAAAAGAAGAAAAACAACACCACGATTCAAAAAGAAAGCAAGAAATAACGTACTCAGCAACAGTGAAGCTCACTGTTGATCATCATGCGGTGACTGAGAAGGATCACCAAGTGGTAAGCGCCAACGAGCAAACTGACGCTCGAAATTATCCATATGCTGAGTCTGAGAGGTATTATACTGCTGTTGCATCTCCCAATGTTGTGCATTGAGCGTCCACTGTTGAGCCTGCTCGGTCCAATACTGACTGCTAGCATTATGAAACTGAGAAACTCCTTGCCAATGATGCTCCGCCAAATCCCAACGCTAATCATTAGCAACCCAACGTTGCTCATTCTCCGCCCAACACTGCTCATTCCGCTGCAAATACTCAGTCTGAGTATGCAACTGATCGCCATAAGTAGCAATGCTCTGTTGTAATTGGCCTAACTGTGCCCCCAAGTCAGTCCGAAAAGTAGCAAAATCGGATTGAAAACCGCCGAAATCAAAAGAGCCAGACCCCGAGGGAATAGAAGAACTCAATGGTTGAGAGGGCCCAACAGGCGGTGGGTGGCCCGGCTCCCTCGGCCTGCCAACTCCCTCGCGAACAAGTTGGTCAGCAAAATACCGTTTCACCACACGATGGTCCTCAAAAGGAAGAAAAATAGTCTCATTGGATACAAAGAAACCATGCTTGAGCTTAGAATAATCCAAATACTTTAGATCCACCGTAGCATATGGATGAAGGGGGTAAAGACCCTGAAAAACCTTAAACTTAAGAGCTAAAGTCGTGGCAAGCTAAGGAAAAGCCGCTGCAGAAGTAGACTTGAACTTGATATTTTGCAAAGCGGCATAAATAAATTGAGCAGGGCACACCGGAACCGCCCGCACAGCACAATCTAGGAGATACAACTCTGTGAGGTGAACTTTGCTAGAGTCCTCCGGCCCAATCACATTATACACAATATATTTGTGCAAGATGCACAACACTGGATTACAAATGAAGCCACAAGAAACTCCCCCCAGCTTCCAATTATCCAAACCAGATAAGTTCCTCCACGCAGCAGAAGCATTAAAATCATCAGAAACAGACATAACGCCCCCTTCCAAGCGAAACCCAAAGACCTGATGCATAACAGTCGGTCCAGCCCGACATTCCTTCCCCAACAAACGAAAGAAAATACCACGAAGGTCATCCTCAAACGACATGGTAGCAATAAACTCAAAGCATAACGGCATAAAACCATCCCATTCAGAATGAGCATACTTTAGTAAGCCGAGCAACCGAAGATAATTATCTAACTCATCCACAACACCATATTTAGCAATTTCCTCCCAATCAATGTAATGAGCAACAGGCTTACGTTTATAACAGAGACGAGAATAAAGCTGACCTTCCTCCGGTGAATAAATCGGAAACGGGGCGCTATAAGTGGCACCGATATCCACAGTTTCCTCCGACGGCTCCGACGAGTCCTCGGAACGCTTAGTTTTCTTGGCACGACCCATGGAGCAAAAAGAAATAGGAAATGTGGAGACTTAGACAGCCGAGACGATCGCTCAATCGGGAGAGGGACAACGACGAGCACATGGTCTGCAAAATGGAAGAAGCGAGCTTCTGGTGAGGATTGGAAAGAGAGGACGAGATGATAAGCAGGGGAGATGGTGCGTGGGTGTGATGATAAGATGATGAGGTGGGTGAGATGGATGAGATGGTTAGATGGGAATATGGTGAAGATGGAAGGGAATATACAAAAGAAAGAGGTTGGTGAAGAAAAAAAGAGGGAAAAAGAGAGAGAGCGGCGGTGAGGCGAGTGAAAGAGAGAAAAGAAGAATATAGGGTTGATAGGGCTGAGGTGGAATAGGATTGCAACGCGTGGAGCCAGGCGAGCACCTAGGGAAGAGGCGATCGCCTAGGTGGTGCCTCAGAAGCTTGACAATGCGACCCCAAGCGATCGCTCGAAGAGAAGGCAATCATCTGGGAGTCATCTCTAAACATTGAGGCGAAGGACCAGGCGATCGCCTGGGGGTCAGCTCTGAAATGAAGCAACACCAGCCAGGCGATCACGTGGAGGGGACAGACGATCACGCGGGTCGGGGTGCAGCAGTAATAGACAGGGCCCAAGAGATTGCCTTGGGTCCGTCTCTGAAATCCGGGGTGGTGGGTCAGGCGATCGCTCGGGAAGGAGGCGATCGCCTTGGTTGCGTCTCTGAAATCCGGTGTCGTAGGTTAGGCGATCGCTCGGGAGGGAGGCGATCGCCTTGGTCGCGTCTCTGAAACCCAGCACTGATGGCCAGGCGATCGCGTGGGTAGGAGGCGATCGCCTGGAGTGTCTTCAACCTGGATATTTTTTTTTTCCAAAACAGTGGGTTGCCTCCCACGAAGCGCTTGTTTAACGTCATTAGCTTGACATACAACAACGAGACCTTTATTCCGAATCCACGAGCCAAATTGACTCCACGTCTTTAACAATGAGCTCTCCTTCATGGTATGGTTTCACGCGATGCCCATTAGCTTGGAAAGACTCTCGAGTTTGTTCATTAAGTAGCCGGACAGCACCAAAGGGTAGGACTTCTTCAATGAGATATGGACCGGTCCATAGGGTCTTCAACTTGCCCGAAAATAATTTCAACCTCGAATTGAACAAAAGGACTTTCATCCCGGGCGTCAATTCCTTGCACAAAATCCGGCTGTCATGTAACCGCTTCACTCGGTCCTTGTAAATCTTGGCGTTGTCGTACGCTTCGTTATGGAGCTCATCCAACTCGGACATTTGCAACATCTGTTGCTTTCCTGCGGCATCCAGATCGAGATTAGCTGCTCGGATTACCCAATACGCCTTGTGTTCAATCTCCACAGGCAAGTGACAATTCTTTCCATACACAAGCCAGTACGGACTCATCCCCAAAATACTCTTGTAAGCCATACGGTACGCCCATAATGCGTCATTCAACTTTGAAGACCAATTTTTACGAGACGGCTTCACAGTCTTCTCTAAAATTCCCTTGATTTGTCTGTTGCTCGTCTCTGCTTGGCCTAATGTTTGGGGATGGTAGGGAGTAGCCACCTTATGTGTTATTCCATTCTTCTTCATGAGCTTCTCGAAAAGCTTGTTGCAAAAATGCTTCCCTCCATCACTTATTATTGCCTTAGGAAATCCAAAACGACAAAGGATATTTTCCTGCACAAACCTTAGCACAACATGAGAATCACAAGTCCTAGTGGGGATTGCCTCAACCCACTTGGACACATAATCAACAGCTAAAAGAATGTACTCAAAACCAAAAGACTTAGGAAACGGTCCCATGAAATCAATAACCCAAACATCAAAGATTTCAACCACAAGAATATTGTTAAGGGGCATCTCATTCCGACGACCGATGGACCCGATCCTTTGGCAACGATCACAAGAAAGATAGAAAGCATGAGCATCCTTAAATAATGTAGGCCAGAATAAATCTGATTGGAGCACCTTGTGTGCGGTTTTCTGTCCTTCAAAATAACCCCCGCAGTGGGTCTCATGGCAAAATTGCAAGACCTTGGCTTGCTCATCATCCGGCACATACCTTCGGATCACATCATCCTTACCAATCTTGAATAGGTAAGGATCTTTCCAAAAGTATTGTCTGCACACAGCTAAAAAACGCTTCCTTTCTTGGGAAGTAAGGTCAGGTCTCAATATTCATCACAAGCAAGATAATTAACAATGTCAGCATACCAAGGAACAATGCCTGCACTCAAAGCTTGCTCAAAAGGAAATGACTCAAGCAAATTATCACAAACTACAGGAGAAGGTAGATTATCAAGACGAGACAAATGGTCAGCTACAGCATTCTCACTACCTTTCCTATCACGAATCTCTAAATCGAACTCTTGTAATAAAAGCACCCAACGAATGAGTCTTGGCTTAGCTTGAGATTTGGTCAACAAATAGTGCAATGCAGCATGATCACTATGAATGATGCCTATGATGTATGCACGGAATTTATCTAATGCAAACACAACAGCAAACATCTCTTTTTCTGTAGTGGTATAATTTATTTGAGTAGAAGTAAGGGTCAGACTCGCATAATAAATGACACGAAGCATCTTATCAATACGTTCACCCAAAACAACACCAACAGCGGAATTAGATGCATCACACATAATCTCAAAAGGTTCTGACCAAATAGGACCAATAACCACATGTGCAGTACTCAACTTCTCCTTAAGCAAATTAAAACCATGAAGACAAGCGTCATAAAAAACAAATGGCACATCTTGAGATAGCAAACGACATAGAGGTTGATTGATTTTAGAAAAATCCTTAATGAAACGCCGATAGAAACCGACATGACCAAGAAAACTCCTAATTCCTTTGACATCACGAGGTGGAGGCAATCTTTTGATCACATCCACCTTAGCTTTGTTAACCTCTACACCCCTTTTTGAGACGATATGGCCTAGCACATTTCCCCGACGCACCATAAAATGACTCTTTTCCCAACTAAGAGTCAAACCACTTTCTACACACCTCTCTAAGACCCGTTCAATTTTCCTAAGACAATCATCAAAGGATGCACCAAACACAGAAAAATCATCCATGAAAATCTCAACAAACTCATTAATCATCTCAGAAAATATAGACATCATACATCTTTAGAAGGTACCTGGTGCGTTGCAGAGTCCAAACGGCATCCTCTTGCAGGCATATGTGCCAAAGGGGCATGTGAAGGCTGTCTTAGATTGATCCTCGGGTGCAATCGCAATCTGATAGTAGCCAGACAATCTATCTAGAAAGCAGTAGAACTCATGCCCCGCCAATCTGTCGAGCATCTAATCAACAAAAGGCAGTGGGAAATGATCCTTTTTGCTGGTCGCGTTAAGTTTTCTGAAATCTATGCACATTCGCCACCCAGTAACAGGTCTCATAGGCACCAACTCATAATTATCATTCAAAACCACCGTGATGCCCCCTTTTTTCGAGACCACGTGCACGGGACTGAGCCATTTACTGTCAGCAATGGGAAAGATGATCCCCTCTGCTAACTGTTTATAGATCTCCTTCCTCACAACCTCCATTAGCACAGGGTTCAATTGCCTTTGACCATCCCTCTTCGGGGTAGCTCCCTCTACCAAGTTAATCCGATGCATACATGTAGTAGGACTAATCCCCTTAATAATTGACAAACACCATCCAAAAGCTGCTTTGAACTTCTTGAGCACCCCGACTAATGCTTCTTCTTCGTCTGTCTTGAGCTCGGAGGAAATTATGACCGGCTCTTTTCTTCCTTTTTCGAGGAAGACATACTTCAAGTTGGCAGGGAGCTTCTTGAGCTCAAGATCTACCTCCTTCTCTTCTTTAGGAGTCTCGACTATCACTGGCTCGTTCACAGGTAGATTGGTTGGCATCAATGCTTCCATAGCTGTTTCCTCTCTGAGTCGCTCTTCCAAGTCGGCCGAGCCTTCAAAAACCTCCTCAATCTGTGTCACTTCCATAAAACAGGCCTCCGCAAGTGTGTCAATAGCATCAATGTAAGAACAATTATCAATGTTGTTGGCAGACGACATCCCCTTGTTAGCTTGAACATCATACGAAACTGATTCACCCATAACTGATATCTTAATTATGCCATTTTTTACGTCAATGAGAGTATTAGTTGTGGCCATAAATGGCCTCCCCAATAGTAGAGTGTGCTCTCGTCCATCTTCCTTGACGTCTCCGATTTCCAAAACCACAAAATCCACCGGCAAGATAAGTTTTCCCACTCGAACCAAAACATCCTCAATAACTCCTCGAGGGTGGCGAATCAATCTATTTGCCAGTTGCAAACACATCCGTGTAGGCTTCAACTCTCCCAATCCCAACTGTTTGAAAATCGAGTAGGGCATCAGATTGATCCCTGCTCCTAAATCCAGCATTCCAAACACTTCTTTTCCGTTCCCCATAGCAACTTGTTCAGGTTCATCAAACTTCCTCTTCTTGGATGCCAACTCCTTGAAAAATTTCACATAGGCAGGCACGTTTCTGATCACATCAAGCAGAGGTAAATTCACATTCACCTTGGATAGCATCTTATAAAAATCAGAGAACTGCTGGTCTTTCTTCTCGTTCCACAATCTGCTAGGAAAGGGCACCGGTGGGCGGTAAGGCTTTTCAGCCTTATGTAGTCGGATTTTCGTTTGCTCTTTCTCGACTCTAGGTTGTACCTCCTCTGTTGGTGTGTCGCCCACCTTATTATCTATCATCTTTCCACTTCTCAACACTGTTACCGCTGAAGCTTGATGAGGTTGTTGCCCTTGGCTCGGAATCTTTCCAGTCTGCTGCTGTTGGTACATCTGGTTAACCGTACCCGAAACTTGTCCCACAGCAGTCTCAAGACGCTTGATGGTTGCATCTTGAGCTTCTCTCGCCTGCCTGCTTTCTTGCATGAATGCATTGAAATTATCTTCAAACTGGTTCTTTTGAGCAGGTGGCGGCGATGGGCGTTGAAATTGTGATGGCCCCTGTGGGAACTGACTTGACTGGGCTGGATTCTGCCACTGAGAATTGAAATTCTGTTGCTGCTGCGGATACCACTGTTGCTGCTGCTGTGGGTACCACTATTGCTGACTAGGAAACTGATTAAATTATTGTGGAGGATACTGAGTGAACTGCTGTGGAGGACGGCAATTTTGAAAATTTCCTCCATATCCCTGACCTTGGTTTTGATTCCTTCATCCAGCGGTAGGCTGATTCTGCCATCCCGAGTTTTGCTCGCTGATTCTAATTAGATCCTTGGCCTTGATCAAACTGCTGTCATGAAGGGTATCCCTGTGCAGCATACACTTCGTCTCCTCCTTCATATGTCAACTCCCCCATTCTCTGGCACTCCTAAGGATTATGTCCCAGCTCCCTACAAATGCCGCATGGCTCAGGAATCATTTCACGTCTAACCGGTTCCGGTCGAGGTGGAGAAGTAGCAGATTTATTCATTTTCAATTCTTGCAACTCCCTCAACATCCTTGCTAGCTGCTTATGTAGCTCATAATTTGGGGCCACTGCACTGGCTTCAACTCTTCTCCCACGGATCGACTTTTGTTGTGAGCTGTCTGCTAAAGTTTGAAAAATCTGGTTGAGTTCCGTGGGAGTCTTCTTGGCGATGTTACCCCCTGCAGTACTATCCACCATGAAACGCGTATTCTGAAGCAACCCATCATAAAAGAATTGGCTAACCATAATCGAAGACAGCTGATGATGTGGGCATTGACGAAGGATCTCTTGAAATCTCTCCCATGCCTCGTGGAAAGGCTCATCGGTTCCTTGTGTGAAATTCATAATCTGAGTACGAATCTCTTGTGTCTTGTGATTTGGGTAGAATTTCAGCATAAATTTTTCACAAGCATCCTTCCAAGAGTCTATAGAATTGGATGATAGCGATAGGAGCCACGTCCGAGCCCGATCCTTCAAGGTATATGGCAGGCACTTGAGTCTTAATTGATCCTCTGTAAGGTCCGAAAGAGGAAAAGTTTGCACTATCGAGCAGAATTCACGAACAAATTGGAGTGCATCTTCATTGGGCATGCCGTGAAAAGTCGGAAGCATGCTAGAGTAATTGTGCTTCAAATCATAGTTCCTGACGCCAGTAGGAAGGATAATCGCCGATGTGTAGCCTCAATAACAGGTCGGGAGTATTCTTGCATAAGCTGATTCTCCCCAGTTGCCATGTTTCCTTGATTATTCAACTGAGGCTCTTCTTCGTAATCACTAAGTAAATTCCCCAACAAAACGTCTTCTTCAACTTTGTCAGGAAGCGGTTCGGTTACCTCCTTGCTTGTTCTAGAATTGCGCTTCTCCTGTTAATGTTGTCAATATACGGTGCTAACAGTTGATTCTGACTTCTGAGACCTTGCATACACAACACTAACAAATAGATTAAACGCACTGGAGGGAGAAAAATAACCAAACTAAAATGAAAATAAAAATTACAACACAAAAATCGCCTAAAGCCTTCCTCAGAAACGACGCCAAATTTGTTCAACTAAAATTAATCCTAAGTTGCACGCAAATTAATGTGTTCGTTTAGATTGATTAAGTTAAACCCGAATATCGTATCTCTCAAGGAAGACTTAACAGGGCAACGTTCGTATTGCAAACAGAAAAAGAAAATAAAACAAAAGCGATAAAGATTGATTGTGGTTTTTTCTAATCTAAAGAAATTTAAAGAACAAATTAATCTAGACGGAAACATAAAACCCTAACTTTAAGAACACAATTAAAACCATAGACATAATTGAAGAACAAAATAAGAAACTTACGATAATTAAAGATGAACTCGTGGTGGAAGTCTGTCACAAATCCGTACGAATAACTAATCTATGAAAGCCATAAACTAAGAACTAAGAACTTGAAGAAAAAGTGTCTTGGATGCTAAAAAACTAGGTAAAATCGCGTGCAAGGAGAGTTGAGGCGGAAAAGCATAAAATAACCCTATTTATAAAGTTTCCAAAAATACTCGCCGCCATGGGCCAGGCGATCGCTTGGGGTCCAGGCGATCGCCTGGCCCCCGCCTCTGTCCGCCATCGAAGTCCAGCCAGGCGATTGCATGGAGTATAGGCGATTGCCTCGGTCCCGTTTCTGTTCCCGTCGAAGTCCAGGCCAGGCGATCGCGTGGGATTGAGGCGATCGCTGGGTGTTGTCTCTGTCCCTCGGCAACTCTCGCCAAGCGATCGCTTGGCATGCTGAGCGATCGCCTGGGTGTTATCCTTGAAGGAACGAGTGGAGTTTGATAGTAAGAAACGAGTGGAATCCAGAAATAACGAGCGAGATAGAAAGAGGTATTCCAAGCGAGCCACTGAATGATAGATGGACTTTCTAACCGAAATAAATCGATGAATGCGATATTGTAAGATATTATGATTATCGTATTATGTGATTTTTAAAATTAATTGATTGGCCAATGTTTGAGTTTTTATGTATGTTGCCATCTACTTGAGGAGAACGAATTCGGTCCTATGTGAGACGGGATTTCTGTGTACACATAGACGTGATCGTGTGCTTTCCTTTGGGTAAACCGGTCACGGTGTTTGAGAAGGAGGCCTACTTCTCGATGCTCACATTTGATTGTAGAATTGGTACATACTTGAGTTATATAATATTTTCTGCGCAGACATTTTCAAAAGGGAAATGATTTTCCTTGCATGCACAAAGTTAATTATTTTATAACTCTAACACTTGTGATGCAGCAAGAAAGGCAAGTTCAATTTATAGCTCTATCAAGCAATCTTTTAAGTTATTTTGGCATGTGTTCACTAAGTATGAAACTCAACCCTGCATGTCGTTTCTAAAATGTGCAGGTTAGCTCGGATGATGATGGTGTAGTGTGCTTGGCAGTGTTCGTTGTTTTCGAGTCGAGTTTTGTTTAAGCTTGGTTTATATGTGTTCATACATATAACTTTGGGACCTAATGTAATTCTCTACTACAACATCGATATTTTTTTAATCGTGTTTTAAATTCTTTCAACTCTGATATTTAACTAATGAGTTTCGTGCTCGACACTTTATTTTAATTTTCTCTCGACTCTTAATTAATAAACTTATTTCATTAAGCTTTTGAAATGGGTATTTGAAAGCAAGTTGATTAAATGTTATCGCTTTTAATAGAGATCCCCTTGTACATGAGCATGTTTCCTTGTTTATTTTCCATTGTTTCACCCTCACTATCCAATGTTTCTAGTCATTTCATACATTAGAAATCGGGCTGTGACATAGTGGTATCAGAGTGGCTCGTATGCTCTAAGCTTAAACTTCTTTGAGAGTCAAAGTCTAGATTTAATTTCCTAGACTTAATTGAGTTAGCAACGAGCTAAGCACCTCATCTCATCCGGCAACCAGGTACGAAATTTTTAAGAGCTTTCCAAGCCATCAATTAATTTCGAGTTATTCAATTATTACTATTTCCGCTTATCTAGAAGTAATAAGCTTGATAAGTTGATTGAATAACTAGGGTGCTTTAGAATTCTCTCCCTATATTGTATTTTGGCATTGAAATTCGAAAAGACAGAATGATTGTGTGATTAATTTCGTGATATAGAACTACCTAGTGCCCTAAGTTTAAAATTACCTCTGGGAGATAAGAACGAGATAGATGATGAAGGAAATTGAGCAAGGATGCAAGAGTATGAGCATATGAGGAAAAATTATCACAAGACGCTAGCAAAATTCGTAGCATGTTATCACAAGTTCAAGAGATAGTGAAGTACCTCGACGTCAGTGCTTTTGATGGAATGGTACATCTCATGTACATTTTTTTTTTCGAAGAGTGGCGTGAGTAAGAAACTTCTCCAGTGCCAACCCATATTGGACGTTAGTACCTTGGAGTCTACCTGATCAACAACTGCAATGGGTTATCGCCACGATCTTGAGCCAGTTTACCAGACGGGATGCTTTGTCCCCTGGACCGTTCAACCCTTTACTCTGGTTTGAGCCGAGTTAGCTCAATTCTAAGCCTTAGTCTTAGGACAACCCCATTTCATTTCTTATTTCCTCCTTTGCCTCGCCCGTGTCGAGTGCTAGTTCTCAATTCAACAAATAATCGAGAGTTATTTTTCTAACCAGTCCCTTTTCTCCGGACTACCCCGCATTGGCTAACTTTGTAGCTATGCATCCCGATGATTCATACGATCCTTTCCGAGTCTTGTCTCCTTCGTACGATGTGTTAAAGGCATTCATGCATCATATCAGCATCTACTCTCCCGTGAGAGTAATAGCCAAGCCTTCTGGGCCAACTCGCACCAAGAATAGCGACTGTGACGAGCCTTTCGAGCACTCCTCTACGGAAGCAACGATAGACACAGGCCACCGCCAACTCATTTTGAGCAGCTGTTTTTCTTTCCAGTTTCCAGCCTTCGAGGCACCGTTTGGAGGCTGAGTTAGGAGTTATAGCTAGAGCTCATCGAAGACATCGACGTATCCGCGTACCTCCTACGCAATGATAACAACAACGAGACCCCTTTGTGGGATGATGAGAAGTGGAAGATATCGGAGTAACTTACGAGGACGAGCAGTACGGCAACAAGAGTTCACCGTGGATAGCCCCTGTAGCTAATCTTGGACGTCTCGAGGAGACGCCAACCACCGTCAAAAGACGATGAGGATGAGAACTCAATGGAGGATGACATTTAGGGTTCAGTTTAGAAAGTTGCGGAAAATCAAGTAATCTTTATTTTATGTATAAGAATGGATCTCTACATATTCGATGTTCGAAATGAATATTGTGAGAGTTGAAGACAAGTATAGTAGTTGAGCCGGACATGAAGCGGTAGCTCGTGTCTCGTGCATTTTGAGAAATTTAGAACATCCAGTTGATGTTAAGGTTAACCTTTGTTGTTTACATCCCCGTTTTGGTATAAGTCCCCAAAAGAGGCCACCATTTGATAATAGAAGAAGAGAGATAGTTAGATCATTAAAAGTCGACCTTTATGTTCTATGCTTGAGCTTGTGTAACTGAGTTAATAATTAAGTTTTTTAGAATGATTTTGAGAGTAATGTTGAGAAAAAGTTTAAGTTGATAGTCGAGTCTATTAATCTGAGTTATTGATTGAATTCTTGAGTATAAGGTTCGAGAATAACTTAAGGAAGAATTTGAGCTACTAGTTTGAGTCTATCGTTAAATCTATGCTCGAGTTTTAAGTTATTTAAATGGTCGTTCGTGACATTATTTGAGAAAATGATTGTGAATAAATGTTTGAGTTTGAGTTATTGCATATATCTGAAAATTGCCATCGATGTCAAAGTTTGACTTAATGATTATGAGTAAATGCTTGAGTTAAGATTGAGTGAGCATGTGAGTGAGTAATTGTCTTAAATGATTGAATTGAGAAAAATTTTAGTGCAATTTCCTGAGTATCTGCTTTGATTAAGAAAGTAATTGCTTGAGAATTTTTTGATCTTTGAATAAAGAAAAGAATTTAGAAGTCGTGAAGAGTTTAGTTTGAGTTAGTTTCGTTTTTGCAAAAAACTCCGAGTTTCCCTAGTTTCAGCATTCCTTTTGAATGCCTTTGAGAAGAACAAGAAACACAAGAAGAGCCGAGGAAGAGCAGCGGGAGCCAACCCTGCCTTTTCAAAATGACCAGAGAATCGAAGAACTTTTTCTTCATCAAAATTTGCTAAAATTTGACGATAAAGATAGTCCTATCAAAGTTTAGGACTGGATTCATTCTCTTGAGCGAATCTTTAAATTTCTTCATTAAAGAGACCGAGAACGTTTTGAGCGCATGGCGTATCAGTCGAAGAGATCCGCTGATTACTGGTGGGAAGCCGTTAGAGGATGAATCTTTCCGAAGAGCCCGATAATTCGAATTGAGAGTAGTTCAAAGAAGCATTGTTCGAGAAGTACGTACTAAGAAGTTATTGAGCGTAGAAAGCAAATGAATTCGCAAGTGCAAGATAAAGAGAGAAAAAGTCAGTAGTCGAGTGTGATCGTGAGTTTCGTAAATTAGCTCGTTTTACCCCGACAAGGTGGATCCTGATGAGAAGATGTGCGAATTGTTCCGCATTGATTTGAGACGCGATATCTGAATGATTTTATGCAAGTCACTTCTGCCGAATTTTTAAGCTAAGCCCTGGACATGGATTTGGCCATGCCGCCAGGAAGACGATCGCATTTTTCAGTGCCTCCTCAATTTCAAGGACAGATGATGATGACTACAACCCCTCAGCCCTCCTCCTCATGGCCAGAGGATGAAGAGAAAATAAAAGTGAAGTAGTGGAAATCACCAGAGTAAGAGGATGTGGCATGAAAAGAGACAGCATCAGCCACAACAGAAGAAGCAGCAGCCTCCTTAGCAATAGTAGCTGCGCCATCAGAGAATTATTGCGACGGAGCAGAAAGTCAAAGACAAGGACCAAGGAAAATCTCGCAGGTATGAACAAGCAACGAGGTATGCCAATTTGATATTGGTCCACCACATTCGTGTGTAGCAAGTGCTTGCGTAGATACCCTTAGCCTAATAAGAGAAGAGTCGAACCAAGAGTTTAGAGTGTCGACCCCTGGGTAGGACTACGATAGTTTCGCATGTTTGCTTGGATTAAGAATTTGAGTTCGGAAGTCGTAAGTTATCCGCTAAGTCCTTTAATCAAAATTAAATATGGGACATGGATAATTTAGTATAGATTAATTAATCGAAATTTTTGCGGCGATTAGATGCAATCAGAGGTGGATCTTGCTTCAACCTCGAGGAAATGAGCCAATCGTAGTTCATAGTATTAAAAGAAGAAGGAAGTAAAGAATGCCGATTGTTTCGGCCAAGAAAGTAGAGAAGTTAATTAGGAGAAAGGATACGCTTGTGTATTAGAATAAAAATGAGGAGCAAGAGTTGAGTATTGATGACATAACAATAGTTAGAGAGTATGAAGACATTTTTCGAGAAGTAATAGCGCTCAATAGGTAATTGAAGTTTACGATTGATTTAGAGCTGGAGAAGCCTCAATTTTAAATGCGTTTTTCAAGATGGCACCAAAGGAGCTTCAAGAGTTAAAGGTTCCGTTATAAGAGTTATTAGATTTAGATTTCTTTTGACTGAGTGCAACCCCATGTGGAGCATGTGTAGTCTGAGGATGTGTAATGTTGCCAGGAGCTTCTCAAGACTCCGCTCGAGAACAAGTGTCCTTTGAAGGATAGATGACCTTTTTGATAAATTTAAGGAGTGACGCAGCCGTCGTTTAAGCTGCGATAAAATACAATTTGTATTTCACTCCTATGCCTACCCCTTGGAACAACTAGTTGACAAGTACAGGGTCAATCCTACAGGGAGTAACTCTCGATAATCTCTGGTTGGGACACGAAAAGGTCGTGTTGAGTATCTATCTACTATAGCCTTGATAACCCGTTCTTGCCACTCTTAAGGAACGTAAGGCAAGAACGAGCAGGACTTGATAACCCTCCGTGCAATGTAGGAATCCGTATGTGCCCAGGGCTCGTTGGCCTTCCGAGTTACCTGTGACCACCAAACTTATTTGGAATCGTTGCCCAATGCCTCGGGAACACACTTATATACAACTATCAAGAACACTTAGACCTCACGAGATTTGCAAGTTATACATCATATCATCTACCCTAAACCTGGATTTAAAGGCTTAGCTAAATATAAAGTAAATAACGAAAGGCAAAAGAGATAAAGAAAAACATACTTGAATTAATAACGATAAGCAAAAGATGTTCGCCCTAGATGGGACTTAACAATAAACGTAAATTGTATCTAAGAACATAAACATAAATTGTTTGCTGCAGAAATACGAAAAGCTTGAAGAAATAAAAGTATGAAAAGTGTATCTTGCGCTTTGCATGCATAGATGTATTTATAAAGTATAAGAACTAGGGCAAACCCACAAACGGGCCTTCTAGAGAACGGGCCGGCTGCTTCCATGTAAGGATCAATGGATAAAGTTGCAAAGATCTTCTTCCTTATCGCTAAAAACGTGCTACTATTGTAGTAGGAAACCTCGATTGAATTTTTGTGCCGCAAGGAATTTATTTCCTTGTAGAACTCTAACAGCTGTATCTTCACGCTCCAGCATTGTTGCCCAAGCTCTGCCATCTCTTGCCCACGTCAAGCTTGCACCTTGCCTTCTGGAGCGAAACGCACAATGTCCAAATTAACCATACCACTGAAAGTGGAGCAGCTCTTCTTCTTGATTTGGACTTATGCCCTCGGTAGCTTGAACCACGAGCACGACTACTATGGTCATTACATCGTATCGCCGGTTCTCACTCCTTTTGCATGTTTTGGCTCCAGACTTGCCCAATTCCTACCTTTCCTTGCCCTGCCAACTCAAGTTTTCTCCCAGACATAAAACAGACACAAAAGACTCTAAAACAGACTCGATTTAGACCTAAAACACACATGACAAGAGCACAAATATAGGCTCTTCATACCCACACACTTAAAGTCATGCCTGTCCTTAGGCATGGTATATGGCTTGCCCAAACAAAAGAAAAATAGAAAAGACTCAAAGTTTTGACTCAAAACACAATTAGAAGCTAGCACAACATAGGATAAAGAGATAAGATAAAGCATAATCCAGTTCACATACAACTCAAGCAAATAAACCAATCTAAGCAAGTCATCAAATAGGTCAAAAATGAACAAGTGAGCATTTTTAAGGATATTCCTCACCCAACACTCTCACTCTTGTGTATGGAATACTGTTTATGCTCAAGATATGCCATTCTTAACCACACCATAGGCTTGCCTGCCTGCTACTCTCTTCACATCTTAGACTAGGTTCAAATCACTTATCCTTAGGTCTTTTATTTAGTTGTAACTTGGCTTTGGCAAGGGTAAGAAGTATTTGGAACTAGGCTTGGGTCATTCGAACTTAGTTGGCCAAGTGGAGCGGCCAACCTGAGCTTCTTTTCCCTCGCCTTTCTTCTTGCGGGCATTAGCACAACTTATTTAAGACTTTTCTCTCTTCTTTTTTTTTATATTTTCTTTTTCTCTCTTTTTTTCTCTTTTTCTTTTTCTTTTTCTAAGACCTTAATTTACTAGCCCTTATATTTTCTTGCAAAGGCTCAACTGTTTCTCTCCCTTTTCCTTCATTCTTATGCACCTAAGTCCTTATTGACCGGGTAAGATGTAGTGTATAGGTTGCATATATCTTATCAAAGAAATTATAAAATCTCAAAGGGGTTTAACAAGGGAAATTCAGTTGGGTAGGTTTTTTAGCTCAGTTTGGGCTCACAAAAGAAAGAACGTGCCTAATTCATCTAAGTTCTTCTAGCCTAAGTCAATGAGGTCTCAAAGAGTAAATAAGCAAGTTCTAGGTAGCATCCAAATAAGCATATCATAAAATCACACAAGAAAGAAACTGCTTGGTCATAAAAATGCAATGTAAAGCTCAAATCCTCACAACGACATGCTCACAAGTTCGTTCGTCATCCCTATCTTCATACGATCATGCTTGGGCTAAAATACAAAAGAACGCTCTCATCATATAACTCTGAATCAGATTATGCTCATACATTATCCAATCATCCTAAGCATGCTTGACCTCTAATACACACACAAAAGACACTCCTCCCACCCACACGCTTTGCTTGGGCAAAGTGGGTGAAAGGCACAGACCAACACAAAACTAAAACTCATAAAAACAGACGCTCTACCCTTCATACCCACACACTTTGCCTTTGGCAAAGTGAGTGAAAATCAAGGTAGATCACAAACTCAGACTCAAAACAAAAACTTTAAAAACATTTAGACTAAAAAACTAAATACGAAAAACACAAAATAAAACACAAAACTTAACTACTAAACAAATGGGAGGACAAAATCATTGGGCAGGGTTAGGACCTGACCTGGTCGAATCAATCTTCAAGGCACTCATGATATCGGCAAGGGCTTGCTTGTTCTCCAGTCCAAGTTGCTCCAGTCTGGCATTACTCTCCTCCAGCTTGGCCAAGCGTTCCATCATCGTTGTTGCATCTTAGGCAGGCATCACCGGAGTACTGGGCACTCCACCTCCAACTGACTGAGGGAGAGTGTTAGCAACTTGGGCAGGCTCGTCTGGTGGAATCACGAACACTAGTACTCCTTCTTCATCCCTTCCACATACGCCCATGGCAGTCAAGCAAGCGAGGTCCAGGCGCTCCTCTTGCATTGGTTGTAGGCTGCGTAATGGCTTCTTCAAATCTGTGCATTCCCTTGGCATAGCGAGTCACCAGGTGAGCAAGAGAAAACCTCTGATTGCGGGAGTTCACAATATCTTTGAAATGGTGCATAACATTGGCTCCAAAGTTGAGCCTTTGCTTGTGCACCATGCTCCATAATATAAAGATATCTTGGCGAGTGACAGCTTCACCGGGCTCAGCCTCTTCTCGACCAACACAAACTCTTTGCTTGCCTAACCTCTCTGTGTACCTGCCTTGCACACATAGACACAAAACGCACTACCAAAACAAAAACTACAATCCTATGATTAGAAAATTAAAAACCAAAATAGAATTACGAAAAAGAAATTACGATAGGGGAAAACTGAAAATAAAACTCACTAGGTTGCCTCCTAGCCAGCGCCCCAGTTTATGTCGTGGGCATGACGTAGTCCTGCTTGCCCTTAGACGGGCACCATCACGTAGACTTCTTCTTTGTCCACAGCTTCATCTTTCTTGTCTCCATAGAAAAGCTTCAACCTCTGACCATTGACCCTAAAATGTTTGAACGACTTTGAGTAATAAATCTCCATAGACCCATTACGAAATTGAGTCACCACCTCTTATGGTCCAATCCCTTTCAACTTTAGCTTGCCCTGTATAAACTTGAACCTTGACTGATACAGTAGAATTGCTTGCCCAGGCTCAAATTTCTTTGCCTTGATCAATTGGTCATGAGCCTTCTTCATCCTTGTCTTGTACAAAGTAGCATTATCATAAGCCTCAATTCGAATCTCCTCCAACTCTTGCAGCTGTAATTTCCTTTCCTTGTCAATATCACTCCAATCATAGTTGAACTTTTTCACCGCCTGTAACACCCCGCATTTTCGTTAAGTTTGATTTATATTATATTTCTTATCATTTCTACATTGTTATATATTATAAAATTATTTCGGCTCTTTCTAGCTCGAACTAGCTACAATTTGGACTTGAGGGAGTCCGTAGTTATGCCATAATTTGAATAATAGCTATTTTATTTATTTCGATTATTGGGTCTATTAATAATCTCCTTTGGGCTGGATTTGAAAGTCAATATTAGTTGTAAATTATCGGAAAAAAAATAGCTAGTATCTTTTGTTATAAGGATCAAGATGTGTTTGTAATACATTTAGGTGGAAGCCATTTAAGTGTTAACAGTCATTCACTAAAAGGATTTGTGGATATCTCGTTGTAAATTAAGATTTTGGTAAGTCTCAAACTAGATTTCAAATTTACACACACTTTCTCCCCACGTCTCCCACTCCTAATCCTATTCAAAATCTTTTCAAACTAATTTATATCCCAACCTTTACGTAAAACCCTTGGTCACAAAGCTTCCATCGTATACCAAATTCTCTATCGGCGCCGTCGGTGAGTTTCAGAAATTTGCAGAAAATGATTTCCTTTTCGAACTTAATCTGGTCAGCAACAAGCTTCGTCCAACAACTTTTCCTACGGTAAGATTCAAAAGATATCCCAACTCCTTGATATACTTGCAATCAATTTTCTTTAAGGAATAGATTGAAAAACATATTGCATACTGCACTAATTTCTTGTTATCAAAACTTGAGTCAAAATTGATGGGCGGGTGTCAGACAACAAAATAAAATAAGAATCTAGGGGGAGCTTTGGGTTGCAATATATGTGAGTGTGCGTACACAAAGAGTGCAACTTCATACACATTTATAATATATAAATATTATGTTTTCTTTTTCATTGTTGAGGTGCATGTCGTAAAGTACAGAAATCAAATTGTTGTTATATAAAGATTTAATCATAATACATGTGGTTAAAGCAAAGTAATGAAAACAGTGATTTGAGCTATAATATTTTGTTATATTATAAGTAGATATTATATATATATATATATATATATATATAGATGTTGACAGGAGCTTTACGGTTAAGCTATTTAATCAAATATAGAATAATAGTTTAAGTTCTTATATCTTACTAAAGCTATTGAGAGCAAGTTAATTTGTTTTGAAATAAAGATCGTTTCTTTAAGTTACTACTAAAAGAATTGTACGATAGTTAGTTTATGAAATTAGTCAGTACTTATTTAGTTTAATTGTAGGCCAAATTTCATTTGATTAGTGATAAACAAATAAGTTCATAAGGATTTGCAGTTTACGTAATTATTTATTTGACTAGGTGCGGCGCAACTACGACCCTCGTTTCATAGTTAGCTATTTAGATCATTTCAGCTCAGGTTTTGAGGTGGGTAAAAACTTCTTTCAAACTCTAAAGTTATGATTTGCTGCGTTATGTGAGTAAAGTTTGTTTTGAACTCAAGAAAGTGTTTTATGTATTATGGATCAAAGTGATTTAAATGTGAAAGAATGATGTTTGCAAAATGTTTTATGATCAATGTGATATATCGTATGGAACGTGTGATGTGAAATGAGAATGATGCATATAATCGCCTTGAATGCTTTGAGCTCTTGTGGGTTATATGTTAAAGGATATCCTGTGCACAGTGATCAGAATATGTCCCTTAACAACCTTGATACCGAGAGTCAAGTTCTTGTTTTTGTTGAAGAATGTTACGTCCCATATGTACCTTGATACCAAGAGTCATGTGCATGTTATGGTTGAAGAATTATGTTTCACTTCTTGCGATATATTTTGTTGGTAGAAGGAAAATGTCTTCATGACTAACCCCGCCACTGAGTACGTTTTATGAGTTCTCACCCCACATTTTAAAAATATTTTCAGGTCAGTGAGCATGGAGCTGCGTGGAAGGAAACGGGGTGTCGATTATTTTATTTAATGTTTAAAATTTCTTATTAGAAATTGATTATATTAAGTTAGAAATTTCTTATAATGTTTAAAGTATTTTGGTCAAGTTGAAATTGTGATATGGTGTGTGGACAACTAGAGTTAGCTAGTAGTTTCATGATTTGTTGAGTTTATATAAAATTTTATTTGAAAAGGTGGAATCTTTCTCTGGTATGAAATGTACGTAGAATTGGTTCGATTTTTATCTTTGAAATATTTATAGGAAAACTCTTGACCTCTAATATTATATAAATATGTTTCCACTTTAGAGAATTTTAGAAAATAAATTTTTTAATTGGGCTAATTCCTTTAAGTTAATTTCGCATTTAGAAATAAGAAAGAGTAACATTTTAATTTAGTAAATTAATTTGTTACATTTAGTAGTATCAGAGCAGGTCTACGTTCTTGTAGACTTGCTTTGTAAAGTGATAAGTTAAAAAAAAATTGTTCTACCCGTTTCTGACCAGCGCTCCTACTCGAGGTATTTACCATATGCTTTTATTTTAAAGTATTATTATGAGAAGTTAAGAATGAAAGATTGTGATTGTGATGAGTTATGAGCACATGATTTGCATGTTAAAGTGATTATTGAGAAATGATAAAGAATATTTCTTTTTGAGTAGTCCTCGAAATACAAAATTCCTTAAAAGCTTCCCACTTAGTATCTTCGTGATTAGAAGCGATGATTCTGGAGAGTTTACGTCAAACCTCAACCTAGAACAACCTTGTGACTAGCTCGATTTGGTTATAGGTAATGGCAGGAAGAGCAAGGAACAATGACTTGGTGCAAGCGTTGATCATTGCACTTCAAGGGATTGCTCAGAACAATAACAATCAAGGACACAAGACCCGGCGAGGGCAGCAACGAGTCGAGCTATTGAGCAATTCCGCCACTATGCTCCACCAAAATTTAATGGAAGGGATGGAGCTCTAGCTTTGGAGGAGTGGTTCGAGGAGCTTGAGAGGATCTTCGAGCACATTGAGTGCAATGATGCATACAGAGTGTCTTGTGCCGTGTTCCACCTAGTTGAGGAAGTTGGACAGTGGTGGAAGTTACACCGCAATAGTCTAACGGAAGCAGAGCGTCAAGGCCTTACATGGGCAAGGTTCAAGGAAATGGCGATGGACAAGTACATGCCGCGCGCTTATCGCAATCAGAAGCAGCGAGAATTCCTCGAGTTCAAGCAGGAAAACTTGAGTGTGACTGATTATGAGCGAAAGTACATCCAACTCGCTCGTTTCGCCACACGTTTGGTGGCTACGGAAGAAGACAAGGCTGATTTTTTCTTGAATGGCCTCCGCTCTGAGATCCGAGGGATCCTCGCCATGCAAGAGAATGTCAACTATGGACTTACGGTCAAGCGCACACTTGGAGTTGAGGTTGCCTTGGAAATGGACAAGGTGCCCACTGAAAATGGCAACTTTCAAAGAAAGCGAAAGTGGGATGGTTGTAATGAGGAAAATAAGAATTCAAATAACAATGGAGAAACAATAAGGATATGTCTTACAAATGCTACTCCAAGAGAGAAACCCTTGTGTCAAGAATGTAAGAAGCATCACACTGAAAAATGTTACTGGAAACAAGGAGTATGTTATAACTGTCATGAACCGGGTCACTTTGCGACCAATTGCCCGAAAGGAAGAAGAAACGAGACTAAACGAGATGCACTTCCATAAATTTCTTTTCCGTTGAGTTAGACTTTTATAGGTCATTAGCCTTTCTAGAGAGTTTTAATCAGATTATAGTTTAAGTTTGGAGAATTAGTATTTTATTAGAGGTTGCATTTTATTCTATAATTATGTTCTTGTTTTTTATTACTAAAATACTTAAATGTCTTAGCATCGGAAAGCATTTCTTTCTATAGATGAATTTCTTTTTAGTTAAGATTGATATCTTGTTTTGGAAAAGTTTTAAAGTATTTTTGTATGTGTAAAAAAAAGAGAAAAAAAAAGACTTCAAGACTTATTCATTGTCTATAACAATTTACGATGCCTTTTCTTGAATTAAAAGATAACTTTGTGTTCCATGGAAATTTGAAAGTTTTAAAAAAATGATATTAAATTATACATATGAAGTCAAAAGGAAAATATATTTATTTAATAATAATAATAATAATTATTATTATTATTATTATTATTATTATTATTAATATTATTATTATTATTGAGAAAAAATATATAAAAATATTTTCTGTTATTTAAATCTATTTATACTTGAACCCGATCAGGTCTCAAGGAAAAAAAATGTACGAGAAAAAGTTATTCTTATATTAGAGTTAAAGTATTTATTTCTCTTTAAAATTAATTATTTTAGTTAATAGTTAAAAAGATTAGAGAGCAGTACGAGGGACATTCGAATTTGAGATCAAGAAGTTTTTAGAGAAATGTCTAGTTTGCAATTGTAGAATGAAGTTAGAAAAGGAGATCGTGAATTAGTCACCTCTGGCCGGAGGAGGAGATTATTTGCTTAGATTGACCAAATTTGTTAAAGAAAGAACTTCAGTTCGAAAGAGAACATTTAGTTGAAGAATTCACTGCATTGGTATATACCGATGAAGGAAGAATTAAATAGTCAAGATTAATAGAATGTGCATGTTCCCAAGAGACTAAAAGATTCATGTTCTGAAGTCGATGATAAGATCGTTTCTTAGGAATTAGTAAAGAGCTTAGATAATCGAATTTTTTTTTTATCGAACTCTAGAGATTGTGGATGGAAATAGCAAGGTATACACTCATTTTACCTATGAGAATACCACTCCATATAGGTGTATCACTTTTCCTTGATACGAAATGTTTACGAGATTCAGAATAAGCTATCATCACAACTAAATATTTATTAGTGGAGATTCGAATTTTGAATAAGACTGTGTCTGCATATGTGATAAGTTAACTTATCAGTTAAGGAAATTGATGTACCCAAATCTAATGTCGAAGACTATAGGGGAAGAAGAATTAACACGAGAACCTAAGGAAGCAAACATTTAGGAAGCTTGACTTTTAGAATGCTTGGACAACCAAATTTCGAGGACGAAATTTTTGTTAAGTGGGTAAGATTGTAACACCCCGCATTCTCGTTAAGTTTGATTTATATTATATTTCTTATCATTTCTACATTGTTATATATTATGAAAATAGTTCGGCTCTTTCTAGGTCGAACTAGCTGTAATTTGGACTTGAGGGAGTCCATAGTTGTGCCATAGTTTGAATAATAGCTATTTTATTTATTTAGATTATTGGCTCTATTAATAATCTCCTTTGGGCTGGATTTGAAAGTCAATATTAGTTGTAAATTATCGGAAAAAAATAGCTAGTATCTTTTATTATATGGATCAAGATGTGTTTGTAATATATTTAGGTGGAAGCCATTTAAGTGTTAACAATCGTTCACTAAAAGGATTTGTGGATATCTCGTTATAAATTAAGATTTTGGTTAGTCTCTAACTAGATTTCAAATTTACACACACTTTCTCCCCATGTCTCCCACTCCTAATCCTATTCAAACTCTTTCCAAACTAATTTATATCCTAGCCTTTACGTAAAACCCTTGGTCACAAAGCTTCCATCGTATACCAAATTCTCTATCGGCGCCGTCGGCGAGTTTCAGAAATTTGCAGAAAACGATTTCCTTTTCGAACTTAATCTGGTCAGCAACAAGCTTCGTCCAACAATTTTTCCTAAAGTAAGATTTAAAAGATATCCCAACTCCTTGATATACTTGAAATCAATTTTCTTTAAGGAATAGATTGAAGAAAATATTGCATACTGCACTGATTTCTTGTTATCAAAACTTGAGTCAAAATTAATGGGCGGGTGACACAAGAAAATAAAATAAGAATCTAGGGGGTGCTTTGGGTTGCAATATATGTGAGAGTGTGTACACAAAGATTGGAACTTCATACACATTTATAATATACAAATATTATGTTTTTTTTTTTGTAAGTTGAGGTTCATGTCGTAAAGTACAGAAATCAAATTGTTGTTATATAAAGATTTAATCATAATACATGTGGTTCAAAATCAAAGTAATGAAAAACAGTGATTTGAAGTATAATATTTTGTTATATTATATATTTATATATATAGTTTCAAATGTAAGTATATATAGATATTGACAGGAGCTTTACGGTTAAGCTGTTTAATCAAATATATAATAACAGTTTAAGTTCTTATATCTTACTAAAGCTATTGAGAGCAAGTTAATTTGTTTTGAAATAAAGATCATTTCTTTAAGTTATTATTAAAAGAATTGTACGATAGTTGGTTTATGAAATTAGTCAGTACTTATTTAGTTTAGTTGTAGGCCAAATTTCATTTGATTAGTGATAAACAAATAAGTTCATAAGGATTTGCAGTTTACGTAATTATTTATTTGACTAGGTGCGGCGCAATTACGACCCTCGTTTCATAGTTAGCTATTTGGATCGTTTCAGCTCAGCTTTTGAGGTGGGTAAAAACTTCTTTCAAACTCTAAAGTTATGATTTGCTATGGTATGTAAGTAAAGTTTCTTCTAAACTTAAGAAAGTGTTTTATGTTTTATGGATCAAAGTGATTTAAGTGTGAAAGAATGATGTTTGCGAAATGTTTTATGATCAATGTGATATATCGTATGGAACGTGTGATGTGAATTGAGAATGATGCATATAATCGCCTTGAATGCTTCGAGCTCTTGTGGGTTATATGTCAAAGGATCACATGTGCACAGTGATCAGAATATGTCCCTTAACAACCTTGATACCGAGAGTCAAGTTCTTGTTTTGGTTGAAGAATGTTATTTCCCATATGTGCCTTGATACCAAGAGTTATGTGCATGTTATGGTTGAAGAATTATGTTTCACTTCCTGCGATATATTTTGTTGGTAGAAAGAAAATGATTTTATGACTAACCTCGCCACTGAGTACGTTTTATGAGTTCTTACCCCACGTTTTAAAAATATTTTCAGGTCAGTGAGCATGGAGCTGCATGGAAGGAAACGGGGTGTCGATTATTTTATTTAATGTTTAAAATTTCTTATTAGAAATTGATTATATTAAGCTAAATTCAAGAATTTTGGTCAAGTTGAAATTGTGATATGGTGTGTGGACAACTAGAGTTAGCTAGTAATTTCATGATTAATTGAGTTTATATTAAATTTTATTTGAAAAGGTGGAATCTTTCTCTGGTATGAAATGTACGTAGAATTGGTCCGATTTGTATATTTGAAATATTTATAGGAAAACTCTTGACCTCTATTATTATTTAAATATGTTTCCGCTTTAAAGAATTTTAGAAAAGAAAATTTTTAATTGGGCCAATTCCTTGAAGTTAATTTCGCATTTAGAAATAAGAAAGAGTAACATTTTAATTTAGTAAATTAGGGCGTTACACCGCCCAATATGATTTATGCTCTAACTCCACATGCAAGTGACACGGCTTCCCAAACATCAAACGGTATGGTGACATGCCCAAATGTGTCTTGAAAGCTGTGCGATATGCCCACAGTGCATCGTCCAAGTGCAAACTCCATTCCTTTCCATTTTGCCCAACTGCCTTCCTTAATATGGTCTTGATAATCATATTTGTCAGCTCTGCTTGCCCATTGGCTTGCGGATGGTAGGCAGTGGTAACTCGATGATGGACTCCATATTTCTTGAACAGCTTGTCAGTGGTAGCATTGTAAAAATGTGAACCTTGATCACTTATTATCGCTCCTGGAACTCCATATCGATTGAAAATATTCCCCTTTAGAAAAGTAGCAACCACATGGGTATCATTCCTTGGTGTAGCCTTAGCCTCTGCCCATTTCGACACATAGTCAATTGCCAATATGATTAAAGATCTCCACTGGCATGATTGGAGTCATGAGCATCTCATCCCTTTTAGTTGCATTCCCTTCTTGTTGACACTTCTTGCACCATTCATAAGCATCCTTAATAATTGTAGGCCAAAAGAACCCACAATCAAAAATCTTCCTTATAGTTCTTCAGTGCCCAAAGTGACCTCCACATTCCCTGTTGCCGCAATGCTTCAAAATGCTCTTAGTCTCCAAGTCGGGCACGCACCTCCTTAATCCTTGGTCAGGACACTTCTTCCATAACTAAGGATCATCCCAATATACTTTTGGCTTTCCTTAAGAATTTTCTGCTTTTGATAGTATGAAAGATCGTTTGGAACCTCTCCCGTACTCTTAAAATTGGCAATGTCAGTGTAATACCCCATATATTTCTTCCGTCGCTAAAATAAAAATTTAATTATTAATTAAGGCTTTGCACGCCTAAGTTAAGGATTTTCAATTCTAAGACTAACGGTGAAATCCGTTTCTGAAAATAAATTCCAGAAGTCGGATGAACAACTACTATATTAGGGTTTTCGCGTCCGATATAATTTTCGTTCGAAAACTCAGATCGAAAAACCGTCTAACTTTACATTCACTTTTTCTGCAATACGAGTCTACTGGAAAATTTTTCAGGGCAAAACTTGGACTGTCATGTCCCGACTTTTCTTCGAATTTCGGAAATCGAATTATGCTTTCCGACTAAGTAAATTATTTCCAATCTAATGGTCGAATTAGATTTCGTCAAAAACGTAACCGTCTAGGAAATTAATTTCTTGATTATATACGCAGTGTTAGACCCGTAAAATACGATATTTTTGACTAAAAAAATCCCCTCTAATCCTCCTCCCCCTCCCCCCCCCCCCCGATGACTCATCCCTTGTTAGATTTTATCCTACTTTATGGAATAAATATCACATAACACCTCATCATTTCTTCTTCTCTCTCCCCCCTTATTGCCGCCACTCTTCTCTCTCTCTTCCACCATTGTTGATCTTCTTCGAGCTTTCAAGCTCCACAATTTGTTCATCATCCAATCGATTCCCAAACCGAGTTCATTATCGTTAAGGTAAGAGTTTCCTCTATAGTTTGAACCGAACAAAATTTCATTTCTTTTAGTTTTTGTTTTGACCGAAAATTTCTTGAGGATATAATATGATGTTTAAGTTTAATTCATGTTATTTCATGCTTAGGAATGGATTCCTATGGTGGAAATCAAGTAGAAATCATCCCCTATTTCGCAGAATTATGTTCTGTATGAACTCCAGAACTACTGTCTTGTGCAGAAAAGTTCAAAAACCTATTTTCTCAAGTTGAATTCTTTTTAACTTAGTTCTTTGAGAACTTCTAAGTCGTTATAAGTTATCAACTTCCATTATTAACTGACCGAAGTGTCGAGTAAAGGAACCGAGTTAGTTCAAAACGAGATATGTTTGAGTTAATCAAAAGAATTCAGTTAAAGTGCAAAGGCCTAAAAGTCTTAAACCGAATTCGATTTTCTGTTTCTTTTATCGTTGCGACCGTTTACTAAAGTGTGATTATTTGCGATAAAAAGAGGCAGTCAAGGTCAAAGATAGGACGGAAGATCAAAGACAGAAGCTCGTATTTTAGTTATGTATTCGCCTAAGGTGGGCTTTTCTATATATAAAATCAAATGAGCGATGCTCGAAAATGTTTACTTATCGCTTTATAACTGTGTTTTAAAGTGATTATCATGGCATGAAAATACTTTGTTTTATGTGAGTTCTCTTGTGCCATTCTGAGTTAGCCAAATGGGGTCTAACTAATCGATCGGACTGCTGAGTTAATCGGAAGGGTTTTCCAGGGTTTAGTGTACACGGTAGCCGGTGTGTGTGGTACTCTGTTGAGGGATAGCCCACCACGGTGAATATAACGTGCGCGGAAGAAGTTAACTCTTCCCCGGCGTTAAAATAGAAGTTGGGTAAGTTTGAACGTAATATGTGTAAAGGCTTGGCCAAGCTATATTGTGAAAAGAGAAAGAAAATGTTAGTAGGCACGGGCATTTCATGAAAAACCCGATGCGCTATTTATCGAGATGCCTGATTAATCTATACTTTATGATATGTTTTCGGCAATGTGCCTACTAAGTATGTTTATACTTGGCTCTGCATATGTTTTATAAATGTGCAGGTTGAGTGACAGGAGCGGCGGAGGTTGAGTAGAAGGTTGTGAATAGGAAGAAGAACAATAGGGTTCTAGTTCTACGTTTTCCGCTGCTAAGCTTCTTTTTGTGTTGATGTATAAACATATCGGTCTAAGTTTCATCCTTTGAACTTAGTTTATTTTGAGAACAACTTGTCGAGCGATCCTTCAAGGTCGACTCTTTTTATATAATGAAGTCAGGTTCATAGTAATTATTCTGTTTTAAATGTCTGTTTATTTATTTATCCCCCTTCTTCCCCGCTTCTTTAATCCAACCCCTAGTCGCACCCCGGCTTTGCCGTCCCTCGGGATTTGGGGCTGTGATAGAGTGGTATCAGAGCAGTCGTTTCTGCTCTGCATACAAGTTCCTTTCAATAGTAAGATGGAGTATTTGTATATGCTCTACACCAAAACTTCAAGACACGAAAGTGCGCAATCAAATGGATCATTTCGTGCATGCATGTATCCACCAAATGAACATTTCACAAACCCATTGAGCAAATACATCATATGATCACATTAGCAGTCTTCCTCACACACTCAAGTGTATGGCTAGTGTTTACTCTCATTTCATGCTGCATTAGCTCTCCTATTAGCTTGTTCAAGGATTTATGGCTATCAGTTCATCTGGTGCAAATTATCAAAAGGTCTTTATTTGGGTGTAATGGGGCATATGGAGTAGGGTAAGGATTTCTGGATAGTGGGTTAAAACCTGATTCCAGTCATATTGACTACTCTTTTAATACCAGTGCTCCCACTACTCCTCATACTCTTTTCTTTCCTTGGGGTTTATCTCTTTCTTAGGCATATATTGTTCTTTGATCACACTTAGAATTTCCATTCTTTTCATTTATGCCTTCTTCTTAAACACTGACTACCCCTTTTGTTACCCCTCTTTTTACTTGTATTTTTCCACTTAGAGCATCTATGTACCCTTCTTATCTTGTATGGTGTGGGAGACACACTCTTAATCAAATATCATTACAAGGGCTTATGAAAGAAAAAGTGCTTTGGCTCAAAGGGTTTAGCAATGGATCATCATGTTTACTAGATAATTTTGGGGCTTCTAATCATGAAGAAACTTCCCTTATCCTTTAATCTACACCACCAGCTAAAAATCCACTAACAAATTCTAAGATTACCAAGCAGCATGAACACATAGAAGATAGAAATAAATAGGCTCAATCCTCACAGGTATGGACTTTTGTATTCCCTCTGCTGCTATTCATGCAATGTTGCTCATCATACCAATCACACCAGTCAAACCAAACAACATGCATACATTCCTCTAATCCATATATCATGCACAATACACAGACTCACAGACTCGATTTACACTAAACTCCAGCTGACACAAAACATAAAAAACATAAATGAAAAGAATAAAAAGAAAATAAATCCTAAACTACATATAGGGGAAAGAAAACTTATTCATTCTGGTCGGAGGCATCCTCCTCCTCTCCGTCCGCTTTTGCCATCAACGCCTCAAAGCCTTTCTTCATGTTAGTATGGATCGCCGTCATCTCTGCCCTCAGCATTGTTACTTCTTCACACAGCTCCTTCAGTTCCGCCAGTACGGATGCCATCTCGCTGTTTGAGCGGTGCGGAACCGTCTGCTCATTCGCCTTGCTTGGTTCTGCTCTGCCTGCTGTGCCTTTCGGGTAGACCAGCGAGTAATTCCCATGCTCATCCACCTCAACAACCCTCCACCTTACGAAGCGCCCTTGGTCCAGAAATCTTGTATCAGCAACTGCTAGATCGTCTGGTTTCTCCAAATTAAAATTGGTGAGATTCTTTGCAAGAATCGTCGCCAAAGGGCAGAGTGAAAGGTATTTGTTGTGGTGGGTCACGCCAAACTGAAACTGCTGCGCTGCTATGAACCCAAAATTCACCCTTTTCTTCTCCATCATGCACCATAAAATGAACAGCTCCTGTTGGGTCACCACATTAGACCCCTCCAAACGCCCGTAAATGTTGTAAGCTAGCCACCTGTGGCAAATTTGTGGCACTGGATCTCTGATCTCATTGGACTTGCTGTTGTTCTTCAAATATCGATTTCTGGTTGAGATGATTGACCAGTAGTGGTCAATCCGAGCCTTCCATTCATCCGAGGCCACCGTCTCTGCCTCCTTGTACTCATCCTCATATACCTCCCGTGGTTCGAGTACTCCGAGTTGAATGTTCAACTCGTTGATGGAAAGAGGGAACATCCTGCCCCGCAGTTAGAAGCGCAGGGTGCTCGGAGTATTGATACCGTAGTCACCGCGGGGTTTGAACTCTACTGTCTCCATGAATTTCTCCGACAGCTTCTTGAACGCGGGGTAGTTCCATTCTAGTACCTTTCCCCAGCCTATTCCCTTGAAGTACCCCTCCATCTTTTCCTTAATTCCAAATGCTTCCAAGCTCTCTGTCAACAAGAAGTACCAAGGGATGATTTCCCTATTTTGCAGGATGGCATGCCGCTGGTTGTCTCGCGGTATGGTTGCTCCAGATGATGCGGATCGTAGCAGGCCCTTCTTCTTGGTTCCCATTTTCTTGGTGGTGACACTGGGTGTAGACTTCACAGACGCTTGTATCTCCCCCGAGTTAGAGCTGTCGATGATCTCTACTCTCTCTACTTCTTCTTCTTCTTCGATTTCCTTTGCTTCTCCTTATTTTTCTCCTTCTTTTGTCTTCCCTTTTTCCTGTCACGCCCCGACTCTCGAGGTGCGACTTACGAACAACAACAAACCTAAACAACTAACAACTAACTCAAATAAAGGGAACATGCTCGGGGAAAACAAAGATGGAATATAAGGCAATCGAATTTAGTTTTCAAAAGCATAATGAAATAATAACCGAGCATCTTATCTTCACTTTTAACAAGAATTCAAACAAGTAATTCATGCTGATGGGAAAGGAATTCCAACAAAAAGAGAAAGCATACGAATATATATATATATATATATATATCAAGATAAGGGATCATGTTCAACGACAATTCAAGTTACGAGCCCATCGCTCGGGATTACAAGTTAAAGGGTTACGAATTCAACAAGCATTCAAAGTCTTCGAGCACAACGCTCAGAATCCAAAACATGAGTATTAAAGTATTATCATCAACAGACATTAGCTCAAAAGGATTGCAGCGGAAATTAGCATCAATACCCAACACTTGCACGTATGAAGACGTACAAATGCCAGTCCGAAATTCTACTAAACTTAACCAACAAAACCAAACCACACCACCAAGTATCCACGCCATCGCCATCCAGTCAACCTGCATGTTTAGAAACACACGCAGGGCTGAGTACTTCGTACTCAGTGAACATAAGCCAAAACATTTGAATAAAGATGCTTCTTAAAGCTATATTAATTGAACTTGCCTTGCCAAACATCACAAGTATATAAGCAGTTTTAAAAACGGTTTTACTTGTGTATGTCAAAACATTTTCTTTAAAACAGACTGCGCAGTCAAATATCATATAATATAACAGTATGTATCATCTATCACAAACAATCTCATTGTGCCGAGAAGTAGGCCTCCTTTTCAAACACTGTGACCGGCCAAACCGAAGCAAGGCTCACAGTCACCTCAACATATACCACACGTGGGTTCCTGCTTTCACAGGATAATCACATCTTCATATAAATAGATGATAACACATACTAACTTCAATAAAATGGCAAGTCAATCACATTTGAAAAACATATCATAATATTCAATAGCATAACTAATTTTCATTGGTAGTTTTGGTTCAGAAAAGTCCACCTGACTTCCGAAGAATTAGCTAGGTGGTCTAGGGCTATTTGTCCTCGCTTAACGATCCGTCCGGCTCGATCCTTCATAGTTCGACATCGATAGATAAGATATATGAAAGACGGACACAAAGGCGTTGGACTTTAACTGACGGACTTCTATTTGAGTCGTCTCTCTCTTCGCTCTAACTTTTCTAAAAGATCTCGCGTTCTCGTCTTTAATTTATTAACTCTATTAGAATTGGGTAACTTTACTACTCAACATCGTACACTTTTTTTGTCCTAATTAATAACTTCATTGTTATCATTCTATTACTTGAGCTTCCTTTCAAAGACTTTAGTTATTCTCAACTTAACAACCAATCATCTCGCATACAATAGTTCAATCATCTTTCACATTGTAACACTATCATACATTTAAACACTTATTCAAATATATAATGAATTCATATAAATCAAGCATACTTCAAGACACATTAACATTCATTCAATTTGGACCTTAAAATCTAACTTGATTATGCATTTCCTTTTATGGAGGCTTAAACTATTAACTCTATCTTTCTTACTTATATAGACAATGCTTTACTTTACATCCGTTATCTTATAAGATATTTTATAACTTTTATTCAATTAACAAAATTTCTCTTTAATTATCATTAACTCGTATAAAATTAGGATTTTCTTATTCATCTTTAATTCGATCCTCATTTCTTATCTCGGCTATTGTTCATCTAATTATTATCTCGGTTTATCTTTTTATTTGTTTGGTTAGAAATAATGTACACAATTAATTATTTAATTAACCTTCTTTCCATTTAATTCTCGACATCTTACTTTATTCTCATTTTCTCAATCAACTTATACGAGTATCTATCTTAACTCGTCTAGCATCTTTTCTTTACTCAATTTGACTTCCTTTTTATTTCTTATCGATTAATTCTTCTTAAACTCGGTTTTCTCTATTTTTGCTTATTTCTTTAATAATTCCTTCTTTATTTGTCTTTAACTTAAGCCATTTCTAACTAAATAATTTCTTTATCTTTTGATACACATTTTTATGAATTAGCCTACTTTATTAGTTACATTATAAAAGATCTTTTTGTTGTAGTTTTAGTAAAATTTCAAGTCTTTAAATTTTAATGCAAGACATTTAATTAATATATCATTTCATACATCTTTCATCTTTTATTTAATTAAAAGCTTTTCAACTTTAAATCTTTTTGTCAAAACTTCTATCTTTATTCCATATTCAAATTAATATTAATACATACTTAAACATCCAATCTTTTTTTATTATTTTTACAATTAATTTCTTTCAAAACTTCAACATGCAAACTTATTTTCTCAACTTAAACGCATGTATGATTATACCAACATAATATACAATCCTTCCATTGATCAAAACAACACTCAATTCATCAACAAAATTAACAAAATAAATATTTCATTTTTGTTTAAAACACACGGCACACACATGCACAACCTTGTGCATTTTATTTCTCAATTTTTCATGTATAAAATCTCATTCTCAACATGATAAAAATAACAAATCAAGCATCACAATAATAATAACTCAAAGAATTCATATTTTTCCTATTTTTACTAATTTTTTTCGGCATTTACCTAATTTTTAGGGTTTTAGATTCTTTTTCTTCTCTTAATTCATCGATTAATATCTAATGCTCGATTCTCCTAACGATTTCTTCTCACTCGATTAGCACATGCATATCCTAAGTTTGCCTAAACATAAATTAAATAACATGCATGCATAGATCTTTCTTTTAGGACTTATAGACATACATATTTACAACTAATCAAACGAATTTCATACTTAATTAAATGGGAATCCTTCTCTTGGCTCTTGGAATTGAAATGGATGGAAATGGTAGCTTCAAAGCTTGAATCTTGAAAAGAAGAAAGAAATCTTCTTGAATCCTCAAAGAAAAAGAAATAACATGGAATTAATCATCCATAGGTTTTAAGAATCAAAATAAAGAAAAGTGTTGGATGATTCTTGAATTCAACTTCAAGAACTTGGAAGATTCTTACCTTTCTTTGAAAATATGGATGAAATGGATGGAGATTGATAACTTCTACTTCATTTTCATGGATGGAGAGCTTGAATCCATGGTTGCATGTGAAGAAAAATCAAGGTATGAGGGAGAGAGGGAGATTGCCGAGAGAGAGAGCTTGGGAGAGTTTGAGAGATTGTTTTCTTTCTTGTTTGAGAGAGAGAGATCGAAATGGAGAGAGAGGTGGAGTGAATGAATTGTTGTCTTCCTTTCTTGTCTTAGATGAGTGTAATTGAAATCCAACATAGGGAATAAAGTGCACTTGTTGGAAGTTGGAGTAAGACATGACTTGATAGGTGATGTGATTTAGGTAATACCATGCATAAGACATAATCATGATGTTTTAGTCTTGGAAATTGAAGGATGATGGGAGAGGAGGTGTGAGGTGGCGTGAGAGGGAGAGAGGTGGATGACACGTGTCGTCGTCGTGTCGTTACGGGTATTAATTATCCGATCGTAAAGGTTTTTCGGATAAAACGATTCGTATTAATTCCGTTTTGTTTTCTTAACGGGTCTAACCTCTTCTCGTTTCACTTTTGACACTAACTCATCCCAATCCTATTTCACGTCTCAAATTAAAAGATTAAAGGCTTCGATCTTTTTAGTCCTTTAATTCTTAAAAGAACTTAATCGGCTTATTAATCCGTTTATTAATCCTTTTCAAGACTAATGCCTCATTTCTCTTCTCAATTCTCGGATAATTTCTTACCCTATCTCAGTGATCTTAAAAGAAATTCTAGGTTCGAAGGTTCTAATTCAATTCTATTTTAGTCTCGTCGGCGTAAACATATTTCTCGGCGATTAACGTTATGTTATCTCAATCAACAAACTTCTCGGGATTTTTCCGGAATTTAATTTCATACTCATTTTCATATAAACAACTCAACTAGCATATCACATCATCATCATCTCAGATAAACAGAACAGATAAATTCACACAGGACTCACAAAGAAATTTTAACGTTTTATTCAATCTCTTCGATTAGAAAAGAAAAATTTTACTCCTAAATTCTCATCTTTGAACTTACTCAGTTAATTAGACGCTCTCTAAAGATATAAGAACTCGGGGTATCACATCCTCACCCTCTAAAAAAAAAATTCCGTCCCGAAATTTACTGACCTTAAGAAAATAACTCGGGATACTTTGCTTTCATCTTTTCTTCGAGTTCCCAAGTGGCTTCTTCAAGATCATGACGACACCACTTGACTTTCACTAAGGGAATCGATTTCGTTCTATGCTGCTGGACTTTATAATCTAAAATCTCTTCGGGTTTCTCTTCGTAGCTTAGGTTGGGCTTCATTTCAACATCTTCTCAACGTATTACATGCTTCGGATCAAAGACGTACTTTCTCAATTGCGATACGTGAAACACGTTATGCAAACTTCCAAAACTAGGTGGTATTGCTAAACGATACGATACGGATCCAATCCTCTCGAGGATCTCGTATGGTCCTATAAAACGAGGCCTAAGCTTTCCTTTAACTCCAAAACGATAAACTCCTTTCGAGGGGGATACTTTCAAAAACACTTTATCTCCTTCTTCAAACTCCAACTTAGATCTTCGATTATCGGCATACGACTTCTGTCGACTCTGAGCTTCTTTAATCTTCTCACGGATCTAACGTCGTACAGATTCTATCATTTCCTCAATCGCTTCTGGCCCTAACACTTTCCTTTCACCTACTTCACTCCAATACAAAGGCGATCTACACTTCTTTCCATAAAGAGCTTCGTAAGGGGCCATTCCTATCGTATTCTGATAGCTATTGTTGTATGCGAACTCAACAAGAGGTAAGAGTTTTTCCCACTCGACTCCTTTATCTAACAAGACGGCTCTCAACATATCTTCGAGAATTTGAATCGTTCGCTCGGACTGACCATCGGTTTGGGGATGGTAAGCAGTGCTGAACTGCAATTGGGTTCCCAATTCTTTGTGGAAACTTTCCCAAAAACGGGCGGTGAACTTCGAATCTCTATCAGAGGTAATTGTCTTCGGAACTCCGTGTAACTTCACAATTTCTTTGATGTAGATCTCGGCTAACTTGGCTGATCCATAGGTATGTGGAATAGGTATGAAATGAGCAGACTTCGTCAACCTATCCACGATTACCCATACTACTGTATTTCCTTTTCTTGATCTTGGCAATCCTGTCACAAAATCCATTGTGATTCCATCCCACTTCCACTCCGGGACTGGTAACGGCTGTAGAGGTCCATATGGTCTGTGATGTAAGGACTTCACTTGCTGGCAAGCTAGACATCTTTCAACAAACAATGCCACATCCGTCTGCATTCCATTCCACCAAAACTGGTTCTTTAGGTCTTGGTACATCTTCGTGCTGCCGGGATGAGCTGTATATGGAGTTTCATGAGTTTCACTCATTATTTCGTTCTTCAACTTGTCATCGTTAGGTACGCAAATTCTTCCTTGATACAACAATGCATCATAGCTTGACTCTGCAAAATCTTTAACTTCTCCACTTCTCACCTTCCTTCGTAGCTTTTCTAATTCTTCGTCTCTTCTTTGGCCTTCTACGATACGGGTTCTTAAGTCAGGCATCACTACTAAGGTAGCAATTACTTGATCTACTATCGCTGGCGGTACGATTACTTCAATCTTCATCTTCGCAAACTCTTCAATCAACTCGACTTCATCGGTTAAAAGAAATCCTAACTCGATCCTGTCCGACTTTTCTCTCCTTCTCTTTCTACTTAACGCGTCGGCTACTACGTTCGCTTTACCGGGATGGTAAGATACCTTGCAATTGTAGTCTTTTACTAACTCAAGCCATCTCCTTTGTCTCATGTTTAACTCCTTCTGCTCGAAGAAGTACTTCAGGCTTTTGTGATCTGAGAATATTTCACACTTCGCTCCATAAAGGTAATGTCGCCATATCTTCAAAGCATGAACGACGGCTGCTAATTCCAGGTCATGGGTTGGATACTTCTCTTCGTGAGGTTTGAGTTGCCTGGAAGCATATGCAATCACTTTCCCATTTTGCATTTTGCCTCGGATAATTTCTTACCCTATCTCAGTGATCTTAAAAGAAATTCTAGGTTCGAAGGTTCTAATTCAATTCTATTTTAGTCTCGTCGGCGTAAACATATTTCTCGGCGATTAACGTTATGTTATCTCAATCAACAAACTTCTCGGGATTTTTCCGGAATTTAATTTCATACTCATTTTCATATAAACAACTCAACTAGCATATCACATCATCATCATCTCAGATAAATAGAACAGATAAATTCACACAGGACTCACAAAGAAATTTTAACGTTTTATTCAATCTCTTCGATTAGAAAAGAAAAATTTTACTCCTAATGTCACAGCCCCAAATCCCGAGGGACGGCAGAAGCCGGGGTGCGACTGGGGTTGGATTAAAGAAGCGGGGAAGAAGGCGGGCTAATTGACTAAACATACATGAAAAACATCGACAAACTATGAATAAGACTTGAATATCAATAAGAAAGAGTTAAACCCTAAAGATTACTCGACAAAAGTATAAAAAGAAACTAAGTTCAAAATTTACATACTTAGACTACTGAATATTGTTCAAAAGTACATCAAAGAAATTCAAAGTTTGGCAGCGGAAGGGTTCTAACTAAACATCCTATCTTTTAACTCAACATCAACCGTCGCCGCTCATCGTCGCTTCAACCTACACATTTAGAAAACAATACAGGGCTAAGTACAAACGTACTTAGTGGGCACGATGCCGAAATCATAATCATAAGTATAAATAATCTGGCATTTTATAACCGTAGCGTATCGGGGTTTTGTTGAAAAGGCCCGAGCCTACTAAACCTTTTCTGACTAATTTGTATAAAGCAGCTTGCGCAAGCATTTTTAGAGTATGTTATGTTCAATCTTGACCAAAGCTAATTCACCGTAGCTGGCTACCCCTCAACAGGATACCACATACACCATAGGTTACAAAGTGCACTAACTCTGGGAAGCGCTTAATAGCTAACTCAGAGCCAATCGATAATAGTTAACAATCCTAGCGGTTAACTATAAATTCTGGAAAACCCGAAGGTTAACTCAGAAAGGTACAAGAGAACTCACATAAAACAGTTAAACATTTTATGCAAAGATTATCACGTTGATAAAACACAATTATCAAAGCTGTAAACTTTACTTTCGGTTTGTGGAAAAAACCACGTTTTATTTTCATATAATAAAAGCCCACCTTGTAAAATACAGAACTTATAAGCAAAAGCTTCCAACTTGGGATCTTCCGTCCTTTCTCTACAGTTGGCTTCCTCCTTAAGAATTAACAAAGAATGTAAGGTGTTTGAATGGATGATAGAGGACTTGTGTTCTTTCTTCAAGCTCTTGAAGGGTCTTCAATGGTGAATAGAAGGAAATGAAGGTGAAGAAGATGAAGAAAATGAGGTGATGCAGCCGATGGGTAGGGAGAGAGAGAGAAATGCTTTGATCAAGTGTGTTGTTATGATGAAAATGTTGAATTTGTGTAAAGTGTGGTTTAGGTGTCAAGCAATTAGCAAGGTCAACATGCAAAAATTACACCTAATTATGGTGAGGTGTCGGCTGCATGGAGGAGATTAAGAGGGTTACGGGTTTTTTCGGTGTGATCCGGCGTTACGGGAAAACGAACGACGAAAAACGTTGTTCGGTACAAAAATCGTCGCGATTCGATTTGACTTAAAAATTCTAACGTATGAACTTAATTAGAAAATAAATTTACAAAATTTATTTTGACAAAAACTCGGGACGATTTAGTCCGAGTTTCGTCCGAAAAAATATAATAACAAACTTTTTCGGCGTGTTCGTATCACAATTTTGTAAACGTAAAAATTAGACGGTTTTCCGTTCTTAATTTACGAACTAAAAACTTTTCGTACGCGTTAACCTTAAATACAGTAGCCATCTATCAGACTTTTGTAATTTATTTTTAATAACGGATTCGACCGTTAGTCTTAGAATTCATAAATTGTAAACTTAGGCGTGCAAAGCCATTTATTTAATTAACTTTACATATTTTTAGAACGTAAGGAATTTACGTGGCATTACATCCTACCCCCCTTACGAAAAATTTCGTCCCGAAATTTTCTTATCCTCTTAACTGATAGGGGTATTCCTTTCTCAATTCTTTGTTAAACTCTTACGTAACTTTTCCTGGTCGTAATGATCTTCTTATCTACTCAATAACACATTGACTCGTTTCTAAATTCTTATGCTTTTCGTTTCAAGATCATTTTCGTTCTTTTTCCATAATTTAGGTCGGTTTTAAGACCGACGTCTTACTGACAACACTTTGTGCATAAAACGATTTATAATACTTTCTCAAAATGAGATACACGTAAAATAAGCATTTGTAAATTTGACGATAAAGCCATAACTATTTGTATTGGAAACTATTCTTTCCAAGTTATTTGCTAATTATGAAAATCTTTGTCGAAGTTTTAAACTTGACACAAATTGTTGTTTCTTTTTAAGAGTTTTTTTTTTTTTTATCTTCCTTTACATTATTAAGGGTCAAATTGAAGTATACACATAAGACATTTGTCTTCTTTAAATTCTTTTATTCCGATTCGGATCTATCGTATGATTTCGATTATTTCACTGACCGTTTCTGACCCTGAGTTTGTTCCTTTACCCACCTTATAACAATAAGGTAGCTATTAAAAAGAAATTTAAAGCCTCGTAAGGCGTTTTACCTATCGTAACTTATTACTATTATTATAACAATTCAATTGATGGAAGTCATTCTTCCATGTCACTCTTTGAGCTAATATTATTGATCTTAGCATATCAGCGAGTATGTGAATCATTTTCTCAGATTATTTAATCAAACTGGAGACGGGAAAATGGTGCTAAGATTGAAGTTGGTATTTCGTACAGACGCACTATCTTACGGATGTATAGTCCTGATAACTTTCTTGATCTATGGAAATTTTTAGGATTTGGTAGGTAGTAAACTGATTAACGGCCTATAGAAAACTATCCCAAGGCAGTATTCCTACTGTTAACTTTGAGCGAGTCTTAATCAATTTAATACTATATCCTTTTATTTTCATTTTGGAACACTTAATGGTTGTAACAGCTCGCATGGTCGTCAGTGAGAACTTCCACTTACTTATAAGCTAAAGATATTCTATCAACAAGACAAAGTCTTGTTTCGCTCTATTCCACTGGAAAACCTTTCTTAAATCCTTAATTGTTGTCATTGGAGATACTAAGTCCACTCTTAATTCCTATCAAAACTCTTTGTTTTAGAGTCATTGCCTGGTTTGTCCAATCTTATCCTTAGTCGAAACTAATTCATTTACTCGTCCTTCTTCTAGGTACTTACAATCCTTCTCGTAATTTGGTATAACTACTTGTATTGCTATTTGCTTCTATAATTGATGTTGGGGTATCGTGCATTACTACACCTATTATCCCAAATCCTTATATAAACGTTTCTTTTCCTAAGAAGAGATACCTAAACTTAGGTGGGGTCTTATGACCTAGTGTGTCTATCCTTTCGCTGCTTTTACCTAGGTGGTAATTCATTTCACAAGCGTACTATTCTACTAATTTGAGCCATCTCCTTTATCTTACGCTAATTCCTTTGCTCGATAATGCACTCCGATCTATTGTGATCTGTGAAGATCTAATCTCTTACACCATATTTCAGTATATGTTCTACGGTTGCAAGCCCTAAGTCATAGGTTGGTTACTTAAATTCCTGAGGTTAAAGTGTCGTGAAGCATAAACTATTGCTTTCTTATCTTATTTAACTTGATATCCAATGAACGTTCTTGAAGACTCATTTATCCTTGCGTTAAACATCACGGTGTTTTCCATAGGGAAAACGTCTGCCTAATGAAACCCTTACCTAACAACATTAGTAGATGGTTCTAGAATTCTTTTAATTCTCCTGGTATCATTTTAAATAGTTTTTTTTTTTTTTTTTTATTTGGGCGTTGCTAACAGTTCTAAGTTGGTCGCAGAACCTATATGATAATTCGATGGTAGTCCCATCAATACTTCTGGAAAGATATTTTCATATTCGTTCCTAATTCCCACGTTCAAAAGTCTTGTTGGCTCTGGGATCTCCAACTAGGTTCACGAGATAAACGATCGTAAATTTCATTTTCATTGACTTCTTGACTTGTAGGGCGAATATTATCAGTATCCTTATGTCCATCGAAATTCCATAGATTTCTGTTGGTTCTCTATCCGGGGTTGAGAAGAGATTTTTCTCTCGTTGTATAGAATCATGATGTAATTCCCAAACAACTAGTTTATTCCTAAAATTATATATATAAAAACAATATGTTGAACATCATATCACTGTTCGATTGTTTGTTATCACTTTTAAAAGACCCTAGATCTAAATTCCATGTTCGACGAAACTAAGGAAATAATTTCTCTGAGGTTATCGTTCTTCCTAAAGTGTAGTTCTCCCTAGTTCGTAGCTAGCGCGTCCTAGTTCTATCCCTAAAGTATCAATAAGTACTAAGGAAATAATTATAACGCCCTAAAACGGGTTTTGCCATGACAGATTAATTATAAGGTTCGTCCAATACCTGCCAGCTTCCCCTTTCCTTTACGCTGCTTTCCTTGCCCTATCATGTAAGCTCCTATATTTTGTTGTGGTTGTAACGGTTGTGCCTGAGACTGGATTTGAGCTGTAATCAATGATTGAGGCTGGCCGTACTGATATGGTACTATCATTTGAAACCGTGTTGGGCAATCCTCACTTATATGCTCCAGCATCCCACATAAGAAACATCTATTCATGTTTGCTAGGCATACACCCTCATGCCTCTTACCACATTCTGAACATACAGAAACTTCCTGTTTCTGTTTTGTTGCCTGCTTCCGTTCTGGGCAATACCTCTTAACGTGTCCCTCGCTCATACAATTGAAGCACACATCAGACTTTGCTAAACATATACCGGGATGTATCTTGCCATACCTAGGGCAAGCTGGAGAAAAGATCCCTTCTTGGGTATTTCTCAGAATTTGGAGGTGTTTGGGTTGGTATACATTATTTGCCATCGGTGGGTTTGGGCAATTTTTCTTCATATGTCCTTCATATCCACAGTTGAAACAGTTGTTAGTGCCTACCTGACATATTCCAGGGTGCGTCTTATTGCATTTGGAGCAAATTGGAATGTGAACCCATTCTAGTTGCTTTCTTCCCCGATTTCTATCCCTTTGCTGCCCTACTTTCTTTCCATCCTTACTTCCTTTTCCTGGCTGCTGATAATTCTGCCGAATCCTATTCTTTTTCCCCTTGTTATTGCGGCTCTGGTAGCACTCACTGCTATTCCCTTCCCATTTTCTTTTTCCCTTATGATTAACCTTATTGTTGGGAGGGTCTTGGGTTGCTGTCTCGTTTGGTACTGGTGTGGACTTTACCATTTTTCCTTTATTAGGCACTAATGCCTCTATCTCACAAACTCGACCTAGTAGTTCTTCATAACTCAATCCTTCCTTTCTGGCCACTGCTATTCCCAGTTCGTATTTAAGTTCTCCCTGAAGCTTCCTGGCTATTTCCTCCTCAAGCTCGGCTCTTTTGGGTACATACCTATCATGATATGCCTTCTTAAAATCATTCCAAGTAGTTGGAGCCGCTTGCTCTTCAGTCATAACTCTTTGCCTATTCTCCCACCAATATTTAGCTGGTCCGGTTAGCTGATATTCGACATATGCTAGGCGCTCCTCATCGCTAGGTCTAATTATCTCAAGATTTTGTCTATAGCGTGTATCCATCGTTCGGCCTCCATTGGGTTACCAGACCCATTGAAAGATGGTGGTTGTCTTTCGAAGAATAAGTTCGTCATACTATGATGTTGAGAAGGTTGGGAATGTGAAAAAGTTCCTGGATATTTCTGCCTTCCTTCCCTTATGCGTTGCTCTTGACCTTGGTCAGACTTTCTATGACTATCAGGTCCTCTTGAGTTGTTAACGACTTTCTGCGACATTTCTGAACTATAGAATACAAGAATTTTCCTTGTTAGTATTTGCTTTTTTTAAATCTTCTTTCTCTTATAATTTTTTTTTTTAACTTAACAACTTCACGTATACGGAAATATCGAATTTAGTTTTGATTCTAATTCTTTCAACTTTTAACCTCCAAGGTTAAATTAAAAGCACTTATTACACGAGTTCATTTGATAATCTGGTTTAGTTATAAGATTCATAAAGGACTTTCTTGTGATTAAAAACCCTTTTTGGGGTCATGTATGTATATATACATAAAAAAGAATATTAGTTTTGCCTTTAACAAGGACTTATACAAAACAAGACTACAACGAGTCTAAGCTAGGCTGATTTCCTACCTGTACAGGATGCACTAACATATTGCATTGTTGTACTACCAGAAGTACTAGAACGGAAACGATTCTTAAAATTTCGTATCCGTTAGAATACTACAAAAACTATCTAGTTACTGATCCGACTATGTACATAACAGAGGGCTACTATACTACTGCGCGTCCCTGATGCTCCGTTCGTCTAACTGCGGTCTAATCTGCACCACCCTCTGCGGCCTGATCCTCCTCAGGATCCTCGTCCGGGTCCTCATCGGCATCTTCGTCGGTATCCTCCTCCGGCTCCTCATCCGGGTCATCATCATCTGACTCTGAACCGAAGGTAAACTGGAGCGCCTCGTCGACCCTCAATGTAGTGCCATCTGCAAGGGTAAGTGTTGGTAGTGCAGGCACATCCAAAGCTGTCGTCTCGCTATCCGATACTAAGTAGTCCCAGCAGGTCACTGACGCCCGCTTCTTCGGAGGTAGCAGGGGAGGGTCGAAAAGTGCACTGGGCTCGTACTCCTCCCTGGAACGGACCCTGGACGGTCCTGCCTCAAACTCTGTCCTAACTCTAGCCAACTCCGTGCAAATCTCGTCAAGGGGTCTGTAAGAAGATGGAAACTATAATAGGGCGGCAAGCTCTGCGTCTGTGTCTAAGTACTCCAGTCCTGACTCGAATGGTCGCTGAGCTCTCACGGAAGGCCTTTGTAGGATAGGAGTAGGTAACCCTAAACCGTCAACTGTCCCTGCAACTAACTCCTCTGTGCCCATGCTAGGTATCATCACCGAAGGAATCTCCAATTGTGCGACAAACTCTGGATCTATCCCCTCGTGATCTGACTCTGAATCTACTGGGTAGTGAGTGTAGGGGGGATGCTCCTGAACTGGATATGCTGTCATGTGTCTGCTCAGGTAGAAGCGACTGTGTACCTCTAAAGCAAAATAATAGTTCCCTGTCGGCTCCACGTCGTCACCAAAAACTCCAAGATGGTACCATGCCGTGTCGTTTGCCCAACCACGCCATTCCTCTGGTAGACATCTAACCAAACCCATGATAGCCTGAGCCTCTGTAACCAAACTCCGGGCGAAGTAGTAAACCGTCGAGAAATAACTGATCCTCTGCCCTACGTCGTGTCCCGGGTTTGCCCCATAATCCCAAAACCTATCTACTAGCTGACCTTCTCAAGTCCGCTGCGGTGGAGATTGACTCCCCTGAGTCAAATCACTACTGGATGACATCCTACAAGTTTTTTTTTTTTAGAAACACGGATCAGTAACATGTAGGATAATATCTTATCTTACGAAAAATCTTAAATTACAAAATGAATATTCCTTATTCAATTGTAATAACACCGTACTTAGTCAAACCATCTTATCTTAGACATTTTAGAAATTTTCACAGAAAATTGCATTCGTACGCACAAAATATAGAAATAAAATTTTGAGATTTTATTCTCATTCCCTATCTTATTAACCATTTATTTTCTTATAACTTTTATTTATTTATAAATCTTCATTATTTCCATTCTTGAAGAAAATTTCTTAACAATTTCACTTATTAAGACAATGCGTGTTCACTTTGTTCATGTTACTTATTCAAGAGTAACATTTATTCCCAAAGAAAGTTAATACTCGTACTAGTTGTATTCTTCGTTCGAGAATGAAGTATAAAATTAAATTCCATCAGAAGAATAGACTTTTATCTGGGGAAAGGCTTTAGAACATAAGTTCTAAACGTTGTCTAATTTGAACATTCGTAGAAAGAATTCTAATCAAGCTTCGTGCTTGTTTCTTAATAATAAAACATACTGCTTCCCAAAACTTAACAAAGCGAACTCCGTGAAAAGAAACGGAGCGAATTGGAACGACGACGTTTCATGTTACTTATACGTAAGCATTATTAATTTCTTTTAGAACACTTACACCATACTGAAATAGGGTTTGCTCACGGGGCATAAGACCCATATTACTGAGTTTCTTATTATGTGGGTTGATCAGGTCCACATAACAGTCCCTCAATCACATGGAACTTCTGTCTCATTTGCATCTTTCTTACTTTGAAGCCGTTGTTTCTCTAACATCTACTTTTTCCTTTCGATTATTAACACGATTTACCTTTTTATTTATTCATTTCATTTCCTTGAAGGAAATTCATATCGAAGTTATAACAAAGATCGACTCTTGTCGAGTTTTTATTCATGTCACTTTACGCACGTGACATTTGTCAAAAGAAGTCCTTCCCGTGTTGTGAATCTCCTTTCAAAATCATTTGAAATTAATCTTTCTTAAAACGTCTAAGTTCTTGAAGAGCCGGAAAAACCTTAGGTTTTCAAGTCTACGTTCTCCATAATCCGGAAAAAATCCTTAAAATCCTTCTAAATTCTTGTGCATCAAAAATATTTTCAAACAAAAAGAAATTATTTCACAGATAATTTCACATAACATAGCACTAGTGCTATCACATAATCACATAAACAAGCAAGTATAAATTCTTATATTTGGGAAATAATTATTCGAAATTCCTTATTTGAAAAGAAATTAAGCTACTGACATTCATTCCTTATATATTTTTTTTTCCACGTTGAGTCGACGTAGCGGGAGGTTGAGTTGTCATCTATATTCTAAATCTTAATGCCATAACTTAACTCCTATCTTTACTTGAAAGAACACTCTGATCTAAAGTATATACAGGTGCTTTATCTTATGACTCGAAAAGAGACTCACTATAGAATATAAATAAATACTCCATTTCACGACTCGAAAGAAGACTCGATATAGAATCAGTACGAACACTCTATCTTGCGACGCGAAGAAGACTCCTTTTAGAGTAAAAACGAATACTATATGCTACTACTTGAATGAAGACTCATATGCAGAGCAGAAACGATTGCTCTGTTACTACCACTTTGTGGTGCTACTTAGGAAAGGGTGACTCTGGTACAGAGCAGGAACGACCGCTCTGATACCACTCTGTCACAGCCCCAAATCCCGAGGGACGGCAGAAGTCGGGGTGCGACTGGGGTTGGATTAAAGAAGCGGGGAATAAGGGGGGCTAATTGACTAAACATACATGAAAAACATCGACAAACTATGAATAAGACTTGAATATCAATAAGAAAGAGTTAAACCCGAAAGATTACTCGACAAAAGTATAAAAAGAAACTAAGTTCAAAATTTACATACTTAGACTACTGAATATTGTTCAAAAGTACATCAAAGAAATTCAAAGTTTTGCAGCGGAAGGGTTCTAACTAAACATCCTATCTTTTAACTCAACATCAACCGTCGCCGCTCACCGTCGCTTCAACCTGCACATTTAGAAAAAAATGCAGGGCTAAGTACAAACGTACTTAGTGGGCACGATGCCGAAATCATAATCATAAGTATAAATAATCAGGCATTTTATGACCGTAGCGCATCGGGGTTTTGTTGAAAAGGCTCGAGCCTACTAAACATTTTCTGAATGATTTGTATAAAGTAGCTTGCGCAAGCATTTTTAGAGTATGCTATGTTCAATCTTGACCAAAGCTAATTCACCGTGGCTGGCTACCCCTCAACAGGTTACCACATACACCACAGGTTACAAAGTGCACTAACTCTGGAAAGCGCTTAATAGCTAACTCAGAGCCGATCGATAATAGTTAACAATCCTAGTGGTTAACTATAAATTCTGGAAAACCCGAAGGTTAACTCAGAAAGGTACAAGAGAACTCACATAAAACAGTTAAACATTTTATGCCAAGATTATCACGTTGATAAAACACAATTATCAAAGCTGTAAACTTTACTTTCGGTTTGTGGAAAAAACCACGTTTTATTTTCATATAATAAAAGCCCACCTTGTAAAATACAGAACTTATAAGCAAAAGCTTCCAACTTGGGATCTTCCGTCCTTTCTCTACAGTTGGCTTCCTCCTTAAGAATTAACAAAGAATGTAAGGTGTTTGAATGGATGATTGAGGACTTGTGTTCTTTCTTCAAGCTCTTGAAGGGTCTTCAATGGTGAATAGAAGGAAATGAAGGTGAAGAAGATGAAGAAAATGAGGTGATGCAGCCGATGGGTAGGGAGAGAGAGAGAAATGGTTTGATCAAGTGTGTTGTTATGATGAAAATGTTGAATTTGTGTAAACTGTGGTTTAGGTGTCAAGCAATTAGCAAGGTCAACATGCAAAAATTACACCTAATTATGGTGAGGTGTCGGCTGCATGGAGGAGATTAAGAGGGTTACGGGTTTTTCCGGTGCGATCCGGCGTTACGGGTGAACGAACGACGAAAAACGTTGTTGGGTACAAAAATCGTCGCGATTCGATTTGACTTAAAAATTCTAACGTATGAACTTAATTAGAAAATAAATTTACAAAATTTATTTTGACAAAAACTCGGGACGATTTAGTCCGAGTTTCGTCCGGAAAAACATAATAACAAACTTTTTCGGCGTGTTCGTATCACAATTTTGTAAACGTAAAAATTAGACGGTTTTCCGTTCTTAATTTATGAACTAAAAACATTTCGTACGCGTTAACCTTAAATACAGTAGCCGTCTATCAGACTTTTGTAATTTATTTTTAATAACGGATTCGACCGTTAGTCTTAGAATTCATAAATTGTAAACTTAGGCGTGCAAAGCCATTTATTTAATTAACTTTAAATATTTTTAGAACCTAAAGAATTTACGGGGCATTACACCTAAATTCTCATCTTTGAACTTACTCGGTTAATTAGACACTCTCTAAAGATATAAGAACTCGGGGTATCACATTTCCTCAGCCGTAGCCCTCCTCACCGTGCTCGTGGTACGAGCCTTACCCCCTGATTTGCTTTGTTTGGCCTTTTGCTGTAAGGGAGGTTTTGAGGCTTCGAGCTTCCTCTTTGCTCCTACCCCTTTCTCCTTGCTTTGCGGGGTGATATCGTCTTGGGCCTGCACCGGAGAACTTTTCTCTCTCTCCTTATCTCCGACTAGCTCCTCCCCTTGCTCGCCTTCTTGTTCCTTCTCTTCGTGGTCAGACGTGGTCGGACCATCCTCCTTTGACGGAGATTGGGAGCGGGAAGAACTGAGATTTGGAGTTGGCTCCTTTGGCGGAGGAATAACTGCTTTCTTTCCGGCAGTGTTGTTCTTCACTGCTGTTGTGGTAGTTGTATCCTTGGCCACAGGCTTCTTCTTCTCTTTCTTCCTAGGTGGTTGAACATCTGGTTCTTCCTCAACCTGTACCTGGTCTTGATTCCCCGCAGCGTCTCCTTCTCCGGCTGGTTGCTTCTCCGGCGAAGTAATCTTCTCCTGTTCCTCTTTTTCCACACCCCGAGCAGATGTGGTTTTTTCTGAACTGTGTACAGGAGTTTCCTCGAAGGTGGTGCTGCACGTTTTTCCCTTCTCCCCCACCGGTACAGATTTTGTAGCGGTTGCGCCTTTGGTTTGAGTACTGCCGGAGGCGGCGATACTCTTGCTCGTTCTTTTGTGCGCGACTTTCTTGATTCTGACCATGGTGATTATGCTGATTGGAAAATTAGGGTTTTAGAACAACGGCGAAGGCTGGTGAAGGTATGTGGGGTGAAAGTTGGAACTGGGTGTTTAAAGGACAGATTTGTAGATGGCAGTTATGGCGAAGTGGAGAGAGTGGCTGAGTGTGTGGCGGTTATGGAGGCTACAAGGGTTAATGGAGGAGGGTTTTCTCCTTTAACTGATGGAATGGTGAGGTGACAGTTATGGGAAGTTGAAACGTTTAGGGAATAAAATCATTACCAAATTTGAAATTCAAATTTATGTGCGAAATCCCAAGCGCCGCAGTTATATCCCAGCCATCCTTGTCAGATGCGCCTCCACATCATTTCTTGGTTAGACCGTTCCCATTCAACACACCGGTCTGCAACCTACACACTTTGCATTGCAAAGTGGGTTCAAAATTCACCCTGGGCCTCCACCTACACACTTTGCATCGCAAAGTAGGTTCGAACTCAAAATGGACTTCTAAAACACCTTGGCCCACATTCTCCAGTTCTGACTTAGTCCAATACTCACTCAACTTAAAACGAATACTAATAAATAACAAACGGAAAACGGTTGTGGTCTTACCGATGACCACTCCTGGGTTGCCTCCCAGTCAGCGCTCTTGTTTAATGTCTTGAGCTCGACTTCCAGCTTTGGCTCTTACTGATAGATAGGGTCCAATAAAGAGCATTTCTCCTTGGCCTTCTTCAACTCTGAATAATTGAAGTACGGCTTCAAGCGATGACCGTTCACAACAAATGTATCTTTTCCATTCAAATCATAAACTTCGACACTTCCATTTGGGAATAACTCCTTCACAATGTAAGGTCCTCCCCATTTTGATCTAGGCTTCCCACTCATCAACTTAAATCTAGAATTGAATAACAACACCTTCTGGCTGGACCAATAATCATTCTTCCTGAGCTTTGCATCATGGATTCTCCTCGTTCTCTCTTTGTACAAGACTGCATTATCGTAGGACTCTAACCGAAGTTCCTCCAATTCATTCATTCGCAACTTCCTTTCTTCTCCGGCCTTGGTCATACTGAAGTTTATTCTCTTGATCGCCGAGTAAGCTTTGTGTTCCACTTCTACCAGTAAATGGCACCTTTTTCCGAACACGAGCCTGAATGGTGACATGCCAATTGGAGTCTTATAGGCGGTGTGGTATGCCCATAACGCATCTCCCAAGTAATTGCTCCAATCCTTCCGATTTGGATGGACCACCTTCTCCAATATGCCTTTTATCTCCCTGTTTGAGATTTCAGCCTGTCTGTTAGCCTGGGGGTGATATGCAGTCGTGACTTTATGTTTTACCCCCATCCTTTTGGTGAGTGCACTAATGGTGGCATTGCAGAAATGAGATACTTGATAGCTGATGAGGGTTTTCGGAAAGCCAAATCTGTTAAATACTTGCTTTCTCAAAAGATCTGCCACCGTCTGGGCGTCATTACTTGCTGTGGCTTTGGCTTCAACCCATTTGGAGACATAATCGACTGCTACCAGTATGTACTTATAATTCCCAGACTTGGGAAATGGTCCCATAAAATCAATTCCCCATACATCGAAGATTTCTATAGGCATAATCGGCATTTGAGGCATTTCATCTTTTGCGGTGATACCCCCGACCAGCTGACACTTCGGGCATCCCTGTACCCATTTCTTGGCATCAGCAAAGATTGTAGGCCAATAGAATCCACTATCCAATATTCTTTGCGCTGTTCTTCTTCCACCGAAGTGTCCACTGCATGCTGTGCTATGGCACATCTCCAATATCTGAGCATGTTCAATCTCCGAAACGCACCTCCGTATGATTTGATCTGTACCAATCTTCCACAAATGCGGTGCTTCCCAAAAATACGAGCGGGCCTATGTCACCAATTTCTGTTTCTCGAACTTGGTCTTCCCTGGTGGCACTTCCTTCGTAAAAAGATAATTTGCTATGTCTGCAAACCAGGGCTTCTTCTCGGTCAGGGCATACAGAGTCTCCATCTCCATATGATCGCGTACAGCGTACAGTCTCTCGTCCGGGAAAGCATCTTCGATTGGTTCGCCATCATCATTTCCTATTTGTAGCCTGCTTAGATGATCAGCCACTAGGTTGGCAGCTCCTTTCTTATCTCTTATTTCTATGTCAAACTCTTGGAGTAGCAATATCCACCGGATAAGTCGTGGTTTCGATTCTTTCTTCGCCATTAAGTACTTTAAAGCAGCATGATCGGTGTAAATGATCGCTTTGGTGCCCAAAAGGTATGATCTGAATTTCTTGATGGCGAAAACCACTACCAACAATTCCTTCTCAGTTGTGGTGTAGCTACACTGAGCTGGATTCATAGTTTTCGAGGCATAGTATATAACGTGGCTTTCCTTGCCCTTCTTCTGCCCCAGTACTGCTCCAACCGCGTAATTGCTAGCATCACACATGATTTCGAATGGCATCTCCCAATCTGGCGGTTGAATAATAGGGGCTGATACCAATCTGTCCCGTAGATTCAGAAATGCCTCCTTACAGTCGTCATCAAAGTCGAACTGTACATCTTGTTGTAACAAACGGGTCATGGGTTGAGCAACCTTCGCGAAATCCTTTATGAATCTGCGGTAGAATCCTGCGTGACCAAGGAATGCCCGTATGTGCTTGACCGTAGTTGGATACAGCAGCTTGGCGATGGAATCGATTTTTGCCTTGTCCACCTCGATCCTCCTCTCCAATATGACATGGCCCAGCACGATGCCTTCTTTCACCATAAAATGGCATTTCTCATAATTGAGTACCAGGCTTTTCTCCACACATCTTTTAAATACTAGCTCCAAATGATTAAGGCATGTGTCGAACGAATCACCATACACCGTGAAGTCATCCATAAACACCTCTATGTAATTTTCCAATAAATCCGAAAAATGCTCATCATGCACCGTTGAAAGGTTCCAGGTGCATTACAAAGACCAAATGGCATTCTTCGGTATGCGAAAGTCCCATACACGCAAGTAAACGTAGTCTTTTCTTAGTCTTCTTGAGTTACGAATATTTGCATATATCCTGAATATCCATACAGAAAACAGTAATAGGCATTACCGGCTAGCCGTTCCAGCATTTGGTTGATAAAGGGTAATGGAAAATGGTCCTTCCATGTGACCATGTTCAGCTTCCGGTAGTCTATACAGACTCTCCATCCAGTTTGTAGCCTCGTTGGAACAAGCTCGCCATTGTCATTCTCCACAACCTGTATCCCATATTTTTTTGGCACGACGTGGACCGGGCTGACCCATTGACTGTCGGAAATAGGGTAAATTATTCCCAACTTCAAAAGCTTTAGGATCTCTTTAATTACCACCTCCTTCATTACAGGATTCATTTTCCTCTGAGAATCCCGTACTGGTCGTGCTCCGTCTTCCAAGTATATGTGGTGCATACACTCTGTTGGACTAATCCCTTTTATATCTGCCAGGGTCCAACCGATGGCTTCCTTGTTCTCTCTCAATACTCTGACTAGTCTTTCTTCCTGCACCATGGTCAGATCAGAACTGATAATCACCGGAAGAGTTTCCTCCGGTCCCAAGTAAGCATACTGCAAGTGTTTTGGCTGCTTTTTTAACTCTAAGACTAGAGCTTTCACAGTTGATGGTAACAGTTTCTCGTGTTGCCCATACTGAGAGAATAACTTCGATTTTCCCTCTCCCGATCCTCCGATAGAGTATACTTCCAAGATAATCTCCTTAATTTTCTTGTCAGCCTCCACTGCTGCTTCCATAGTGCTTTCCTTTAATGAGTACAGCTCCATTATAGCCTCCTTCATATCGAGATCTTCTGTTTGCATGACATCCCGATCAGTCAGTCCGGCTTATATCACCCTTTCTATAGTGTCGCTGGAACTGAACTCCAGGCTTTGCTCTTGCACCAATGGTTCGAATATGTCAATCATTTCCACAAACTCTAATTCAGGCTTCCTTCTCATGGCTTCATAGATGTTGAATTTTTCCACCACGCCATCGAATTCGCAAGACAGAATTCCTGTCTTCATGTCCAGCTTAGTTCCGGCAGTCATCATGAATGGTCTGCCCAATAGAATGGAATTCTCCTTTGCTTCTAATCCTGTGTCCAACACGTAAAAGTCCGCAGGAAAAATCAACTCTCCTACTTTGATCAGCACATCTTCGATCACACCTTCTAGATACGCGTTTGACCTGTCTGCTAGTTGTATGACAACTCGGGTGTTTCGTAGTTCCTCCAAGTTGAGCCTGTTGAAAACTTCTAGGGGCATCACTTTGATTGACGCCCCCAAATCCATCATGGCTTTGTCCATGTCCTTGCCTGCGATGTTGCAAGGGATAATGAACATCCCTGGATCTTTCTTTTTCGGTGGCAGTTTCTGCTGTATGATGGCTGACACACTCTCTCCCATAATATATCGAACATTCTCGTCAATCTTCACTTTCCTTGAGCATAGATCTTTAAGGAACTTGGCATACTTGGGAATTTGTTTAATCGCATCCAGTAGTGGTATGCCGAGTTCCAATTTTTGAAAGATCTTCATCATATCATTGGCTTCTTTTTCCCTGGCTTTTTGTCGAAGTCTACCCGGATAAGGAGGTTCAGTTTGCTCCTCATCATTTTGCTCTCTGGTCAACCCATGACTGGTCTCTTCATTCCTTTTCTGGTTGAGTTCTGCCTCCAAAATTTTCTCGGCTTGCTCGTCCTCCACCTCTGTTATGATTACCTGTGCTTGCTCTTTATGGTTGATCCCCTGAGGTGGGAGTTTTCCTGTATTCTCTTCTACCTTTGCCAGTGCTTTCGCCAAATGACCAATCTGCACGTTGGTTTGATTCATCCCGGCTCGGATTTCATTCCAGAATTTCTCATTTTCCTTAGCCATGCGCTCTATGGCCTCTTCCCACGGTGCTCTTCTCTGATGAGGTGGTTAATACACCTGCTGCTGTTGTGCCTGGTAGTGCTGTTGTTGTGGTGGGCCTCCCTGATATTGTCCTTATTGTTGGTGCTGGGAAAATGGTTGAGGTGCTCCCGGTAGACCTGTACCGTTCTGTTGTGGCTGACCATCCTGTTTCCATCGAAAATTAGGGTGATCCCTCCACCCTCTGTTGTACGTATTCGAGAAGGGGTCATTCTTCCTCTGAAATCCTTCATTGCCCCCCATAGCGTTCACGTCCATTATATCTTCACCGAAGTTGGGGCAATTTTCAGATTGATGCCCCACTGCGTCACAAAGGCCACACTGTCTAACCTTCTTCTGCACGGTCAGACCACTTAGCAGTATCTTTATCTCCTTCATCTCCTTTTCCAGGTTTGTCAGCTTGTCTTTTTCTCCCTCTTTCTCTGGTATCTCTCTGCTTCTTTCATGTCCATCATCTCTGGACTCTTCTGCCATTGTTCCCAAGAGTTTAAAAATCTCTTGAGGTGTTTTGCTCATCAACGATCCATTACATGCAGCTAGTACCAGTCCTCGATCACTCCTCTGCATGCCCTTTACGAAACTTTCCACTTGATCTTTCGGAGTGATCTGGTGATGAGGACAGTTGCTTAACAACTGTTTGAAGCGAGTTCAGTACTCATAAAAGGTCTCCAGTCCATTCTGCTTGATGTTTCGGATGTCCCATCTCATCCTTTCAACTTTTGTAGCTGGGAAGAATTCTTTCAGGAAGCTTTGTTGCATTTCTGCCCAAGAGGTGACGCTCCTTTCAGGTAGATTATACAGCCATCTCCTTGCTCTATCCACCAATGAAAATGGAAAAAGAACCAGCTTTACATATTCCTGCTGATTCTCATTGGACTGGTGCATCACCGTCATTTTGAAGTCTTGGAGATGGGTGTGTGGGTCGTCTCCTGGGTATCCATTGAACTTCGGTAAGACCTATATTAATGCAGGTTTCAGGTCGAACCGCTCAGGTGCGAAGGGATTCTCTGGTAAGGTGATCCCATTCGGCTTGAGATTCAGATTAGTTGGGTATGCCAACTGTTTGAGGGTCTGCGCCGTCTGTGGTTGGTCTACCATAGCTTCGCGGCTCGCTATCCGTGCAAGTGCGCGTAGTCGTCGTTCAGTTCGGTCGATGTTTGGATCAAAAGTTAATGCTCTCTGTACTCGATGAGTTCCATGCATACACTAGTAGTGGAAGATGGAATGAGAAGAGTAAAATTGTTGCGCGTCACTTCCCCAGAAACGGCGCCAATTTTGACATGCACCCATCGTATAGTACGATCAAAATACTTGTGTATGCCCCAGGCGGACAGTACACGCTCCTATGCCCACTACTGGACTGGTTAGTCTTAGCGGTAAGCTAGGGTCGATCCCATGAGGAACTACTTTACTCTTCGGTGCACAAATTGAGTTGTCATGGTCTCGATCTGTATATCTGCACAATAAACTAAATGGAAATCAAATATAAAAAAGGAGTAAGATTTGGGATTGGTCATGATCATTGTTGATATGTTAATTCGGTCACGGGCACACTGAAGATCCGTCCATGCTTCGTATAAACTCAAGGCGTGGCCCAAAGACATTGGGGTATTTCAAGAGTCTATACTCCACACTTGGGATGGTTGAATCCCTTGTTGTCGTCTTGGTCCGAAGGTCACGCTTCACCCCGGTCACAAGGTCGTGCTTCACTCCTCCTTAGATAGTAGTCATACCCGATCTCTCCAAGTATGACCCTCACCAACCTTCTCTCCCAAGCTTCCCATATCCGCACCTACAGAGTAGACATAACTTACGGGATATCCATTTCCGGTACTACGTCCAACCGGTCATCGATATGTCTACGATACGCGAGATGAGTCCTTCGGTCAATAACCATGGCTTGATGCCTCGTCACAGTTGGTGGTTGATTGTTAGAGAAGCCCAAAACCGAGAAAATGCGCAGTATCCCCTTGCCCATTTCTCGCCATCCAGATCTACAGCACCATGTTAGGTGCTGTTCAGCTACTCGGTCATGGACACATCGAACGTTGCCGTCTGTCATGCCCTGCCTTTGCTTGACATGGTACAGCTCCAACCGAACGGAGATCACCCGTTAGGTCAGGACTGTCCATGAGTTCTGCTCAGATCTATCCGGAACTACTGGACTCAACCGATGGCACAAGTGCCTCTCGAATATTTCACATATCAACAGTCAATCATTTCCCATACCCAAATCTCACCAAGTAGATTACTCACACATAATGAAATACATAATGATTAATGAAATAGAACACATGAATAAGAGGGAATACGAAATACTTGAATTAAAAGTACCTAAGGCAAACAGCCTTGGATTTGTTCTTCACAGCGGAATTTAAATTAAAGCGGATAACTGTTTTGAACGTAAAGTAAATATAGAACTGAAAGTAAAAGTGTTTTTCGGACTAAGAACTAGAGAATGGTAGAGTAACCAACGTTGTGCCATCCGCATTGGTTGGACTTTTATAGTAGCAATGGCAGCGGACAAAACTCTAAGCGAGTAGACTGAATCGGCATGATTGGTACTTTCCATGTTGAGCGAGATTCTGATTATCCCAGATTGACTTGATTGGTGATTGGCAATCTCCGATTAATTGATTGATTTAGGGTGATGCGCTGACTTCAGGATCCTTCTTTCCATATATGTTTGGCAGATATTATGTAAAGCTTCTACACGCAGCTTTCCTTCTTTAGCTCTGGCGACTGATTGGCAATTGCTGTGGTGGTCAAACTGGCTGCATGCTTCATTGTACAACATTGAAGAGCTCAAAGGGGACACCACAAATCATATTGAAGAGCTCAAAGGGGACACCACAAATCATATTGAAGAGCTCAAGAGTTGTAGGAAAATTCTCTACAACATTCAAGGCGTTCTTCGTGGAGTTAACGAGTTCTTCACCAAAAGCGTCCCAAATCTAGCGTTTGATCCAGAAACAAGGCGCCGGCCCTCCGGATTAACGTTATAAGTCCAAACTTCAAATCCGATCAAGATCAAGGAGGCTAAATCTTCAAAAATCCCGAAAGTTGTTTGAAGATCTTCAAGAACAAGTTGAAGAGGCAAATCAGAGGAGAACAAAGAGATCGCAACCCGCATTTTTATTTCAAATCTTCAAATATTTATTTGTACACGATTTATTGTGTTTAATATAAATACATAAAATTTGTGTTTATAAATTTTGGCACGTCAGGTGGGGACCTCTCTACCTCTCATCTCAACTCTTCCCAAAATCTTGAAGAATGTCTCCGTAAGCTAAGGATGTTAGTAACTTTACTTCGAAAAAACCTTTGGAAGGTGCTAATGACTTCACTTCGAAGAACCTTGTGGAAGGCGAAGGTATGATTACACGAGCTAAGACTAAGAAATTACGAGAGGCGATCGAAGCTGCCAAAGCTGCCGCCAAAGCCGCCGAGCTGAAATGTGTTTTGAAGAAGGGATCATATCTCATGCCGAGCTGAAGTCTGCTTTGAAGTCTATGAAAGGAGATCACAACACTAGCTATGGTTCTAGTTGTTCTATAGAAGATGACTTATTGGAGGCTTCCGTCATGACAACCGATGCTTCCAATCCGGATGATCAGATGAGAATGCTAATGAAGATGATGGATGGTATGAACAAGCGTATGGATAAGCAAGAGGAAATGTTTCAAAAGTTCTTCAAGATAAAAGGCAAAGAAAAGATCAAAAAGGAAGGTGATAACAAAGATGGAGAGAGTGAAGAGGAAGAAGAGGAAGAAGAAGAAGAAGAAGAAGAAGAAGAAGAAGAAGAAGAAGAAGAAGAAGAAGAAGAGACCCCCTCCCACCATGAGCGCGAGCATGAGGGGAAGAAGCCTAACTTCGTGTCCATGGAGCAAGTAAAGGCGCTTATCGAGGGAACGATGAAGGAAGGAAGCTCCAAGTCTTCTTTAGCTTATTCAAAGCCATACACTCAAAGGATCGATAACTTGAAGATGCCTTCCGGATATCAACCTCCCAAGTTTCAACAATTTGATGGAAAGGGTAATCCGAAGCAACACATAGTTCACTTCATCGAGACATGCAATGATGCTGGTACCTTTGGGGATCATTTGGTCAAGCAGTTTGTTCGTTCACTCAAAGGAAATGCATTCAATTGGTATACTGATTTGGAGCCAAATTCAATCAACCATTGGGAAGAGTTAGAACATGAGTTCCTCAACCGCTTTTATAGCACTAGGAGGACGGTTAGCATGATAGAGCTCACAAGTACTAATCAATTTAAAGATGAGCCCGTAATTGACTACATCAATCGATGGAGAAATCTTTGTCTTAACTGCAAGGACCGTTTGTCCGAGTCGTCTGGCATTGAGATGTGCATTCAAGGTATGCATTGGGGCCTAAAGTATATCTTGAAAGGAATTCAACCAAAGACGTTCGAGGATTTGGCCACGAGAGATCATGATATGGAGTTGAGTATGGCAACAAGTGGAGTGGGAGGACCGCCAACTCAAGAACCTCGTCTGTTTAAGGAAAAGATGGAATTCAAGAAAGGAGGCAACTCTTTCGACAAAGCTCCAAAGAAGGAATCAATGGCGGTGAAGGTAACTCCTGTTAAATTTTCAAGGAAGGAAGTCGATAAAGAGGAGACGCCGAACACTTTTCAAGGTCCGGGGCAAAGGAGGTCAACTCTAAAAGAGATGCAGCAAAAGAAGTATCATTTCTTGGATTCGGACGTCTCTGCTATATTTGATGATTTGATCAAGAAAGGTCTCATTGAACTGCCCGAAATGAAGCGACCAAATGAAGCAGGGCAGACTAATGATCCGAAGTATTACAAGTACATCGGCTAGTGGGGCATCCCATACATGATTGCTTCATCTTCAAGGACAAAGTCATGCAACTCGCTCGACAAGGGAAGATAACGCTTGAAGAAGATAATGTTGGGGCAAACCTCATCACTGCCATAGAAGAAGATGATGAAGCCTTGTGTGGTATGGTGAACCAAGAAGATGATGAAGGGATTGTCATGATAGCATTTTCCGATGAAGATCTGCAGCTTTCTGGTCCTCATAACTGACCCTTGTACGTACGTTGTTATACTAATGAACAAGGAGTAAATAGGGTCCTTTTAGATGGAGGATCTACAGTCAACGTCTTGCCACTAAGAATTATAAATAGGTTAGGAATCCAAGTTGATGAGCTCAAACCAAGCCGATTGATGATTCAAGGATTCAACCACGAAGGGCAAAGAGCTCTTGGTACGACAAGGTTGGACTTGCTAATTGATGACATGAGATCAACCGCATTATTCCATGTGATTGATGCTAGAACCACGTACAATATGCTTTTGGGTCGGCCATGGTTACATGAATACAGCGTTATCCCTTCAACATTGCATCAGTGCTTCAAATATTGCCAAGATGGAGTGGTGAAGACGGTTGTTAGGGATCGCAAGCCCTTCGCGGAGACTGAATCGCACTTCGTCGAGGCAAAGTACTATATAGTGAACCCTTTGGATGGATTCATTATGCCGTTGACGAAGATCGGTGCAAAGAAACCCATTAATCCACCTCCCGAGGTATTTGTTCAGCCACAATAAGGTAGCGCCACAGAACATGATGATCTTTCAAGTTCGGAAATCGCTAAGTGTTTTTGACCAAAGGCATATGACCTGCTCTTAAAAGTCGGGTATGATCCCAATGAAAATGCTAAACCCAACCCGAAGAAGGTTTTTAAGAAGAATGGTTCAATGATCCAAAATGCTAAGACAGGCTTGGGATATATCGCACAAAGTCCGGTTCGTATTGCCATCAAAAGGGCAACTACAAATTATATCTTTGAAGGAGAAATATCATCTGAATCGGATGCTCCTAAAAAGAAGAAAGTTGAAAGAGTGTCGGCCTTCAAGAGGATAGGAAAAGGATGGGTGAAACGAATCTCTGTTTTCAAGAGGCCTGGCAAAGATAACGGGGTCGAGCAAAGAACGACTCGAAAGTTGAGGAGTATTGTTCCATCTCGGATGAAGAGAAGTACTATATTGACTGTGTCATGTTGAAAGATGTTAAAGGCCAAGATGAAGACGGTCATTCATACGCAAGTTCCTGGAAAGGATGAAGATGAAGAAGATAGAGAAAGTGTGGCATCATGTAACTATGCCATGGAAGGTACTCAAAATCAAACTGTTCAAGATAAGCTACGTTGAGATATCGCCCGTCTACTTAGGAGTGGCATCATTAGAGCAAGTGACATAAGAATAATAAGAGAAAGACAAAGAGATGGAACGATAAGGTTGCGCATAGACTTCCAAAGTCCTGTGCAAAGGAGTGAAGAACCTGTTGAGGAGGTCGCTTTGTCACATCATATTACTCTTTGTGAAGAATGGAGTGTTGAAGAAGAAGATGTGGATATAGCACCCCCACAGTTTGAAGAAGGAGTCAAGTCCACCGTCGATGAATTGAAAGAGGTCAACTTGGGTACTGTTGATGATCCACGACCTACCTACATCAGCGCTTCATTAATGTCAGATGAAGAGCATGCATATGTTGAGCTCTTGAAAGAGTTTAGGGACATATTCGCTTGGACATACAGGGAGATGCCTGGTTTGAATCCAAAGATAGCTGTTCATCACTTAGCCGTTAAAAAGGGGGCAAAGCCTGTCAAGCAATCTCAACGTCGATTTCGACCAGAGTTGATCCCGTTGATAGAAGCTGAAATTAACAAGCTCATCGAAGCCGTATTCATTAGAGAGGTGAAGTATCCAACATGGATCTCTAGCATTGTACCGGTAAGGAAGAAAAATGGACAAATTCGTGTTTGTGTTGACTTTAGAGATCTGAATGAAGCATGTCCTAAAGATGATTTTCCACTCCCTATCAATGAGTTGATGATTGATGCTGCCACCGAACATGAAGCTTTATCTTTTATGGATGGATCTTCCGGTTATAATCAAATTCGCATGTCGCCAGCCGATGAGGAGATGACGGCGTTTCGTACTCCGAAGGGAATATTCTGTTACGTTGTTATGCCGTTCGGATTGAAGAATGCTGGCGCTACATACCAAAGGGCCATGCAAAGAATATTTAATGACATGCTCCATAAAAACATTGGGTGTTATGTGGACGATGTGGTTGTGAAATCGAAGGCAAAAAGTGATCATCTCCAAGACTTGAGGATGGTCTTTGAACTATTGAGAAAGTTTGAACTAAGGATGAACCCGTTGAAGTGCGCATTTGGAGTGAAGTCTGGAAAATTACTTGGTTTTATTGTCCGCCATCGAGGTATAGAGATCGAGCAAGCTAAGATCGACGCGATCACGAAGATGCCGGAGCCTCGAAATATACATGAGTTAAAAAGCTTGCAAGGGAAGTTGGCATATTTAAGAAGGTTTATCTCAAATCTTGCCGGACGGTGTCAACCTTTCAGTCGCCTCATGAAGAAGGGTATACCATTCGAGTGGGATCAATCATGCCAAAATGCATTTAAGAGCATCAAGGATTATTTGATGAAACCTCCTATTCTAGTTGCACCGGTTGCGGGCCGTCTGTTGATTTTGTATCTCGCTGCTCAAGAGCGCTCTATGGGTCATTACTTACACAAGTTAATGAAGATGGGAAAGAGAATGCATTGTACTACCTGAGTAGGACGATGACGCCAAATGAGCTCAATTATTCGCCAGTCGAGAAATTATGCTTAGCCTTGATATTCTCAATTCAAAAGCTGAAACACTATTTCCAAGCTCACACGGTGCGCTTAATTTCTAAGGCAAATCCGTTAAAATATGTCATGTCCAAACCAGTTCTGTCGGATAGGCTTGCACGTTGGTACCTGCAGTTACAACAATTCGAAATCGTATGTTCCCCAAAAGGCGGTTAAATGGCAAGTATTAGCGGATTTCTTGGCTGATCATCCACTACCGGCTGAGTGGGAGTTAACCAATAATCTCCCTGATGAAGACGTGTTGTTGATTGATGTCTGCCCTCCTTGGATTATGTATTTTGATGGGGCATCTCATAGAGAGGGAGCCGGAGCCGGAGTTGTATTTGTTACACCCGAAAAGAAAGTGTTGCCCTATTCTTTCACTTTGACTGAAAATTGCTCCAATAATGTAGCGGAGTATCAAGCATTGATCCTTGGTTTAGAGATGGTTGTGGATACAAAGAGGTTGCATATGAAGGTTTATGGAGATTCCAAGTTAGTGGTAAACCAAATACTTGGACTGTACGAAGTAAAAAAGCCAGATTTGCTACCATATGTCAAGTACGCTCAACGCATCATCGCATGGCTTGGAAATGTGGAACTTGGGCATGTTCCAAGAAGTGAAAATAAGCAAGGTGACGCATTGGCTAAACTCGCTTCTACAATAGCTATGTCCGAGGAAAAGATTTTTGTACCAATTTGCCAAAATTGGGTTGTTCCACCTATTTTTGAGGATGAAAAGGAAGATTGTGAAGATGACGAAAGTAATGTCGTAGAAGTCTTCGAGATAGAAGAAGAAGATTGGCGCTAAGTGTTTGTTGACTACTTAAAGTATGAGAAGTTGCCAAGCGATCCACATAGAAGAATAGATATTCGTCGTTGTGCTGCTCGCTTCATATACTTCAAAGGCATGCTCTATAGGCGCTCGTTTGACGGAATTTTCTTGAGATGTTTGGAAAAGGAAGAAGCTGCAAAAGTCATGGAAGAGGCACATTCCGGGATCTGCGGTGCTCATCAATCCGGCCCGAAGTTGCACTTTGGAATCAAGAGGATGGGCTATTATTAGCCAACCATGGTAAACGACTGCATGGAATATGCTCGAAGGTGTAAGCCTTGTCAATTTCATGCAAATCTAATTCATCAACCACCCGAGCCGCTACACCCCACGTTCGCGTCTTGGCCTTTTGATGCTTGGGGCATGGATGTCGTTGGACCTTTGACGAAATCATCAAAGGGGCATTTATACATCTTGGCTACAACGGATTACTTCTCCAAGTGGGCCGAAGCAATACCTTTGAACAAGTGAATAAGGAGAATGTTTCTGATTTCATCAAAGGTCATATCATCTATCGTCATGGGATCCCTCGATACATCATCACCGACAATGGGAAGAATTTTAGCAATTCCTTCATTGACAAGTTATGTGAGAAGTTTGGGTTTAAGCAGAGGAAGTCATCCATGTACAACGCGTCGGCTAATGGATTGGCCGAGGCTTTTAACAAGACTTTGTGCAATTTGTTGAAGAAGGTTGTCGCAAAGACGAAGCGTGACTGGCATGAGTCTATGTAGTGGTTAAATAAATAGTCACTCCTGGCCCGCATGAGTCTAAACTGTGTACGGCGCCCCCCCTTAAAACTCTAATTAAGTTTTACCCTTTTGAACTATGTTTGACTTGATCCTTTTTATATGAAGAGGTACGTAGGCAGCTTGGATAGATTCTAAGTTCAGTTATAATCCTATATTTCCTACAAGTTGGATCTTCAAGTTGGACGATTGCGTCAACATTCAAATTGGGGGCGTGAAATAAATATGCAAGTATTCAAGATGAAATAAAGACACATTCATACGACAGCAAGGTAAAGAAAGAAACAAATACTTCATCGCATAAGCGTTCAACAAAAGGAAATGACAAAAGGAAAGTGCAACATTAAAGAAAAGGAAAAGAAGCAAAATACGAAAAAAAAAAGCAAAGTACGAAAAGGAGAATAAAATAATCTATATCTAAGCAAATGGGTCTTCATCTTGCAAAGATTTTTGAGCAGCCTCCAAAAGGGTCTTGGCCTTCTTTACGTCCTCCATGACTACTTCATCAACCAAGGGGGCAGTTTTGAAGTTCGCAATCTTTTCTTTGAGCTCCTTCATATCCGCACGAACCGCTTGAAGTGATTCCTCTTGACTCTTTATGGCGATTGTCAACTCACCCTTGTGCTTCTCTAATTCGGCAAGTTCAGTTTGATCGGATTTGAGTTTGGCGATATCAGTCTTTTCCTTAGTGCGAGCTTCGCAAAGACGGATTTTGTCCCTTTGGTGATGTTGAGCAGCAATCTCTCCAATTTTATGAGATGCGGACCTTTCCTTGTCATAATTTGTTGCTCTCGCAAAGAGTATGTTAATACTATCTTCGAGGCATGAGAAATCTAAACCATAGGGAAATTTCTTCATACGAGAAACACCAATCCGTATTTTGTCTTCAATAGATGACATGAGATCAGCTTCAGTCTTTGTTATCTTGCTTCGGAGCTTGTGCCAGATACTTTGTAGACATAGCCGTATCTCATCATCAACTATGTTGTTGCTATGGAATTCTGAAACAGCGCCAAGTGGAGATTTGCGGATCGGCTTCTCGGCTGTAGGGCCCTTCTTTGGTTGAAGATCTTGAATAGGCACATGATTTTCACCGTCGCTTTCCTAATCATCCATCCCCAAACTCTTCATCACCTAAAAAAAAAAAAAACGAGTTAAAATAGGCAACGATAAAACATATCAATATAAGTAAAGTGCAAATGTGAACCTTTTGTGCAACTATATTTGATTGGTGTTGATCACTTTGAGCATCATCCTCCATAAAGTCTTGAGACTTCTCAATATACTCTGGAGACTTGGGGCGCTTCTCATGCCTCCAACAAGGCTCAACACGACTAGCAGAGTCAGACTCGGTCGAGGTTGCTTCTTGCTTTCCATTAGAAGGTTCGTCCAAAGGTGCTTCCCGTTTCCTTGAGTTTTTCAACGGAATCGAAGTTGTTTTCTCCTCGCTCACTTGTAATACAACTTGTACATCTTTTCCACATTCTTTGGAAGCATCATGTTCTTGAAGTTGGGCTGAGGTCTTGAATTTTTTCTCAACAAACTCTCCATAGACTTCGTGCCACCAATTCCTGTATCCAGGCGAAGTGAACTTCTTAGGGTTTTGAAGCGAGCTCGGGATCATGGCCCTAGCTTGGGAGTCTTCAAGCACACAAGCCAGCCAAAATTGAATGCCATCATCCAAGTTAGCTCTATGAACATCTTTCTTGAGGATGCCGGGAGGAAGCTGATAATATCCAAACTGACGGCCAAAACGATGCGGACTATAAGGCTCAACAATAAATTCTTCACCAAGTCGCCAAGTCAAGTAGTTGGAGTGGATGGCCATAAAAAAACGACGATCGACTTCGTTAACTTTCTTGTCATCTTTTTATGGAGTAACTTCTTTGTTCTCAATCATAGTGGAGTTCCAAGCAATTTGATCATACTTGTAGATCCTCTTTCGTGCATCTTCCATATTGTAGTTCTTTGCTCCTCCTTGGCTCAAGAATTGAACCATTCGAGGCGCACATACCTTATCGTCAAGAGGGAAGTGAGTCTTGAAGTAAAACGCCAACCAACCATATACGAAGTGAATGGGAAAGACTGCATTGATTTGAGTAAGGTCATGAAGTTATGAGATCTTGTTAAGACCCCTATAGATGCTTGTCAAGACATGGACAACTAGTGAAACCTTGTTCCTATTCGCCATGGTGCTCGCCATCTTGAAAGTACCCGGCCGAATTACGTTTGCATCATCTTCGGGAAGTGCGAAAGTGCTCAACCAACAAGCATGTTAGGCCGCCAAATAAGCTTCCTCCATTTGGTGATCTCTAGCGCCTATGTCCATGAATGGGGCCTTGTGAGTAGAAGTTCACGCTGCATGCCCTTCAAGCTTCCCATTTGGATTGTGAGTTACCTTAAGACGCGTCTTCTCCTTAGACTCTTTTCGAGTTGGAGGCCTTGGATGTCTGAAGCTGTCCTTGAACCAAAATCTGATCCATTCATCAATAGAAACTGAAGTGGCGGGAGCTCTCGCCTTCTTCCGAAGTATGTGGTAGCCGTGAAGCAAGTGCTTGCAACTCGGACGGATAGCGGATCCTCTCTCGAACATCTCCTCCGCGGATGGAACCACCTCGTCATAAAGCATGCCGTCTATAGAAAGTCCAGACAGGTAATGCAGATCCCAAAGTGAAATTGAAAGCTCTCCGGTCGAAGTGAGTAAAGTGTTGGTGGACGGGCATCAGGACTCGCAAAAGGCTTTAATAACTTCCACGTTGCGATCATAAGTGAAGAGGGAGGCATAAACAGCATCGTAGAGTCCGCTCGCTCGAAGGTCATCTTTGCAGCGGCAAAGTACGTCTTCCGTCCACTCCCAAAAGCCTTTTATGAAGTGTGCTTCTCCAGGAAACTCCATGCGCTCTCCCCATGCAGCCTTTTTGGCCATCAAGGGTCCCATGCGCTCTCCACATGCAGCCTTTTCGGCCATCAAGGGTCCCGTGCGCTCTCCACATGCAGCCTTTTCGGCCATCATGCGTCTTCCCAAGGTCGGTAGTGGCTCCAAGTTGCCCATAGAATGGTGATGAGTGGAGCAAAGGGAGTAAACAATAGATAGAGGTCTTCCCACTTCGTGGCTTTGGCACCATCCGTTTGTATGGAGTGAAGTTGAATATTTCGGCCATTGATCATGGGTGCTAGATTTGTGCATCCTCAAACGCGTTGCTTTCTCCAAGTTTTGACGTTTGTCATCCAAAGTAAGTAGATAAGTCCTTTTGTTCTCGGCAATGTCCATGAAGTAAACCATGATGGAACTGCATGGAACAAAAACAAACAAATAAAAGAAAAGAAACGATCAAATTTGGCTTTAGAATTTTCGTTCTAAAATGAATAAAAGTAGGAGGATTGAGCGTAAACGAGGTTGGGGATTTGCTTTGTGATCTTCAAAATTCTTCTTGTTGCTGCTCCCTATAAAAGGTAAAGAAAAAAGTCAAATCAGATTTAAAAACAAAAACGAGAAGAGAAAAATCAAGCAAAAAAAAAAAAAAAAAAAACTGGTGCAGTTTATCCTTTTGTCGAACAGTTAGTGTGCATCGTGTAAAAGAGTGTTATTTGATGAATTTAAGGGATGAACTTTACCTTGAGGATCAAATTTGTTGATTAGTGAATGAAGCACGAGTCCTTTGCTACTGGTAACTCTCTCTGCGAAAAAAAGATGAAGAAGTAAGTTTAGAATTAAAGAGATCAAGAAAAAGAAAGTTGTTCTTTATTCAGAAATTTTGACGAACAGGTGGTGTGCAGCGGATAAAAATCAGCGGCTATGGAAAACAAGAGCTTACCAGAATTTTTTTTTTTTTTTTCAGAAATGAAGCCTGAGAATTGAATACTTGTTACGGCTTTGTATCGTATGAATTGAGTAAGAAGTAGAGGTGGTATTTATGGGATTTGTCTAGGATTGAGTGAATGCGAATTTACGAAGGAAACAGAGTTTACCTTGGTTACAATTCTATTTCGCAAGGGATGAGAAGCGTGCACCAGAAGAAAGAAATATGAAATACTTCTTGTGTTGATTCCAATATATGGCGGCAGAGAGAAAACGAATATAGATTATCAATTGGATAAATAAATATTATTTGTTTATTCAAATTGAGAAATTGGGCTTGGGAACTCGATTTATATTTCGACTGGGCCAAAGTGATAATGTTTCTTCATGGTGGTTAGTTTACTTGGCTTTGATGGTAAGAACTTGGCTTTCGTGTGGTTTGTGCTGTTTAGCAATTTGTTTGGGCCCACACCATATAAGTTGAAGGAAAAGGTGTTAATTTGTCTAGAATTGAAAATCAATTTGGGCTGCCCAAGTTGAAATTTTGAGATAAATTTATTAAATTCAAAAACTCCTAAATACGAGTCTAAACTGTTTACAAATTCAAGAACTCCTAAATACGAGTCTAAACTATTTATAAATTCAAAACTTAAATTCAAGAACTCCTTGATACGAGTTTAAACTGTCTAATAAATTTCAAAAGTCTTGAGACTTATTCGTTTCCAAAATAAGTTGTCTACAAACAAGTCTCAAGGGGGCATTTGTAGATGTATAAAAATTAATGAAAAATATTAATTTTATATTTTATTTATATTTTAGGAATTTTATTAAAGATAAATCCTAAATTAAATAAATATAAATTAATATTTAAAAGATGGAGATTTTCGACCAATTAGAAATTGACAAGTGTCATTTCATGGTCATTAAGTTAAATATTTGATGGAGATAATTACCAAAATTGAGGAGCCAATAGAATTGTGCCACCTCAGCCCTAAGGCTCGTCTTGGAGTCCAAAAACCCACCAAGTCCACTACATTTTCACCTATAAATAGGGGTGATTGGAGAGGTCAAAGGGGACACCACAAATCATATTGAAGAGCTCAAGAGTTGTAGGAAAATTCTCTACAACATTCCAGGCGTTCTTCGCGGCATTCAAGGCGTTCTTCGTGGAGTTAACGAGTTCTTCACCAAAAGCGTCCCAAATCTAGCGTTTGATCCAGAAACAAGGCGTCGGCCCTCCGGATTAACGTTATAAGTCCAAACTTCAAATCTGATCAAGATCAAGGAGGCTAAATCTCCAAAAATCCAGGAAGTTGTTTGAAGATCTTCAAGAACAAGTTGAAGAGGCGAATCAGAGGAGAACATAGAGATCGCAACCCGCATTTTTATTTCAAATCTTCAAATATTTATTTGTATACGATTTATTGTGTTTAATATAAATACATAAAATTTGTGTTTACAAGGAGACGACAGAATTTCATGGGATTTTGATGGGCAAGAGGATACCGATAATATCCGCCCTACAAGCCAAGAAGTTGATGAAGAAGAAGAATTGCAAAGCTTATCTTGTATACCTAAGTGAAGAACCGGGATCCGAAAAAGCCATACAAGACGTGAAAGTTGTTAACGAATATGAAGACGTCTTTCCAGAAATATTACCTGGTTTACCACCCGACCGTCACGTAGATTTCACAATCGACTTAGAACCAGGATCAGCCCCCAAATCAAAAGCCCCATGTAGAATGGCACCAAAAGAGTTAGAAGAGCTTAAAATCCAACTGCAAGAATTGTTAGATCTTGGTTTCATTAGACCAAGTGTTTCACCTTGGGGAGCACCTATTTTGTTCGTCAGAAAGAAGGATGGTTCTATGAAGATGTGCATAGACTATCGAGAGCTAAATAAGATCACCCTTAAGAATAAGTATCATTTGCCAAGGATAGAAGACCTCTTTGATCAGCTTAAGGGCACAGGTGTCTTTTCGAAAATAGACTTAAGATCTGGGTATCATCAATTGAAAATCAAACCCGAGGATATACCTAAGACTGCATTCCAAACCAGATATGGCCATTACGAATTCCTAGTTATGCCATTTGGTTTGACTAACGCTTCCACAGTATTCATGTATCTCATGAATCGAGTTTTTCACCCGTACTTAGACAAATTCGTCTTAGTTTTCATCGACGACATTCTCATTTACTCCAAAAATGAGAAGGAACACGAGGAACACTTGAGAATAGTGTTAGAAACGCTTAAAACTGAGAAACCTTACGCCAAATTCAGTAAATGCGAGTTTTGGCTGAAAGAAGTGATGTTCCTTGGACACATCGTATCAGCAGAGCGCATCAAGGTAGACCCTGCCAAGATAGAGGCAGTGTGCAATTGGAAATCACCAACAAACCCAAACGAAATTAGGAGTTTCTTAGGTTTAGCTGGCTATTATAGAAGATTCATCGAAGGATTTTCTACAATTTCTAGACCTATGACGCAACTACTCCGGAAGGAAATCAAGTACAAATACACTGACGAATGCGAGACAAGTTTTCAGACACTCAAGGAAAAGTTAACCACAACACCCGTGTTAGCTCTGCCGGAAACAAATAAGGAATACGTGGTCTATACAGATGCTTCAAAGAACGGATTAGAGTGTGTATTGATGCAAGACGGAAAGGTGATAGCTTATGCTTCACGACAACTTCGACCTCATGAAGTTGAGTATCCAACCCACGATTTAGAACTAGCAGCCGTTGTGCATGCGTTGAAAATTTGGAGACATCACCTCAATGGTGTTAGGGTTGAGATTTTTACGGATCACAAGAGTTTGAAGTACTTTTTCGAGCAAAATGAATTGAATATGAGACAAAGATGATGGCTCAAATTAGTCAAGGATTATGATTATGGTATCAACTACCATCCAGGAAAAGCAAACGTAGTGGCAGACGCACTGAGTCGCAAGACTCCAACCAAATTAGGGTGTCTCTTTATCGAAGAAGAAACACTTGTGCAAGAATTTGAGAAAATGGATTTAGCAGTGCTGGATACACCTGAAACGATAACGACCCAAATAGCGGCACTCATAGCTACACCGGACTTACGAGAAAGAATCATAAGTGCTCAGAAAAAGAACGAGTCGATTGAGAAGCTTCGACTAAGGATAAGAACGGATAAACCGGACGGTTATTTCGAAGCACCAGATAATGCGGTTTTATTTGAAGGCAGACTTTGTATCCCTGAAGACGACGAATTGAAGAATGATATCATGAGTGAGGCTCACGATACGCCGTATACAGCACACCCAGGGAGTACGAAGATGTATCAAGATTTGAGAAGGAATTTCTGGTGGAACGGTTTGAAACGAGATGTTGCCTCGTTTGTAGAAAGATGTTTGGCTTGTCAACAAGTGAAAGCTCTACACCAACGACCATACGGGTTGTTACAGCCATTAAGTATTATAACATTGAAGTGGGAAGATATAGCTATGGATTTTGTGACAGGTTTGCCCAAGACTAAGAAAGGAAATACTGCCATCTGGGTAGTTATTGATAGGCTCACAAAATCAGCTCACTTTTTACCAATCCCAATTACCTATGGATCAGAAAAGTTGGCATAGTTGTATGTCCGTGAGATTGTACGTCTGCACAGAATACCGAAGTAAATAACGTCTGATAGAGATGCCAAATTCACTTCGAGATTTTGGATCACTATGTAGAAGGAGTTAGGTACCGAACTTAATTTTAGTACCGCTTTTCACCCTCAGACAGATGGACAATCCGAGAGAACGATTAAGATACTCGTTGATATGTTAAGAACGGTAGTATTGGATAGAAGTGAGAATTGGGAAAAGATCTTGCCATTAGTCGAATTCGCGTACAACAACATTTATCAAGCAACGATAGGAATGGCGCCTTACGAGGCATTGTACGGAAGGAAATGTAGGTCACCACTTTATTGGGATGAAGTTGGTGAAAGGAAAAATCTAGGACCGGATTCAGTCGGTGAAATGATCGAGATCATTCGACAGATTCGAGTCCGAATGAAAGAAGCCCAGAGCCGACAGAAGTCTTACGCCGATGATCGTCGAACCGATCTTAGCTTTGAAGTTGGGGATAAGGTTTTCCTCAAGATTTCACCATCGATAGAAATTATTAGATTCGGTGTTCAGGGTAAACTCATACCAAGGTTTATAGGACCTTATGAGATTTTGGAGAAAATAGGACCTGTTGCTTATAGATTGGCCTTACCGCCAAGTCTAGGAAGTGTCCATAACGTGTTTCACGTATCTCAATTACGAAAGTATGTCTTTGACCCTAAGCACGTAATTAACCAGCAAGACATTGTTCTTGAGTCTGACTTAAGTTATGAAGAGAAATCATTATCGATCTTAGATCGAAAAGAGCAAGAATTAAGAAATAAGTCGATACCTTTGGTTAAAGTGCTATGGAATCACCACGGGCAAGAAGAAGCCACGTGGGAACTCGAAGAAAAGATGAAAGAGAAATACCCTTATTTATTTGAAGAAGGTATGCAAATTTCGGGACGAAATTTCTTGTTAGAGGGGTAGGATGTAATACCCCAGATATTTCTTCCGTCGCTAAAATAAAAATTTAATTATTAATTAAGGCTTTGCACGTCTAAGTTAAGGATTTTCAATTCTAAGACTAACGGTGAAATCCGTTTCTGAAAATAAATTCCAGAAGTCGGATGAACGACTACTGTATTAGGGTTTTCGCGTCCGATAGAATTTTCGTTCGAAAACTCAGATCGAAAAACCGTCTGACTTTACATTCACTTTTTCTACGATACGAGTCTACTGGAGAAAATCAATTTTTATTATTTTTCCGGGCGAAATTTGGACTGTCATGTCCCGACTTTTCTTCGAATTTCAGAAATCGAATTATGCTTTCCGACTAAGTAAATTATTTCCAATCTAATGGTCGAATTAGATTTCGTCAAAAACGTAACCGTCTAGGAAATTAATTTCTCGATTTATATACGCAATGTTAGACCCATAAAATGCGATATTTTCGACTAAAAATCCCCTCTAAACCGCCTCCCCCCCCCTATGACTCATCCCTTGTTAGATTTTATCCTACTTTATGGAATAAATATCACATAACACCTCACCATTTCTTCTTCTCTCTCCCCCCTCATTGCCGCCACTCTTCTCTCCTCTCTCTCTTCTCTCTCTCTTCCACCATTGTTGATCTTCTTCAAGCTTTCAAGCTCCACAATTTGTTCATCATCCAATCGATTCACAAACCGACTTCATATTCGTTAAGGTAAGAGTTTCCTCTATAGTTTGAACCGAACAAAATTTCATTTCTTTTAGTTTTTGTTTTGACCGAAAATTTCATGAGGATATAGTATGATGTTTAAGTTTAATTCATGTTATTTCATGCTTAGGAATGTATTCCTATGGTGGAAATCAAGTAGAAATCATCCTCCTTAATTATTTTGAAATAACCGAAAATTATGAAAGAATTATAGGTGAAGTTTAAGTTGGATTTTAGATGATTGGTATGAAGATTTGTATTCTATGTGTTAGTAGATTGATGTAGGAATTAATTGGGAATTTTCTAAAAATAAAAACATAATGGTAAGAGAGGAAGAAGTATGAATTTGAATGGGAAATTGAAGTGATTTGGATGATGTAATGATATAATTGATAAGTAGTAAGCTTGTAGATAAACATATAATTTAATTAGAATTTTTTAAAAATAAAATGAAAATCATAAGAGATGAAGAATCGACGATAAGTTAAGATTTGATAATGATATAAGTTAATGGTTTGAATACTATTGAATCTTAGTAGTTGAGGTTGACTATTGGAAAGTTTAAACGAATTCTAAGAAAGTCGAGTTTTAAGTAAGAGACGAAGAGACGAGTTTAATTGTCGATAGGGAAGTCGGATGAGGAAACTAATTTGATATTAGTGTTTGATGTTGATAAATAAACAAGAATGTAGTTGATGATATTTCCATTCGAGATATGAAATAAAAGTTAGAAGATTGAAATGGATTTGAAATGAAATTTGGTTTAGTAATTGATTAGTTGAAAAAAACGAGAAAGTGCTCATCGTATTATTAATCAAGAGACGTGAAAGTATTCACGATAAATGAACGTGTGTCTTAACTGTAAAATGATAGTAATTTCATGCGCATAAAGGTTGTATAGCATTATCGAACCTAGGGAATTGTGCGTCGAGTTTTATCGAGCATTAGGGTTAACTCGGACTGATTTGCGACCCTTTACGGAAACTGTCATAACTCTCTGCTCGCTTGACGAAATCGAGATCCGTAAATTGGACAATGAACTAGACATCCGTAGCTTTCTTTTGGTACCAAGAACATCCCCTTTTTCGTAGAATTCTGTTCTGTATGAACTCCAGAACTACTGTCTTATGCAGAAAAGTTCAAAAACCTATTTTCTCAAGTTGAATTCTTTTTAACTTAGTTCTTTGAGAACTTCTAAGTCGTTATAAGTTATCAACTTCCGTTATTAACTGACCGAAGTGTCGAGTAAAGGAACCGAGTTAGTTCAAAATGAGATATGTTCGAGTTAATCAAAAGAATTTAGTTAAAGTGCAAAGGCTTAAAAGTCTTAAACCGAATTCGATTTTCTGTTTCTTTTATCGTTGCGACCGTTTACTAAAGTGTGATTATTTGCGATAAAAGGAGGAAGTCGAGGTCAAAGATAGGATGGAAGATCAAAGACGAAAGCTCGTGTTTTAGTTCTGTATTCGCCTAAGGTGGGCTTTTCTATATATCAAATCAAATGAGCAATGCTTGAAAATGTTTACTTATCGCTTTATAACTGTGTTTTAAAGTGATTATCATGGCATGAAAATACTTTGTTTTATGTGAGTTCTATTGTGCCATTCTGAGTTAGCCAAATGGGGTCTAACTAATCGATCGGACATCTGAGTTAACCTAAAGGGTTTTCCAGGGTTTAGTGTACACGGTAGCCGGTGTGTGTGGTACTCTGTTGAGGGGTAGCCCGCCACGGTTAATAGAACGTGCGCGGAAGAAGTTAACTCTTCCCCGGCATTGAAATAGAAGTTGGGCAAGTTTGAACGTAACATCTGTAAAGGCTTGGCCAAGCTATATTGTGAAAAGAGAAAGAAAATGTTTAGTAGGCACGGGCATTTGATGAAAAACCCCGATGCGCTATTTATCGAGATGCCTGATTAATCTATACTTTATGATATGTTTTCGGCAATGTGCCCACTAAGTATGTTTATACTTAGCCCTGCATATGTTTTATGAATGTGCAGGTTGAGTGACGGGAGCGGCGGAGGTTGAGTAGAAGGTTGTGAATAGGAAGAAGAACAGTAGGGTTCTAGTTCTACATTTTCCGCTGCTAAACTTCTTTTTGTGTTGATGTATAAACCTATCGGTCTAAGTTTCATCCTTTGAACTTAGTCTGTTTTGAGAACAACTTGTCGAGCGATCCTTCAAGGTCGACTCTTTTTATATAATGAAGTCAGGTTCATAGTAATTATTTTGTTTTAAATGTCTGTTTATTTATTTATCCCCCTTCTTCCCCGCTTCTTTAATCCAACCCCTAGTCGGACCCCGGCTTTGCCGTCCCTCGGGATTTGAGGCTGTGATAGTCAGCATACCAAGGTTCTCCATGAAATTGAACTTCAATCATATACAGATGCTCGTCGAGGAAAGTCTCTGTAATGGGCACGGAATCCTCTTCTCTAACTATCCTACTCAAATGATCCGCCACTAAATTCTGAGCTCCACTTTTATCCTTGATCTCCACATCGAACTCTTGCAAGAGCAAAATCCAACAAATAAGCATTGGCTTCGACACGATCTAAACTACCTAAAATAGACACAAAATAGACTCAAAATATGGACTCATCAACATATTAGATCACCAATCAATTAAGAGGTAGGAGATTGGTTAGAGAAATGACGAGGTTGACCACAAGTATAACAGACATTACTTTTCACTTTGCAGATGCCTTGATGCATCCTGCCACATTTAGAACAAGGAGGGAGTCCTTGGGGTCCATAAGATGTGTTGTTGTGCTAAGTATTATGAGGTTTCGTCTTTCTAGATTGAGCTTGTTGTTGTTGCTCCTTTCCATGCCACGGCTTCTTAGTCTGGTGATTTCCACCACTCCACTTTCCTTCCCTTTTCATGCTCTGGCCGTGATGGGAGGGTTGAGAGGTTGCAGTTGTCGTCATTTACCCTTGGAAAATTGAGTAGGCGCTGAAGGATGCGTTACTCTCTCTGGTTGTATAGCCAATTCCATGTCCAGGGCTTGGTTTAAAGCTTTAGCATAAGTCATAGCACTCTAACTTGCAACAACTACTCGAATATCTTGTCTCAAACTAGAGCAAAATTATTCGCACATCTTCTCATCCGTATCCATCTTGTCGGTTGTAAAACGAGCTAACTCACGAAACTCATGATCGTACTAGGCTATTGTCTATTGTCTTCTTTCCTTGTCTCAAATTTGTGAACTCATTCGCTTTCTGCTTATGATAACTCCTCGGCACATACTTGTCGAACAAAGCCTCCTTGAACAGCTCCTAAGTCAAATTCTCGAGTTCTTCGGGAGAATACATCCTCTGGCGAGCTTCCAACCAATAGTCAGCGGATCCTTTTAACTAGTAAGTCATGCACTCCAGACGTTCTCGATCTCCACAACAAAGAAATTTGAAAATTTGCTCGAGAGAGCAAATCCAGTCCTCGGCTTCAGCGGGACTACCTTTTCCCTCGAAAGTCGGCGGATTTTGTAAAAGAAAAAGTTCTTCAATTCTCTTTTCATTTTAAAGAGGCGGGGTTGGCTCTCATTGCTCTTCCTCGGCGTTTCTTGCGTTTCTTCTTCTCGGAGGCATTCTAAAAGAAATGCTAAAAATTTAGGAAACTCGAAACTTTCCGCAAAAGCGAAACTTAACTCAATTAAGAACTCTTCTCGACATCTGAAATTCCTTTCTTTTCTCACAGATTGAAAATTTTCAAGAAATACTCGAAATAAATAAACAAACTCAACAGAAATAATTACTTTCTCAATCAAAATAGATACTCAAGCAATCGCATTAGAAATTCTCAACTTAAACATCAATTAAATCAATTATTCGTTCTTATGCTATCTCGATTATAACTCAATCAATTTCTCAGATATATAAAACTTAAATTCAAACATTTAATCACAATCATTATCCAAAAAATTATTGTGAATGACAATTCAAATAACTCAAAACTCAAGCATCGATTTAAACAATAAACTCGACTAATAGCTCAAACTCTTCCTCAACTTATTCTCGAATCTCATAATCATTAATTTAATTAATAACTCATATTAGTAAACTCAAAGATAACACAAGGGCTGATTTTAACGGCCTAACAACCTCTTTTCTCATATCATCGAACGATGACCTCTTTTGAGGACTTATACCGAAAGCAGGGGATAAATATTCACATTAAAAACTTCCCTAAACATCTACACGATGTTCTATCCTTCTCAAAAACATACAAGACATGAGCTATTGCTTCATGTCCGGCTCATCAACCAAACTATGCTTTGAGACTCATAATATACATCTCAACAGAAAATAAAAAGAGTTCAACTCTCAAACAAAAAATAAAGATTGTTCGGTTTTTCCATAGCTTTCTTCAACTAAACCCTAAGGGTCATTCTCGCTTAGGTCCTCATCCTCGACATCCTCTCTTGGCTCCTTGACGAGCCCATATTTTGAGCTCTTTTCGAGTCTTAATATACGTCTAGATCGAGTCGTTTTGTGTCTTTTTGTGTATCTTTAGTGCCTGAGAGGACACATTGTGAAGGCAGGTGTAATACCCCGAGCTTCTATAACATTAGAGAGCGTATTAAATAACCTTATAAGTTTAAATGGCGAGACTTGAGGAATAAATTTTTTTCTAAATAAATAGAAATGAGTAAAATGACTGAAATGCCCTTATGTGTTTTTACGTGAGATTAACTGTTTCTGTTTCTTGAAATGATAATGTGATGCATATATTGAGCTTATTTGTATGAGAATGAGTACGAGTATGATTTTTAGAGATTTCCGAGGATTTTGATTTGAAGTGAATAGTGTTGATAACCGAGAAATCGCTATTCACCGATAAACATAGAATAGACTTTAATTAGAATCTTTGAACCTAGAATTGATTCTAAGATCACTGAGATAAGATAGAAGCTTATCCGAGATTATTTAAGAGAGTTATGAGAATTTAATCTTTAAAGGATTAATAAGCCGACTAATTTTTAGTTTTCTTCGTTATATGGAATTTAGACCTAAAAATTTGATAATCGGAATCCTTAATTTATTTAATGAGATGTGAGATAGGTTTGAGATGTTTTTAATGTCGGAAACGAGACGAGGAGTGATTAGATCCGTTTGTAGCATAAATGGAATAATACGAACTTTTTATCCGGAAAACTACCCGTAATAAAATATTGAGAAAATCCCTCTCACCTCTCTCCCCCTCTCCATCGTCATTTCTCTCTCTCTCCCTAATCTCTCTCTCTCCAAACCTATTTGCAAAGTCTACACCTAGATTTCATCATGAATATTCTTTAACTAAGAATAAAATCTTAGTAAATTGTGCAGTAAAGTTTGCATGCATTCATCCCATCCATCAAATCCATCTATCTCTCTCTCTCTCAATCCAATTTCCAACACCTTATCATCATTAATATTCTCAATGTTGGGAGAATATCTAACCATATTTAATACAATGATGAAGTGCATGCATTATACACAAATTTATCTCTCTCTCTCGATCACTCTCTCTTATTCAAGAGAAATATTTCTCTCATTCTACCTATCTCTCTCTCTAAAACTCTCCATCAAAAAACAAGGAAGAAAAATTCTCTCTCCCTCTCTCCCCATTGCCGTGACACACACACCCTACACACACTTGGAGATTTCCTCCATTAAAGCTTAGTATTCAAGCTCCAATCTCATGAAGATCAAGAGAAGATCATCATCATCATCCTAGTTCTTTCAAACCCTAAATTGAAAGGTTATAATTCTCTAAGTTCTTGAGTTTGAAATCCAATAATCATCCCCCTATTCTTCATAACTTTTCGGCTAATAAGCCCTAAAATGGATGATTAATTATTGTTTCTTTTTCTTGAGGGATTCAAGATGAGTTCTCCCAAGAGAAATCCAAGCTAGGAGTTGAGCCCCATTTCCCCATCATTTTCGGTTCTAAGAAGATCAAGAGGAGGAGATCGAATTTAATTTCTAAAAGTATGATATTCATTTGATTTCTTGTATATATGTATCCCTATAAGCCCTAAAAGAAAGAAAACATACATGCATGATATTTATTTTATGTTTAGGCAAACTAGGGTTATCGATGTGAGAATCGAGTGAGGAGAAATCGATAGGAGAATCGAACTCTAGGATTTAATCTATGAATTAAGAGGGAAGAAGAAATTAAAAATCCTAAAAATTTGTTAATACCGAAACTTTAGGAGAAAAATGAGAAAATATGATTTTCTTGAGTTTTTGTTAATTTGATGTTTGATTTATGTTTTTGAGTATGTTTTGAATGAGTATATGTGCATGAAAAATTGAGAAATAAATTGCCCTAATTTTTGGCCTTAATGCCGTGAGTTTCACACCTTGGAGAAGAAATTATTTTGATGATTTTTCATGATAATTTGTTGATGTTTTGAGCATGAGATTATTATGAGATGTGATGATTTAATCTTTTATGTTGTTAAGTGTGAGAAAATCGACATATGCATGAGTTTTTTGAAGAAAATAATTTTGTGATGATTTAGAAAATTTGATGAACTTGATGTTATAATATTGTTGATGTGTATTAGAGTATTAATTTGAATCCTAGATGAAGATAGGATTTAATGTGATGAAAGAATGAAGTTTTAAGCTTTAAAAATGTTAAGAATTGAAAAATACATAGAAAAGAACATCTAGTAGGTGTTCTAAGTGTTGTAAGTGTTCATGAGATGAAACTTGAAGATTTGAGATTTTATTAAATTAAATCAAAAAGGAAATTAGTAAGTAAATTAATAAAATAATCTAGATATTTATTGAAATAAAAAAATTAATTGAAGAATAAAGGAGAACATGTATTAATTAAGAAATAAGTCTTAAATTAGTAATTAAAAGAGGAAAAGAAATTTCTTATTTAAATAAGTAAGAGTCGAGAAAATCGAGTTAAAATAAAGAGAATAAAATGATAAGAAAGTGAAGAGAAGATTTAATCGAGTCGAGGAAAGGTGTTAGACGAGTTAAGTTTAAATACTCGTATAGTTTAATCAAGAAAATAATGGAATAAAATACGAGTAAGATATCGAGTAATGATTTTGAAAGTAAATAATTAAATTAATTAAGTAAGTTGTTTTTCAAACCGTTTGGATTAAGAATAAACCGAGAAGAATTGTCGAGATAATAATCAAAAAAGTAATAGTTTAAGTCAAGAATAAGAATCGAGTTAGAAATAGAAATAAAATTTCTATTTCATAAGAGTTTAATAAAAATAGGAAGATTTTTTACTAATTGAGTAAAGATTTATAATATGTTTCATAAGACAACGAGTTTGGAAAAGTGTTGTATATAAGTCGAGAAAGATAAATTTTCTTATTTGAGTTTCTATAAAAAGAATTCGTATTTGAATTAAGTTCTAAAATAAAAATTTAGTAGATATTAACGTGTTTTGAAATGTGATCAAATTCGAGACAATGTGTTTGATTTATTTTGAATTATTATGCGATTGAATTAACATGCTTGAGTGAATGATATTATTTGATGATGACGTGAAAGATTACTGAGTTTGTTTTGTATGCAAAACAATTGAGTTACTAAGTTAATAATTAAATCGAGAATTGATTAAGATTATAAAAGAAAACTCGAGTAATAGAGTTTAAATAGACGACGTTTCATAATTAAAGTGAAAAGTGCTAAGACATTGGTTAGTAATATTAACCTTTTATCGAATAGTGTTAATGACCTAGAGATGAGAATGCGAAACTTATTTAGAAAAGAATAGCATAGAGAGAAACGAGTCAAGTAGAAGTCCTTCAGTCGAGATCAACGTTTAATATCCGTCTTTGCGCAGTATCTTATCTTCTTTATCGATGCCAAACTGTGAAGGATCGAGCAAGACGGAGAAATAAGCGAGGACAAATAGCACGTAAGCCACCTAGCTAGAACGTCGGAAGACGGATGGGCTTTTCTAAACCAAAACTATCGATGAATGCTATTACACTATTGAGTGTTATTATGTGAATTTTTTTAAGATGAAATTGACTTGCCATTTTACTGAGTTTGGTATGTGTTATCATCTGTTGTTTGAGTTATTATCATCCTGTGAAACGCAGGAAACCCACGTGTGGTATGTTAAATGTTGAGGAGACTATGAGCCTTGCTTCGGTTGGGCCGGTCACAGTGAGAGAATATGTGACAGATGATGCATACTGTTGAGTATATATTATGTTTTGACTGCACACTCTATTTAAAAGAAAATGTTTTTAGCATGCACAAGTAAAATTATTTTAAGTTGCATAGATACTTGTGATGCTTCGGCAAGGCAGGTTCAATTGATATAGCTTTAAAAGCATCTTTTCCAAAAGTTGTCGGCATATGTTCACTGAGTACGAAGTACTCAGCCCTGCGTGTATTTCTAAACGTGCAAGTTAGCAGGATGGCGATGGCAGAAAAGGCTTGGTGGTGTGGTCTGTTTGGTTGAGTTGAGTCGAATGTCAGACTGGCATTTGCACGTCTTCATACGTGTGAGTGTTGGGATTTGATTCGAGTTTCCGCTGCAACCCCTTTTGAAATGGAAATCTGTTAATATATACTTGATACTTGTTTTTGGTTCCGAGCAATGTGCTCAATGGTTTTTAATATTTTGTTGAATCTTATTCTCGTTGACTTGATATACTTATCATATTCTCGTTGATAGGTAAATTGAAGTGCTCGGATATTGCTTCGTTATGGCTTTGATAGCTTTATTCGAGTGCTATTGCTTTTCGTTGATATTTCCCCGAGCATGTTCCCCATATTTGAGTTGATTGTTAGATGGTTAAGTTGTGTTAGCGTTCGTAAGTCGCACCTCGGGAGTCGGGGTGTGACAGCAGGGATGAATAGGGCAACCAATGATGAAAAATAGAAAAAATGGCAAGATATACTACCATATTCTGCGAGAGAGGTCTGGGCACAGATAGAATGCACTTTGGGCAAGGAAATGGAGCTTCCAGCTTGGGCAATAAAGTGCACATTCAACACTAAAGTTGTTCCGCTTCACAACCTGACAAAATCAAGTACGGCGTAGGTGAGGCCATTGGGCAAGGAGAGAAGTGAAAAAGGCAAGGTGCAAGGCAGAGCATAGAAGAAGAAGTGCACGTCTTGGGCATGGAGGCGTATGAAGTCAAGCATTTACGAGATAAGAGTGCGGGGCAAGAAATCGATCGACCAAAGAGGAAGAGTGGGGAGCAAGTAAGAGATCAACCTTATCCAAGTAGCCGATAAGGATGGAATTATTTCCTTCCTTATCCATGAAGATTTGTCCAAATCAAATACGCTAAATAAGAAAAGTCTCTTGGTCAACAGAAGCTGCTAGAAGACAGCTGGTAGACAGCTCGCCCAACCCTAGCTGCCAACCGACTTACATAATGGGCTTAGCCTCCAAGACCCACGAATTTCACATCTATAAATACCTCTAGATAACAAACCAGATGTAACTTTTATCTTTCAGAATATTTTGAATCTTTTGCTCTTGTAATACATAGCCTAGGGTTTACTTTATAGATTTCGAGAGTTTGCCCCTTCGGGGGCAAACGATATTTGTACTTTGTTTACGACGATATTGGTGTCGTTCAACTTTATTTTAATTCAAGTAGTTTTTCTATTTCGTTCTTTATTTTCTTGTTCTTTACTTTATGCCTAGGTAGTTATACGAATCTGTGCTTGGACAAGATGACGCTGCATAAGCATTAAATTTGGATGTTGATTCGAGCAAAGGGAAAAGCTGTATATATGTCTGTTCCCGAGGCGTTGGGCAATGATTCTAAAGAAGTTCGGTGATCACGGGTAACTCGGAAGTACAACGAGCCTCGGGCACATACGGATTCCTACATCGTTCAGTGGTTTCCAAGTACCAGCCAAGGTTGCCCTACGCTCCTTGAGGGCGGTGATTGAGGGTGGCAGACTTGACAGAAGCTGGGCAAGATATGTCAACGCTAGTGAATGTCAGACATAGATCATCTTTATCTCACCTGCACCGAAACGGGCTCACCTCGTGCCCAAAGCTACTTGTTTCGACTAAGCCCCTTTGAGTGGAACGCGAGGGGGGACATGTTGGGCAAGTAAGGAGATTGGCTAAGGTGTCCTTGTCAAGACTCAAACGTAAGGGTGAAGCTGGGTAGACTATGCGGCGTACATGGCGACGTGACAGTGAGGACCCCATATTTTTTTAGCCTATAATCGTTGACACATATACGCACCATATATCCTTGCATCGATGAAGACGTCTTGTTTGTGAAGATTGACTCAACACCCAAACCCAGGTCTGTCTTTATCTTTTATTTATCTTTTTTTTATCTTTTATTTTAACTTTTATTTTCTTGGATGGCCAAGATGTGTCTATGCAGAGCCCAAACCCTTAGTGACACCCTGACCAAGAGAAAGCTACACCAACTCCTCGTGGGATTGACCCTATACTTACCGCTAACTGTTCTTAGCTGTGGGCATAGGAAAATTATAAATGTATTTTGCACGTGACTCAAACGACGGTCACATCACTTCTCCTCAGGGTCCTCTTCAAGGTCCTCGTCCTCCTCACTCTCGACAATGGCTAGCATCTCCTCGAGATGGCTAAGACTAGCTGTAGGGACGTCCTAAGGCTCTGCCAATGTCCTTGATCTCATCATCGTCCCACAGAGGGGTTTTATCATTGTTGTTGTCACATCGGAGGTACGCGGCTACGTCGACCTCGTCGTTGAGTTCTAGCTCAAGCTCTTAATTGGGCCTCAAAATAGGAGTCTCAAATGTGGGGAACTGAAAACCAAGACGGCTTCTCGAGATGCGCAAGAGGCGTTCTATGCCCACTGTCACTTCCGTAGTGGGGTCCTCGAAGGGCTCGTCGTCATCACTGTTACCGGAGTGAGTCGGTCTAGAAGGCTTGGCTATGGCTCTCACGGGAGAGTAAGTGTTGTCCCGGGGCATGAATGACTCTAACTAGTCGTAAAAAGGAGGTAAGACTTGAAAAGGATCGTACGAACCGTCGGGCTGTGTAGGTACAGAGCTAGATGAGGCAGAGAAGCCGGGAGACAAAGAGCAAATCTAAAGAATAGCTCCCAAGTACTCGCTAAACTAGAAGGCAGAACTCGACACAGCGAGGCGGAGAAGGGATAAAAATAGAACGGGGTCGTCCTGAGGTTGGGGCTCAGAACCGAGTCCATTCAGCTCAAATTGGGGTAGAGGGTCAAATGGTTCAGGGGGCGGAGCACCCACTCTGATGATTTGGCTCAAAATCATGGCGATGAATCCATTGCAGTCGCCGTAGAGGTAGACGTTAAGGTAATGATGTCCGATGTGGGTCGGCACTATGTAGGCTTCCCACTCACGCCACTCTTCGGGGAGAGCGTAGATAAGATGCACCATGTCGTCGAACGCACTTACGTTGAGATATTTTACTATCTCCTAAAACTTATGGTACCGTGCAAGAAACTTTGCTAGCATCTCATGATAAATTTTCCTCATGTGCAAATATTCTTACATCATAGCCCTGTTTCCTTCATCATCCATTCTATATCATTCAAACGAGTTAAGCACACCAAACACAGTATTAGAAAGAGAATTCTAAAGCATTCTAGTTATTCAAGCTATTTACCAAGCTCTTTACTTTAGACAAGCGCAAATAGCAATAATTGAATAAGTTTAGGAAATTAATCTAGACTCATAAAGCTCTTGAAAAACTCGTACCTGGTTGTCGGATAAGATGAGGTGCTTGGCTTATTGTTAACTCAAATAAGTCTAGGAAATTTAATCTAAACTCGACCATCAAAGAAGTTTAAGCTTAAGAGCAGACGAGCTGATCTGATACCACTATGTCATAGCCTAATTTCTAACGTATGAAAAGACTAGAAAACGAGGGGCGGTGAGGGTGAAACGATAGGAAATAAACAAAGGGAACATGCTCGGGAATAAGGGAATATTCATTAAAAGCAATAACAAACAATCACATGCTTTCAATATTCAACTTAAAAGCTCCAAATATATATAATATAAGTAGAAGTCGGGGAAATAAGAAACATTGTATCGAGCACGAAGGCTCATTATCCAAACCATCAGAGTATTAAAATTTGAACACAAAATAATATCAGTTTTGCAGCGGAATTACTACATCAAGTCCTAAGTTATATCTAGGAAGACACATAACCCAAGCTTAAACTGACTCGACTAAAAAACAATAAACGCCACCAAGCACACTGCACCATCATCATCCGAGCTAACCTGCACATTTTAGAAAACAACATGCATGGCTTATTACTTCGTACTCAGTGAACACATGCCAAAAATAAATTGGAAACATGCTCGATAAAGCTATAAATTAAACTTGTCTCTCTTGCTACATCACAAGTGTTAGAGATATAAAAATAGTTAACTTGTACATGCTCAAAAGTATTTTCTTTTCTGAAACGACAAAGCAGTCAATATATATATATATATATATATAATTAGGATCATATAAGAATGGTACTTATCTTAAGAAAATGAGAATCGATCTCAGCCACTCATCTGTTGCATCTCGCTAAGCAAGTAACTCCAAAAAGATCCTAAGATTAAAGCTCTCACACAAATCTCAAACCCTCTAGGTTATAGTGAAGTGTGTGTCCTATATTTCGATTCATATATTAATCCTCATCTCTCAAATATCGATAACACAACTTAGCATGAAAAACTGGTGATCAATCAACTAAGCATGCAAAACAAATCAAGAATATAAGAAAGAAAGGAAGGTTGTAATTGATTAATCGATTAAGAACTAAAGCTAATTGATGGTCCAAGTACGAGTTACAGGTGTATGAGATGAAGGAAGGGGGGAATACACCTATGCAGAATTTTAAAAATCATTTAAGTTGGTGAGTTCTCAACTGGAAAACTCAGTTGGATTTGTCGATTCAGTCGGCTATTCAACTAAGTTCTTTGTTGAGGGTCAATTTTGTCCGAGATTTATCAAAATCAATAAGTTACCTTGAGATTTTATCCTTGAGAAGTAATGAACTCCTCCTTGAGGACCCAGTTGCATGGGTCGAGGCTTTCTATACCCATTCATGGGAATAAACCTATTTTGGTATGTGCGATACTAATCCTCATGAGTACCATAATCAATTGGATATTGGATGCTTGCGAGGTTTTCCTTTCTGTAGGAGGTTATCAGCCTTTGTGTGTTTCTTGATATAGACTTGCTTGACCTAGAAGTCAACAAATTATTTTCTCTTTTCGGCCCCAGTTGGCCAACTAGTTGGTTGACTGACTGGGTTCTCAGTTGTCGTCGAGGTGCTTTCAGCTGATTGGCCACCAACAGTCTCTTTCTCAGTTGTGATCTCAACTAAGGGCTGACTTAGTTTAACAAATGTTGCTGGGGGAATCCCCTTGTCATGAGCAATACATATCCCAAATCTTCTACACAAGAAGGTAGTTTTTGAGCACTTATCATGCTCTCCACTATAGTTGATGACTTGTATAATGCCTCGATTTTATCATTGGCAATTTTATTCTCCGAAGAACATCAACAATGTAATCATTTTGTGTTCCAGTCATTGAAGTGAGCTGATTGTAATGATGCGTGAAACTATGAAGTTGGCTATCTTTAGACTCAGTCACTTTTTTCAACTCAGCCTTTTTAGTTGAATAATTCTCAATCTATTTTCTCAATTGGTTGATTAACTTGGTTGTGTCAACTTCATCATGTGTTAGACTTTTGTTTAGCCAATGATAATTTCATTATGAGATGTTGAATCTCCTTGTTTTGCTCAGGTTTAAGTGATCACTATTTTTACTAGCAATATAACCGCAACTATTTGGTGCTATTGTAGCAATATAGCAAGTCGAGTATTGTATCTTCAAGGACTATTATCTGAAAACATTGTGAAATAAAATTTAAACAACTTTCTACTATTCAAGCTCTAAAGGGTCGTGATTTGGTTTCCAATTACTAGAAATAAGAAATCAACAATTAAAGAGCAAACAATTGAAATGAAACAATAAGCGATCAAATAGAACAATAACAAACAAGTGTTGATTCTAGAGAAATGCTTCGACTCGAGATGCTAACGAAATTAATCTCCTAATTCACATAACCACATTTAATCTCAATCTTGAGGAACAATCACTCAATATTTACTAAACCTCTCTCGAAAGCTAGATCAATCTCTCGACTATCTCTGCTAAGACTCAAGACGAGAGATTAACTCCCAAAAGCACATGAAGATTAAGGCTCTCACACATGAATTTATCACCTACTAAGTCTCAAAACCATGCATGTTGTGCAATTTTGATGTCCATGCTCATAAAAAACCTATTAACAATTTTCACAAACACTTGGCATGCAAGAAAGATGATCAATAATTCTCACATAAAATTAAGATCCAAATCCACAATCAAGAAGGAGAAGGTCAATAGAATTAGAGAATTAAAGTCATCAACATCAATGAGTCTCCACAAATCCCTAAAATTAACTAGAGAATTTAGTTAGACATAGAAGAAGAAATAACAAAAGAAAAGGAAACTAAAGCCAGAAGTAAATGATACTATATAGAACCAAAGGTAAATCTTCAATTAAATCTTCAAAAGTCTTCAATTGAAATCTAAAAGGATAAACCCTAGAAGAGCAAAGTTGGGAATTGTAGATGGAATGAGGAATAAAAGTTGTCACACAAAATGGGAGAAGATCGCATACATATAGGTTAAATAACTAGAGTGAAAAACAAAACATAAGTTGAGGGTAGGATGGTCAATTTTGGCCCAACGCGTACAAAAAACGCGGCCAAGGAGTGTTAAGGCGCGCGAAATGGAGCGGTTGAGTGCTCAAAAAATCGCTCCTCTGCAGCTAGCCACTCCGGAACACACGGCCGCGCGGTGCGGCACGAGTGACTGCTGCTGCGCGCGATGTTTTTGTTTCGCCTCGTTTTCCTCGCCCAGGCTCTAAATTGATCTCCGTTTTTTCCTATGGCTTTGTATCGAACTCCTCTTTCATATTCTAAGATCCTTTTGCTCCAATTTGGTCTTTATTTTCCTGAATTTTTGTTAAAACTTGCAAACAAGTGTAAAAATCTCATAAAACAAGCAAAGTTAAACCAAATGCTTATTTCCAACATGATTTCCAACAACAAATACCATCAAATGAACCTTAAACAATGTGGAAAAACCATGCTTATCCTTAAGTAATCAACTTAGTGATAGAAGTATCTTTCTCATTGAGAGTTAGTTTAAGTTTGTTGAATTTAGCTTGAAGTCTTTGGCATACAGTTCGTTGATTTTCAAATTCAAATTTCAATTGATGAAATTTTCCCAACTTGGATATAATTCTTGATCGAGTGGGGAATCAACATTATGAACTGAAATGTGTGCTTGTGTATGAGAAGGACGATTAACTAAAGAAGAGTTACCTCATTATCTAATGCCATGAAGCATGATGGTGACTTTGTTTCTTCTTCATCTTCAATATAAATGAAGACATTGCTCTCTATTCTAAGCATTAGCCTTTGCTTGTAGTGTTTCTCTCTCAGCCTAGAGAGATCAGGGTAGTCCATTTTAAAGTGGTCACGTGGCCCACACTAGAAATAGTCATTTGTCTATCAGTAGCCTTCTTGGATCAGGACTTAGTTGATCTATGGATCTTGTAGAAGTGTTTGTACTTCCCAATCCGAGCATCCATCTCCTTCAGTTTGTTCACCACTACATTTATACTTTGCTGAAGTTCTTCTCGACTTGGGTTCTTTTGAACTGTATCAACTGACCTCGTATGTCTGGATCTCGGTCGACTTGAGTCAGCTCGAAGTGCAACTGTCTTAGTTGTTAGCCTTGGTCTTCTTGACCACTTAACTGAGATGTTGGCATGTTTAACCTGCATTAGTTGATCTTGTACTCATTCCTTTTAAGAATAGAGAAGAGGTTCACCGTCGTCATTGATCCTAAGTCGGATCTACTCTCATGAATGACAATGAAGGTATCTCCATAGGTGGGAGCACTAAGAACCTTGAGGTTAATTTCCTTTAGAGTGTACTTCTCTTTCTCTAAGAGATTCACTGTAAACCTCAACTCCATCTTGTCGATGGATTCGTCCTTCAGCATCATGAAGTTGTCAAACTTTTGGCCAGCAAGCAAGAATTTATTTTCCTTGATTCCGTCGCTGCCTTCGCTCAGTTAGACTAAGACGCCCCACATCTCTTTAGCCGACTCACACTTCAAATGGACCAACCTACTTTGTTGATGAGCCCTTTTTTATTTTGATTTGGAAGACGGGCACTGCGTTCGGTTTGAAAGGCATGGTCGACAGCTTCCCTAACATGAGCTTAAACCTGGAATGGTACAACAGAGCTTGTTGCCCAGGTTCAAACTCCTTGACCCTGATGCACATCATGGGTTATTTTCATCCTTTCCTAGTGCAGAGCCGAGCAATGTATCATCAAGACACAAACTCCAATCCTTCCCAGTTGGGCTAACTGTCTTTCTTAAAACAGCCTTCACAATGCGATCAGACAACTCCGCTTGACCATTTGCCTGAGGATGATAAGCAGTTGGAACTCTATGGTGAACACCATATTTGCTCATGAGTCCTTAACAGCTCCATTACAAAAGTGTGTTCCTTGATCACTGATAAATGCCCTGGGCATACCAATTCTAGTGAAGATATTGCCCTTGAGAAACTCCACCACCACCTTTGAGTTGTTGGTTGGTGTTGCCTTGGCTTCTACCCATTTAGATACATAGTCCACTGCCAACTGTATGTAAAGATTCCCTCTTGAGTTGGGAAATGGCCCCATAAAATCCATCCTTCATATATCAAAAATCTCCACGGGCATGACTGGGGTCATGGGCATCTCGTTCCACTTAGTGATGTTGCCCTTCTTCTGACATTGGGCATAACGTTTACACAATTCGAAGCTATCAACACATTGGGCCAGTAAAATCCGCAATCCAAAATCTTCCTTGCAGTCCTCGTAGGTCCAAAATGTCCTCCACACACTTTTGAGTGACATTGTGCAAGGATTCTTGCTTGCTTCTTCTCATCCACACATCTCCGAATAACTTGGTTAATGCACATGTTCCATAAATAAGGCTCATCCCAAATACAGTATCGACTTTCCACCTTCAACTTAATTTTCTGGTAAAAGCTGAGATTGCCAGGTAAACACCCCAAAACAATGTAATTGCATAAGTTAGCATACCAAGGTTAATGTGTACCTTGGGCAAGGGCCAGATGTTCATCTGTGAAAGTCTCCTATCGGTTCATCCTCTTCTTGTTGGATTATGCGGCTCAAATGACCAGCCACTAAATTTTGAGTTGTAGCCTTATCCTTAATATCCATATCAAACTCTTGGAGTAGCAAAATCTACCGTATCAGTCTAGTCTTGGTCTCCTTCTTGGCCATGAGGAACTTCAGGGCAGAGTGGTCAGTATAGACTATGGTCTTGCCCCTAAGCAGGTATGATCGAAACTTTTCAAACGCAAAAACCATAGCCAATAATTCCTTCTCCGTGGTCAAGTAGTTGCATTGGGCAGGATTAAGAGTCTTAGAAGCATAGTATATGACATGATTCACCTTTCCACTCTTCTACCCAAGGACAGTTCCCATGGCATAGCCACTCGTATCACACATCACCTCAAATGGCATCCCCCAATCCGGTGGTTGAATAATAGGTGCTGAAATCAAAATTTTCGTCAATGTATGGAACGCCTTCTTGCAATCTTCATCGAAATTCCATTCAACATCTCCTTGTAAAATCCTTGTGATAGGCTGTGCGATCTTAGCAAAGTCCTTGACAAATCTTCTATAAAACCCTGCATACTCAAGAAAACCATGCAACTGCTTCACATTGCTTGGGTATGGCAACTTGGCTATAATATTGATCTTCGCCTTGTCAACCTCAATCCCACGCTCAGATATGACGTGCCCAACAACAATTCCTTCCTTAACCATGAAGTGTCATTTTTCATAGTTTAACACCAAACTCTTATCCCCACACCTCTTCAATACCATCTCTAGATTGTTCAAGCACTTATAAAAATCTGATCCATAAACAGTAAATCATCCATGAAAACTTCAATGCATGTATTCAGTAGGTTGGAAAATATACCCATCATGCATCTTTGGAATGTGCCGAGAGCATTGCACAAACCAAAAGGCATTCTTCTATAAACGTACTAAACGGACAAGTAAAGGTTGTCTTGCCCTGGTCCTCCTCTACGACCCAGATCTGCATATAGCCCAAGTACCCATCTAGGAAACAAAAATACTTATTGTCTGTCAACCTCTCCAACATCTCATCAATGAAAGGCAACAGAAAATGATCCCTCTTGGTCTTCTGATTCAGCTTCCTATAGTCGATGCATACTCGCCAATCTGTTTGTAACTTTGTAGCTACTAATTCTTTTTACTCATTCTCCACCACTTGAATACCTGACTACTTGGGCACTACATGAATTGGACTGACCTATCTACTGTCTGAAACCGGGTAAATGATTCCCAAATCTAATAACTTTAATATCTTCTTCATCACTACCTCCTTCATTGCTGGATTCAATCTCCTCTGAGGGTCTCTGATGGGCACGACATCCTGCTCGAGCAAGATGTGGTGCATGCACACGGTAGGGTTTAATTAGCCTAATATCAGTTAAGGTCCATCTAATAGCCAGGTTATACTCTATTAAGACTTCCTTAACACACGTCTCCTCCTCAATAGATAATTCTGCACTTATGATCGCAGGTGGTGTTTCATCTTCTCCCAAGTAAATGTATTTTAAGTGGCTAGGCAATGACTTCAACTCTAACTTAGGTGCCTTTTCTACCGATGGCACCAACCTATCTTTCTGCTTCAATGTAGGTATCACCAATAGTTCCACCCTTTGAGAAGTTCTGCATCTGATCTCAAATAATGCACTGTCTTGACTAGCTCAATTGCCCCATCTTGGGCAATCACTTCAGTCAGACCAATCTGAAGCACCACATCTAGCTTATCCTCAATAATTATCTATAGCCAATATTCGTCCACCACTTGATCAATGAGATCAATACTCTGCACCAATTCCAATTCATTGAGCTGCTTCATGGTATTATATATATCAAATGACACCACTTCACCTCCAAACTCACACGTTAGCTTTCCCATATCACAATTGATCCTTGTGCGAGCAATTTTTAAGAATGGCCTGTCCAACAACATTACTGGAGCCTTTTGTGTCGATCTTCCCATATCCAAGATATAAAGTCAGCTGGAAAAATGAGGTCCCTCACCCTGACCAAGACGTCTTCTAAAATCCTTTCAAGCCATACAGTAGATCTATCCGCCAATTGAATAGCCACCCTGGTTAGTTTAAGTGGCCCCATCCTCAGATCATCATACATCGACTTGGGCATCACGTTAATCGACGCCCCATGGTCAAGCATAACCTTCTCAATCTTCATATTCCCAATTATACAAGGAATGTAGAACATCCCTAGATCAGTGCACTTGGTCAACATGGGTGTGTCTTGCAACATTACAGATATATCCTCACTAACTTAGAACCTTGCATCATCTGTGTACTTAACCTTCCTTGTCAAGAGGGGTATGTTGACCTCCACCTTCTGAAACATATTAGCCAATTCCTTCATTTCTTGTGCTTCCTTATCTTTAGCAAATCTACTAGGATAAGGGGCTTTTAGCTCATAAGGTTTAGACTTCTTAACATTGTCATCATCCCCCATTGCCTTGGCTCGAATTTCTGCCGCATTAAGCTCAGCTTTCTTCCTAATCTCCGCAGCCTCTCTCTCAACCTGTGTTCTCTTCTCGACTAATAACTCTTGCCATAACTTCTCAACATCACCTGATCCCATGGTTGTCTCTTCATACTTCTCTGGTTCAACTTCATCTTCTTTACCGTCTTCCGTATCCTGCCCGATAGACATATGTTGCCTAGGTATAGCTCCGCGAGGAACATAATGATCAGATATTCTAACTTCAGGCAATTTAGCCCCACTACGCAAAGTAATAGCATTTACTTGAGCCTTCTTAGTTTCCACTTGAGGTGGGAGTTCTCATTTCCTTCCATTCAGCATTGACTTGATTTGCGAGATTGACTCCACCAAGTGGCTCAAAGTTCCATTAATATATCTCATTTCACCACTTGTTTCCATGCATAAACTATCTAACTCTTGATACCATTTTCTTTGTTCAGCTGCAAGTCTCTCCACTTCACTCCTTAAGGTATCCGTGGGTTGATCCCATTTATGGGGTGGAATATAGGGATGTTGCGGTTGTTACCCTTTTTTAGAAGCATTGAGATAGTTATTATTGCCATATCTCAAATTATCATTAGGCTTCCACGGTCCAGTGTTATAATTCATGCGCTGCCCATTATCCCCTTGTTGATACTGCTTTCCAACATCATTCACGTCTTCATCTTCATACAATAATAGACACCGGTCAGTAGGGTGTGTATTAACAGCACACAACTCACACTTCATAACTCGCTTCTTCAGAATTTGACTGGGATTATGAGTGTTGGCAACATTATTCTTATTTTGATTCATCATTTTCTCCATCATGGATACCAATATATCAAATTTAGGATCACTGTTGGTCGGCTCCTGCGTCCTGGGCACAATAATCTCATCTTGGTTTCGCTTCCTGTCTGCCATCTCAGAAAATAGCTTGAATATTTCACTCGGAGGTTTATTAATGGCTTTGCCTCCACAGGCTGCATCTATCCGATCCCGTTCTGTTTGCCTCAGTCCATTCATGAAAGCATTAGTCAAATCCTTGCCACCCAAACCATGCTGAGGACACCTAGCAATCAGCTTCTTATACCTAGAGGGGTGGTCATAAATAGATTCCTCATTGCCCATTTTGATATTCTGAATGGCAGCTCTCCCATTTTGGATCCGGGTAAAGGGGTAGTATTTCTCAAGAAACTTCTGTTGCATCTGTTGCCAAGATGTTACACTGTCCTCAGGTAATTGGTACAACCATTCCCTTGCCCCATCTTGTAGTGAGAATGGGAACATCATGAGATGAATGTACTCACTGAGTGCGTTCTGTGTGGCAGTAGTGTGCATCGTTGGCATTGCCATCTCAAAATCTTGTAAATTTCATTGTGGGTCCTCCCTGGACAAGTCACTGAACTTGGGCAAGATTTGTATGAGGGAATGCCTCAACTCCCAATTCTCAATTATCGTGGGCAACGTGATGCCCGTAGGGTTCAGATTGACATCTATCGGAAACATGATTTCCTTCAGAATCCTCTCCTAGCCTTGTTGCTACTGCATCTCTTCCTCCTCAGATTGTTCACTAAAGATTGCGGTGGTGACTTTCCCCGTCACTAGCCAAATTTTCCTCCGCTCGTGCTTGCTTTTCTGCTTCCCTCTTTAGTATCTTATGTTCCTTGATGTACTTCTCCGGTTGAGGATGATACTTCAATTCACCGTCGATCCAAACAGGGTCGGAGCCAAACATGCACAGGGTCTCTCCCTTAAGACACAGTTACAAAATTAGCTCCCCGGCAATGGCACCAATTTTGACGCGGCTGTCATTCGCACTCTCAAATTTAATTTATAGCCTATTCCCACAACTATGCAGATAGCATGTAAGTACAGGGTCAGTCCACAATGAGTTGATTGTTCCTATCTCTTGAATCCTCCTCCACCTAGTAAGAATAAGGGTTTTGGTATGTTGGTCGGACTCTCTTGCCCAATACAGAAACTAAATTAATTCTGAAAAGAAACAGAGAACTTGATCAATTACAAAAATGACTTGATTTAGATGAAGACATTGTTAAGTGAGGACACTTGCTCCGTCATTGGTGCAAATATATTCATCACATGCATGCATCGTTGGTTATACGATTTGAATGTCAAGATCCATTTTTACTCGTCACGCTCTCAACAAACCCTTCCCTGACCTATCCTTACTTAGTTGGCGACGGACCGCTGGCTCCCTACTCTAAGCAATACCTCTATCGGAGTCATCATTCAGTTTTTTTCCCAGAGAGCATTAATAACTAGAAAGCCCAACAAGGAATAATCATGTCTCGCCCAGTAGGGTAAACACCTTCCTCTAATGTTAATCGATCTTAACTAAAATAAGTTATGGAAAATTCTCCTAATCTCTCAATTGATTAGTGATCTAATATTTCTTAAATGATTAACGGCCTATTAACCTCTTAATCGTATTATACCATATTTGAACAAACTCATCAACATATCGGGAACACATGCGTGCAATTATCAAGCACAATTTATACCTCTCGAGCCATGAACTCACTTAAATATCTTGACCAGATCAAGGATAAAAATTAATCTAGACATAAATGTAAATAAATCAACACAGATCGTAAAGAAACTCATAAGAATTATATTAAAAACTTACGAAGTATTCAACAGAGAAGTAGCCAGCCAAAAGTGCCAATCGGAAATAGTTCAACGAAAACCAAAAGCATAAAATAGATTGCACGTATGACTTATTCTTTCCTTAAAATGCTCAAAGCAAACAAGGGACTGAATTGCATAAAATCGGAACTCTCTTGCAGCAGCTAGGCATCGAATATATATATGTATATATATATATATATATATATATATATATATATGTATGTATATATATATATATATATAGACTTGTGCTAGGGTTTGGCCCCTCGGTCCTTAACATGGAAGGATTCCATGAGCTACATTGGGATGCAAGTAATTCCTTGGAATAAGCACGACCCCAACATGGCATGTCACGTCAATCTTCAAGAGATCCCTCCTGGATCCTAATCTAGTCGGATAAGGAAATATATTTAAGTTAGGTCATCTTTTCCTTATCTTTCTTGACCTCGGAGAGAAACACGCCAGTTGCCTCTACGCACATAGTCATCTAGATCAGCTCACCTCCTTCCCTGCTCTATTGTACATAAATGAAGCCTCTAGTCCCTGTTTGGCCCAAGATGCACCTGCCAGGCAACAGACCACCAACTGCCCAAAATATGTCCTCCTAGACACTAAAACAAGACAAAACATATACAAAGACTCGATCTAAACTACCTAAAATAAGTGCAAAATGAACTCAAAATACGGGTTCATCAGTCAACCTTCGTCAGCACGAGCTGGGCGGTTGCATCTTATTGAGAAAATTAGTAAAGGTTTTGATTTATTTCAAAACCCAACTGATCCTAACTAAGTAGATGAGCTATCAATGTGACTTATGCTAGAGCTTACTATTTGAGTGTAGGGATTTTATCTTTACAGGATCAAATGGAAGAAGACAGCTCAAGACTGATAGGCAGTTCAAGTTCGAGTTGGTCAGTCAGATCACCACTCAGCTGACTCCGGGACTGAACCATGCAGTACATGCATGTTGAGTAGTTCTATTGAAGTCAGACATCCAGAAGTCGAAGAAAGAAGACTTGGAAGAAGAAGGAAGAAGAAGAACTTGAATTCAAAATTCAAATCTGCTCAAAAGTACAAGACAGGCTGGGAATTTCCTAAAATGGACCGACCGCAGAGACATGCATAAAGCAAGCCTCGCAGGTGCCATTTCGGGAATGTTTGCAGAGAAGTAGGTGAAGTATCATGCTTTATGACAGAGGTTAAATGGCTCTTTCCAACGGCTCTTTGATCTCCCTCTTTATAAATAGAGGTCTTCACCATTGCTAGAAAACTACTGAAACCACGTGCAAACATTCAAGCATACAAGCATTCAAAGTGTTCTCTCGCAAAAGCAAGGAAAAGTTTCAGTCGAAGAATCAGTAGAAGTCTAGTGTCCATACCTCCTCTTGTTCTTCCTTCTCGCCTCTCATTGTCTTTCTTTGATTGAGTCTAGAATCCCTGTCCTTGCTAGTTCTAAGTAGATTCACTAATATTTAGTTCGAGTCTGTATTCTCAGAAAGAAACCTCCACTTTTCTAAGTGTTGAAGGTTTCATAGTTGGAAAAACTCCAACCTCTTTCCTTAGGTCCCTTTGAACCCGAAATCAAAGAATCTAGATTCCTTAGAACCCGAAGTCTAAGATAGGCTTTACACTTGCCCAAAAACTTGTTGTAAGGTTTTGTTCGAACCCGTAATTGAACTGACTATGTTGTTTGGTGCCCACAAACCAAACTCAACGTTTGATAAGTACGTGTAAACTTATCTAGTGAATTTCTAGCTCGAAAAGCTAGTCGTGGACGTTGGAGTTCATCTCTGAACCACGTAAAAATGCTGTGTCATTTATATTCCAGTTTTTTTGTTTCAGTATATTTTCTAATTGACTAACCCAGCATAAAAAGCTTTGATAAAGTGCACTAAGTATTTTGTAAACTTGACCTTCGTACTTAAAGTATTTTTCACTAAAGTAACGAGTCTGAAATTCCACCAACTTCCGCATTGCAAAACTCTTTCCAAACCCTAGTCAAGAATATACAGTTGACCCTCAGTCAAAGAAGTCAATTGTGCACCTAAATGTGTAACATCTCCGACGGACTTTCACAATTGTTGAGCATATCGAAGTGAGCAGTTCGAACTGAGAAAAAGTTTTTAAGAAAAATCGTTACTAGTGTATTCTCCCCCCCACCCTCCATACACCAGTTCACTCGTTATCAGTGGTTACAATTGGTCCCTATGTAATCTTCTCCCACATCCTATTATGCTTTGTTGTTAACGGCTTGTACATCCGGATTTTCTACGAGGGATAATCATCCACTAAGAATTCTGGAACATTTTTGTATTTGTATATGCATAACTGAACTGATATCAAGTAAATACTATAAATATGCAAGTATGCACTAACAGTTTTGAAGAAATGATCTGTTCAGTTGACCAATGTTCATGAATTAGGTCGTGAACCAGAGACAGTAGTCTTTTAAACCAATGCTCTGATACTATTTGACGGTCCCCGTACGAGTTACACGTGTATGGGGGATACACCTATGTAAGATTTTCAAAAATATTTTAAGTTGGTGAACTCTCAACTGGAAAACTCAGTTGGAGGTGTTGAGTTATGTTGATGTTTTTTTTTTTTTTTTGGTTGCTCCCATTTCATAGGAAATTATTTTGTATATTTATTTTGTCTTTCTTCTAATCTTTGTACAGGTGAGAGAAATAAGGAAAAATAAACGTGGAATCTTGCAGATTGAATAAGTCAAGATGACTACAAGTAGAGTGGTGATTGTTGGAGTTAAAATAGGAGCTGCACGTGGAGAGAGGAAGCAGCTATCTGTTGCAAGAAAGTAGGAGTGTAGTTAGTGGAGATAATGGGCTCAAGTGGATATCATGAAAACTCAATGGAGTAGAGCCCAAGTTTGTGATTCTCTATAAATAGAGATCGAATGTAACAAGAAAAGTGAGACCTCCAAGATATAGACTACTTGTACTGATTAGAAATATTTCCGTAGTATTTTTGTAGAGTTTCTACCTTCGAGGATAGCAGTTATAGCTTTAGTCACTATCCTTTGTGATAAAGCTTTACTCGTTTTCGTGACCCTCTTTAATTGAAGATTTCCTTTTTGTAATTCACATTTTATAGTGAAGTTTTTGCCCTGAGGCACTTCACGGGATTATTAATTAATAGTCTCGTGAAAATTTATCCATTGTGTACATTTATCTTCCACTGCCTTCTGTCAGAAGTTGTGAGAACTTCGATCACAACTTCATTCACCACTCTAAGTGTGAATCTGGTACCTACAATTGGTATCAGAGCCATACACTTGACATACTAAGTGACATCGATCCTGCTATTCTCTAGTGTTGTTTACAATGGATGTTATCACACATAGCACTCGAAGTGAAGATGTCATATTAGATGTTGTTACACATGACACAACATCTAGAGGGTACAATTCTTCCTATTTTTCAAACTTTTTTTTGTTTCAGTCTATGGTTGAAGGTGTTCCGGTAAGCACCCCATGTTTTGTAAGAACAACAAGTGTTGTCAACCTTGCTGAGAACTACTCCATCCACTACTCCAAGTCCAATCATATCTATTTAAGGTACCATTTTATTAGAGATTTGGTTGAAAATAAGATTTTAAAAATAGAGTATATTAGTACAGAGAACCAATCGGCTGACATCTTTACTAAGGCTTTATGTTATGAAAGATTTTCAATTTTGAGAAAATCTCTCGGATTAAATTTATTTTCTAATTTGAAGTGGCCACGACAGATGTCACATTTCTTTCATATCATGGGCAATAATCTTTATAGAAGTTAGACAGATTTGAGGATGTAAAAGCCTTACGGTATAAGGTGAAACCGAGATTGTAAGTGGTGAATACAAGATTCTCTTGGTTATACATCTATTCACCATCTGCTTTCTTCACTTTATATCTACAAATTTCTTATGATATTTTAGAAATGTTGCTCTGATTAAAGTTATTATTGAAGTTGAGATAATTGTCTTGACAACTATATTTGTTGGACCAATTTTTGGTCGTAAATAAAAATAATAAAAAAAATTGGTTGTTGCACTTTTTAATGATGTCAGTTGCATGTTGAGAATATCTGGAATGTATCTCGAAATTTTTATATCTATATTTTTTGACTTATCACTAATGATTTGGTTCCGATTTTGTAGGAAAGTGTGTTTATATGCAACTCTCGCTTTCATCTTTGCAAAAATCCATCAGATTCTTCATCTTTCGAACTCAAGAAAAGTCACTACCCTTTTTCCAGTCCTCCTACCAATTTTATGCTTTCTCTTTACATTCTTTTTCTTCAATTTTTCCCCATCTAAGTTCCCCTTCAATTGTATCATCATCTTGTCATCCCCAAACACATGATCAAGCATTCACTTTCTTCCCAAAAAGGGGGAGATAGATTTTTAGGATAATTTGATTTGTTCATTATTGATAATATCTGAGTATTCTTAAAGTTGTGCAGAATGTTGGTGTTGAAGTTCTACAGACTGCTGTCAAGACGCTGATCATATGTACTAACACATGACAAGTGTTAGTACAGTTTAAAACGTTTAACTTGTGCATGCAAAAGTCATTTTCTTTTCTTGAAACAACTCCCAGTCAACATATATAATTTGAATAGCAGGTATGAATCAATCTACCACATAATTCTCGTGTGTCGAGAAGTAGGCCCCCTTCTCAAACACTGTGACCGGCTTAACCGAAGCAAGACTCACAATCACATCAAACAATTAATAACAACACGTGTGTTCATGTCTCACACAGGATAATGATAACTTAAGTAGATGATTAAACATACCAAAACTCAGATAAAATGGCAAGTCAAATAAATTCAAAACTTCACATAGTATGATAATAATAATCACATTCATCACTTTGTTTTGGTTAAAAACCCCACCTGACTGCTGAGGGGTTTGTCGGGTTAGCTGCTTTCTTCTCTCGCTTTCACTTCTCGGTCCCGCTTGTTCCTTCAAGAATTACATCTTATAAGGGCGAGACTACTTACTCGAATAACGTAACGAACTATAACGCTCGGCTGAAGGAATTCTACTTGACTCGGGTTTCTTAACTTATCTCAACTTATCTAACTCGATCTTTCTCGGTTTGTCGGTTCTATTGAATTACTAAACCAACAGACTCTTAGACTCGGAAACTTGACTCGAAAATAGCCAAGTATTTTAATAATTAAATAATCCATAAAAATCAGAACACACTATTCACATCACACGTCTCATTTTTCTCGATTTTTCGAGTTAAACAAACTCAAAAAATTACGAGATTAATTCTCAGGTTCTAACATCACAAATCATTCACAATCAAATTTTCAGATCAAGAATCGAACATTCACAAACAGGTAAACGATCAACTTCGATAAATAGATGGAAAAAGAAAAAATTTCCAAATATAATAAAATATTCCAAAAAAATACTAGAAAATCATATTAATTTACTTAATTACAAATGTTCACTCTGAAACTTGTTCAAGACTCGGTTATAGCTCATGCTGACTCGACTCTGCTCGGTTTATAACTTAAAAATAAAAGTTATTAGATTTAGATGAAAATAATTTCATTCTTCTTAAAATAAATCAAGGACTTCAAATTTGGAATCAGATTTAAAATCTGAAACTCTTAATAAAAATTATTCGGAATAAAGTCCACATCATTTCTCGTAAAACATGTCATTACTCAGAAAATTACCAAACTCGGCAAAAAGATTCTAATTATTTCTAATTATTTATTAACTCGATTAATTGTTCTTATCTTTGACTTTAACTTTACAAAATGGCTCGTTTCTTATTTTCAACTCTTTTTTTCATTAATTAATTTTATTACTTGATAACTTTCTCGTATTAACTCGGATTCAAAAATTTCAAAAAGCTAGATTAATTATTTTTATTCCAATTTCATCATTTAATCGCTAAATACTTCAAAAACATCGTGAACTCAAAATTTCTACTTAAATTCTCATAAGGATCGACTTTTATGGGATTTTTCCCGCAGGAATATGTTTTCAATGATTTCAAGTTCTATTATACTCCAAATAATTTCAAACTTAATATTCTATCTTTGTTTTATCATTCAAAACTCAAGATCAACAAAAATCATAAATTCTATGGCTCTTATGGTTCGAAATTTTCAAGTTTTCAAACAAACGATTTTCTTTCTTCAATTCCTTCTATACTTGAGCTCATTTTATTCTCAAAATCATAAATCAACCATCATACTAAGCAATACCAACATATAACATCGAAATTCATTAACTCCATATCCTATATAGTTCGAATTTTTTTTATAAAAATTGTATAAAAATTCAAACTTCTTATTTTTCTTATCCAATCATCATCATATCAACAACTAACACTTAATCTTAACAACTATCATCAATCTCAACACAAAATCATCGAATCCATATTTATATAAAAATCGGTAATTTCACAATTTTGGGAGGAAATTCATGCTCTTTTATTTTCTCCATTTTCATGCATCCACATCATTCAAAAATCATCAAGAACTTCATACCAAGAACATCACAACAAAAACTTCCTAAACTTATATTCATCTCCTTTGGTTTTCATCAACTTTTGAGAGAGAGATTTCTTCTTTTTAATCAATTACACACAACCTCTTAGATTGAATTCTAGAACACAAATCCATCACAAAAACCATGCTTGAACCATCAACATAAAAATACCTAAAGATGCTCAAATTTTCGGTATACATATTATATATATATATATATATATATATATATATCTTTAGATTTTCTCCTTCAATTTTTCGTACACATAAACATACAAGGATCATGAATATCATACTCAAAATCAAGAATCAAAACTCCTTCTTCTAATCATCATTTTCGGCAGTTTTTAGGGGAGGGAGGAATCAAATTTCTACTTCTATTTCCTTGCATAAAAATCACTCAAAAGATCAAAGATCAAAGCTAAGATAAGAGACTTTGATTTCCTTGCTCAAAAGAACATTTTTATCGAACAAAAGAGGGAAGAAAAGAGGGGATTTCTTGAGTTCCAACCACTAGAATCAAACAAGAATCAAGAGACTTGCGTAGACTTGAAGGCTTGACCGATCAAAGAGCTTCAAACCACACAACTCTAAGCTTCAAACAAGCTAAAAATCGAGCTCCATCTTTGGACACAAGGCTACCGATTTTTCAAGAGAAAAGAAAAGGATGAATCCTAGTCTTAAATCGATCACCATGACGAGAGGATTACAAATACCTTATTAGTTTAGTCGTTGGATGATTGGAGGCTAAGTTATCGCCATTTTTAGAGCTTGAAGGTTGTTCTTCAATGGAGGATTGGTGTGTGTGTGTGTTTATGTCGAGAGAGAGAGAGAGAGAAGAGAGAGGTCGGTGGGGGAGAGAAAGATGAGAGAGAATTAGAGAGAGAAATCATCGAGAGAGAGAGTGTTTTCATGAAAGAGTGAGAGATTTATAAGATTAAAAGGAATTAATAGAGTTTTTGTTGCACCCGGTGATCAAAAGCGCGATATAAATTTGGTCGGAAGAAAAAGTTATCTGGTGCAATTTAACCCTACTTTTTCAATAAACTGTCAGACGATTTAAAACTCACCACGACTCTTTCTCGACGTCGGAAAACTCTCTACTTCGTCTCAAACTTCACCAAATAAATCACGAAATCCAGAAATCAAACTTTTAGATTAAAATTCCGAGCAACGAAGAAAAAGTCAGAATTCACTATTCATATTAGGGTTTTCTGGACCTTTAACTGAATTTTCTCTCGGACGATCTCTGACAACTCTCAAACCCATCTAAAAGCTTCTAGAATCATTTTTAGACTCAAAAGACACTAATTAGATGAAATTCGAAAAAGTTCGATAAATAGCGAAAACTCGAGAAAAGTTACTATTCATCCAAAAACAAAACTTCACAAAATTTTTCAAAATTAAAACTCAAACTCATATAATCATGCTCAATCAATTCATCACACAATCAATTCGGATAACCGAAACGATAAAACTCACGTAAAGGCATTCAAGGGAATTTTAGTAATTTCACGAGAAAATTTATTTTCTCGGAAATTTTTATCACACAAAGGCACATAAGCTCAATTAAGACGAACTTTAAGACTTATAAAAGATTGCGGTATTACAATTGTTTTGAGAACATTATTTTTCATGTACATGGGTAGTTTCGAAACTATTTCTTATGAAGTTGTGTTAATTGTCCCATGGGCAGTGATCTGCATTGCTTATATCACCTTGCACACATTTTGGGAAGAAAGACAAAAAGGAGGAGTTTATTGATGTTTTTTTTTTGGCTCCCATTTTCGTAGGAAATTATTTTGTATATTTGTTTTGTCTTTCTTCTAATCTTTGTGCAGGTGAGAGAAGGAAAAATAAACATGGAATCTTGCAGATTGAATAAGTCAAGATGACTACAAGTAGAGTGGTGATTGTTGGAGTTAAAATAGGAGTTGCACGTGAAGAGATGAAGCAGTTATCTATTGCAAGAAAGTAGGAGTGGAGTTAGTAGAGATAATTGGCTCAAGTGTATATAATGGAAACACAATGGAGTAGATGTAACACCCCGCATTTTCGTTAAGTTTGATTTATATTATATTTCTTATCATTTCTACATTGTTATTGATGGTCCCGATACGAGTTCTGGTGTATGGGGGGGGGAGGGAATACACCAGATAAAACTTTTTAAAAACAACCCCCTAAAAATAACACAACCGAGTAATGCAACTCAGTTGGAATCACAACCGAGTAAGAAACACTCAGTTGGAAGTGAAGTGCTGTGCGGAATGTGGTGGAAATTAACTCGAATAAAAATCAACTTACGCTTAAGTGCAAGGTTGGTCAATAACCAAGACAGTTGATAAGGAAGAATGCAGTTTATATGCAGGTTAGTTGGTCAGTTGAGTATGCAATAAGATAACTGAAAAAAATAAACACAACACACAAAGATTTACGTGGTTCGGAGATAACTCCTACGTCCACGGGGAGTTGTGAGTCCACACAACTCAGTCCAAGTTCTTCTGGACAAACCACAAAGCTTACGCGGGCTTTGCAACCGTTGAGATAAGTTTACGGGTACTTATCAACCTTACAGATTAGTTTACGGGTACTAATCAACCTCTCTACTCAGTTACGGGAAGAGTAGGGTCCTAATAACCTTTTCAGGTATAAGAAAGGGTGGGGTTCCAACTAATAGCTCGAATAAGAAGTGAGCTATGATCTAACACTCTACGAACTCTCAACAAGTGATGTTCTCAAGGTTGGATCAAAAGACACTAAGACATAATCTATTACTCTAGAACTCTCAACTAATGATATTCTAAGAGATTGAATGCAGCTCAGCTCGTGTGAAGTATTTGGTTCTTTCTTTCGCTCTTTGATCTCTTCTTGCTCTTGTCTGTCTTGTGTTATCTGTTGAATGAATGAAGGCCTCTATATATAGGCGGAGAGAATCAACTAGCCGTTGGAAGAGCTGTTGATCTCTGTTCTTTGAAAGCGATGGCTTGTCTCTCATCTCTGCAGACTTTCCGGATTTGGCAACTGCGTGCTTCTGCTTTCCATCTGAGACAGCCTTGTGTTGGGCCAAATGAGGTAATGACAGAGAGTCAAACCTTCACGTGACTTCCTTGTTTGAAATTCAAATCTTAACCTTTGACCTCCAACATTTGACAGTCGGTTGAGTCGTTTGATCTTCATCTGATTGATCTTCAGCTGATGTTCTATCTGAATGCTTCTGTCTGAGTAGGAACATGTGAACTCTCAGCTGACTTTGAACTTCAAGCTGTTGATCTAACTGATTAAGTCCTACAACTGATGTTCCATCTTGAACGCTCAGTTGTCCTTCTTGTATCTGACTCTGATCAGTTGGCTTCGAACGCTCAGTTGTCTTTCTTACAACTGATGTTCTTTTGTATCTTCCCCCTTTGAACTTAGCTGATGTTCTGAAACTTGAACGCTCAGATGACTTTCTTCTTCCCTTTTTAATTGCTCAACTGATGTTCTATCTTGTGAACGTAACTTCCCCCTTTTTAAACACTCAGTTGTCTTTAATTACATCTAATGTTCTCTCCGAGTGATGCCTTGTTGTCGTCTTCAGCTGGAGACCTGTAAAGATAAAATCTCAACAGTGCTCAAACAGTGAGCCTAACTATTAACTATAGGATCTGGCAACATCTACTCGGTTGGGGTCAGTTGGTTTTGGAATCAATCAAAACTTTAATAAATTTCCCAACAGTTATATATTATGAAAATATTTCGGCTCTTTCTAGGTCGAACTAGCTGTAATTTGGACTTGAGGGAGTCCGTAGTTGCGCCATAGTTTGAATAATAGCTATTTTATTTATTTAGATTATTGGCTCTATTAATAATCTCCTTTGGGCTGGATTTGAAAGTCAATATTAGTTGTAAATTATCGAAAAAAAAAATAGCTAGTATCTTTTCTTATATGGATCAAGATGTGTTTGTAATATATTTAGGTGGAAGCCATTTAAGTGTTAACAATCGTTCACTAAAAGGATTTGTGGATATCTCGTTATAAATTAAGATTTTGGTTAGTCTCTAACTAGATTTCAAATTTACACACACTTTCTCCCCATGTCTCCCACTCCTAATCCTATTCAAACTCTTTCCAAACTAATTTATATCCTAGCCTTTACGTAAAACCTTTGGTCACAAAGCTTCCATCGTATACCAAATTCTCTATCGACGCCGTCGGCGAGTTTCAGAAATTTGCAGAAAACGATTTTCTTTTCGAACTTAATCTGGTCAGCAACAAGCTTCGTCCAACAATTTTTCCTAAAGTAAGATTTAAAAGATATCCCAACTCCTTGATATACTTGAAATCAATTTTCTTTAAGGAATAGATTGAAGAAAATATTGCATACTGCACTGATTTCTTGTTATCAAAACTTGAGTCAAAATTAATGGGCGGGTGTCAGACAAGAAAATAAAATAAGAATCTAGGGGGTGCTTTTGGTTGCAATATATGTGAGAGTGTGTACACAAAGAGTGGAACTTCATACACATTTATAATATACAAATGTTATGTTTTCTTTTTCGTAAGTTGAGGTGCATGTCGTAAAGTACATAAATCAAATTGTTGTTATATAAAGATTTAATCATAATACATGTGGTTTAAAATCAAAGTAATGAAAAACAGTGATTTGAAGTATAATATTTTGTTATATTATATATATTTATATATATAGTTTCATATGTAAGTATATATAGATATTGACAGGAGCTTTACGGTTTAAGCTGTTTAATCAAATATATAATAATAGTTTAAGTTCTTATATCTTACTAAAGCTATTGAGAGCAAGTTAATTTGTTTTGAAATAAAGATCATTTCTTTAAGTTATTATTAAAAGAATTGTACGATAGTTGGTTTATGAAATTAGTCAGTACTTATTTAGTTTAGTTGTAGGCCAAATTTCATTTGATTAGTGATAAACAAATAAGTTCATAAGGATTTGCAGTTTATGTAATTATTTATTTGACTAGGTGCGGTGCAACTACGACCCTTGTTTCATAGTTAACTATTTGGATCGTTTCAGCTCAGCTTTTGAGGTGGGTAAAAACTTCTTTCAAACTCTAAAGTTATGATTTGCTATGGTATGTGAGTAAAGCTTCTTCTAAACTCAAGAAAGTGTTTTATATTTTATGGATCAAAGTGATTTAAGTGTGAAAGAATGATGTTTGCGAAATGTTTTATGATCAATGTGATATATTGTATGGAACGTGTGATGTGAAATGAGAATGATGCATATAATCGCCTTGAATACTTCGAGCTCTTGTGGGTTATATGTTAAAGGATATCCTGTGCACAGTGATCAGAATATGTCCCTTAACAACCTTGATACCAAGAGTCAAGTTCTTGTTTTTGTTGAAGAATGTTACGTCCCATATGTGCCTTGATACCAAGAGTCATGTGCATGTTATGGTTGAAGAATTATGTTTCACTTCTTGCGATATATTTTGTTGGTAGAAGGAAAATGATTTCATGACTAACCCCGCCACTGAGTATGTTTTATGAGTTCTCACCCCACGTTTTAAAAATATTTTCATGTCAGTGAGCATGGAGCTACGTGGAAGGAAACGGGGTGTCGATTATTTTATTTAATGTTTAAAATTTCTTATTAGAAATTGATTATATTAAGTTAGATTCAAGTATTTTGGTCAAGTTGAAATTGTGATATGGTGTGTGGACTGCTAGAGTTAGCTAGTAGTTTCATGATTTGTTGAGTTTATATAAACTTTTATTTGAAAAGGTGGAATCTTTCTCTGGTATGAAATGTACGTAGAATTGGTTCGATTTGTATCTTTGAAATATTTATAGGAAAACTCTTGACCTCTATTATTATATAAATATGTTTCCACTTTAGAGAATTTTAGAAAAGAAAATTTTTAATTGGGCCAATTCCTTTAAGTTAATTTCGCATTTAGAAATAAGATAGAGTAACATTTTAATTTAGTAAATTAGGGTGTTACAGTAGAGCTCAAGTTTGTGATTCTCTATAAATAGAGATCGAATGTAACAAGAAAATTTAGGCCTCCAAGATGTAGACTACTGGTATTGATTAGAAATATTTTCGTAGTATTTTTGTAGAGTTTTCTTTGAGTGATAGTTGAGGTAACTTCAGTCATAACCTTGTGTGAAAGGAGTGATAAGTTTTCTTTCTTTTCGTGACCTCTTTACTCGAAATATTTTTGTAATTCACATATTATTAGTGAATATTTTGTCCTGCGGCACTCGCGAGATTATTAATTTATAATCACATGGAAATTTTACATCCATTGTGTTCTTTTGTTTTCCGCTGCATTTGTTTCGAAGTTGTGGGTACTTCAGTCACAACTTTGTTCACAACTTTGTTCTGTGTGTGAATCTCAAGTTAGTTGGCTATTTCAATTGACTTTTTTGACTGAGGTCAGTTGAAGTCTGCTAATTGAGTGTATTGATGAGATGCGAAATGTGATGATTTTTACTTAACTTGTATTTTAGTCTTGAAAATGCCGTCAACAAGCAGAATAAGAGTACAAAATGGGCAAACAAGAATGTAGCACCACGGAGAGACTTGAACTAGGCTGCATTGTGTTATAGGAAAAAATTGTATGAAAACAAACTTGTCATCTCATTCCACATTGAAATTTCTCAATGTCACGTATGATAAAATATACTCCCTCCATCCACGAATAACATATACTTTTTAGGCAAAAACTCTCGTGCAAATGTTCCACCGTGCAAATACCCGGCCCATTAACCCGCCTTACCCGAAATCTGCCCCGACCCGACTGGATATCAACCTAAAAAAAACTCATGTATTCCTCTTTCTTACTCGTCGTCCATCTCCTTCCTCCAAATTAGGGAAACTTATTCCAATCTACTTCTTCTCGTTCTATATCATCAGTTGCTCATTCTGTTCAATTGACTGTGCACTCTGCTTCGGCTTCTTCCATTATTTGGCTATGTGGAACCAGTGGTGATGTGCAAGGTAATTGTCCTGTTCTTTACAACTTTTTTTCGTGGTTTTCTCTTTGATTTTGTGCTCGACTTTCGTTATTTTGAAGAAGTCTGTGCTGTGGAAATCAAAGAAGTTGTTAGGTAGTGGAATTAGAATTGATAGCGAACAGGCACATTTTGTCTATGGAGTTAGAGATGAGTGTTTTTCAAATTTAGATAAAGGAGAAGGTGAGCTTTCAAAGCCTTGTTTTGGAGGCGAAACAGTTGATGAAGTTGAAGGTGTAGTGGAGTTTCTTGAGGGAGATGATGACGTGCTCATAAGTTTACCATGCGATTTTGATTTGGGCAAAATGGGAGACCTATGAGTTTATCAAATGCTAGATTATAGAGATCCCTTCTTTCATTGATGTTGATAGAACTGACTGGAGTTTGAAGGTGATTTGGCATATTGCTTATTGGTGTAGGCAAATGTTTATGTATAGAGTTAATTTTTCTGCTTCTTTATTGGTTTAATGCTCATGTTTTTCCGGTAAATTTCTACCATGGTGATGACAGAAAGTGTTCTGGTATAGATAGCTTCGGTCGAGTTAGTTTTTGATTTTCTGTAAGCATGGTGTGGTGCAAAAAGATGCAACTTACTGTTTTTACCTTCTCCCTGAATTGGGCTGCGGGTTCTTTTTCGTTTCTGTAAATTCTGCTTCGTTTTAATTTTATTCTTGCATTTTTGTTTGATGCTGCATATTCATCTTTTGATCTTTAATGTACAATCACAAGCTCTGTGCCTGCATAGATATTGTGTTAGTGTAATTTATTTCTGGGTTTGGTTTAATTTCCTGTGTTTTTAGAGAATGTACTGTAATAGTTATATTGTAAATATGCACAATACTGTTGAATATAATTGAGAAAAAAAGAACTCATGTGCATCATAATCAATGCAGAGAATCACATAGCATGCCATTTGCCAGTTTGGTAGTATGGTTTTTACTTACTAGTTACTAACATATTTATTGCATCATGATTTTTCTATGTGCAATTCTGCTATTTTTTCATCTAATTATTAGTATTTGATTTTTGAATGTAGTGCGCATTGATCCTGCTCCCTCCTAATTTATACTCTCTCCCGTGCAAAGAGATGGTGTTATCCCCTGCTCAAAATAAGAGGAAGAAGGTATCTGATGACAATTCAAAACCTAAGAAGAAAAGGTCTCGCCTAGGAACGAACGTGTAAGAGTTTCTTCTATAATTGAATGTCATTACTATCATTTTTTTTATTATAGTTGCTCTACATAATAGTGACAGTTATTACAATTAAAAGTTACAATTATTCTTGGTTTTTTTATAGAATTAAAGGCTGGTGTCGACCTCAAAGGCTCTGCAAATTGGTTGATGCTCTCAATGATGCCCAAAAACATGATATTAGGTCAATAGGTTTTGGGGGTTTACTTTATTTGCGTACATGGACATATGTGTATTGGAATGAAATTCTTTGGTTCATTCATAACTTCAACCCTAGGTCTCGTATACTACAATTTCCTGGTGATAGAATTATAGTTTTAACTCTTGCTGATATTCAAGATATATTTCTATTGCCTAGAAATGAATCAAAAGAATTTGAGGTTACTTTTCTGGGGAGGAATGATGAGAGTGACACATGTTTCTTGCGGGATTTTAAGTTGAGATTTGGATTGAAAGATTCTGTAGATTCAGGAACCGTGTTTAAACTGTTAATGGATAAGAATGATGCCAGATTGAATAATGGAGGGGAGGATTTTAAGAGGCTTTTCGTTCTAGTCGCTTTGTCTACATTTCTTGCACCGAGTCAAAATTCTTCAATTGAAATGTCTGTTCTCAAATCATTGATCGATGTATCAAAAATTTCAAGCTTAGATTGGTGTAGTTTTGTTTTAAAAAGGTTATGCAATGTTGTGACTTTATTCAAGTGTAAACCTAATCCGAAAAATCTCAATGGTTGTGCTCTTGTCCTTCCATTAGTTTATTTCCACCGTTTCATGTGGTTAGGTGTCGCTGCCCCTTCTAGCTTACCTTTAATACAACATTGGACATCAGACACATTTTCTAAAAGATTAAAAGATGAGTTAGCTGTAGGTGGCCTGGGTTCGGGGTTGGTAAATGGGTAGATGACAGTTTACACCCCATTAGTGTCAAAATTGATACTACTCCTGCAGAGATACTTCCTTCACAACAATTATGTGGAATTGATGCCATTCCTCATGAGAATGATGTAGAAAATGAGGATGATGAAGCAAGGGAGTGCATCAGTTACAAGATACCAAAAAATGAAAAGACGAATTGTGAGATTAAAGCAGTTGCCAAAAACGTAATTATTTTGAACAGACTTTCATGCTTGAAAATCGTCATTTTCATGATTTAATACTCTCAACATGCATTTTTGAATGTTGTCACTTTCTTTGGGTGTCTATGTAAGCATCTCTTTAATGCATATAACACTATCACTTTGATGCATAACTTTGTCAACTTTATGAAAATTATAACACTGTCACATTCTTTATGATTGCATCGTTAATGTGTTCTTTCTGGTGATTCATTAAAATATATGCAACTATGCTTCAAATTGATTAATGATTTCTCAAGCTATATATTTTAGTCTGTTTAGATGATTTCCAGCCAACTTAACATTTTCACTCAACTTTTTCATTTGATTTTGTTTGGACGGTTTCAATAACATGGTCTTATTACTTATTTCTGACTATGGAATCTGTTAACCTGTTTAGGGCTTGAAGGAGTCGTATCTTTTGTTGAAAAGAGATATCAATGTGATCACTCATTATCACATTCAAAGATAGATGATTTATAAATCAAATATCAAACAGGAGGATGCAGCGGGTACCTCTTCATCTCCTATCGCCAATGATCATGATGCTGATATTCATGAATCTATTCCAAATTCTGATTCTCCTGATCTTGTTGAGGATTTGTTTATGGATGCTGAGTACCATGAATATCTTGATCGTCTTGCTAATCAATACCTTGGAGGAATGAAGAATTACATACCAAGAAGTCAGCTATTAATGATATGGATTTTGATTGCCCGTCCTTTGCGTTGTTACCAGAAGATGATGCCCAAATAATAAGGACAAACAATATGCACCATTAAACGAAGGCATGTTTGTACTAGTGTTTACTTTATTAGATTTATATTATTATTATAATCTAATTCTAATCATGGTTTATTTCTCAAGACTGGACTTGTAAGCTGAGTTTAATCTCGTCGTTGACAATGCCGATCAAAGAAAACAAGCAAAAAAAAGTGCAAAACGACAACAAAGATAACAAGCTAAAAAAATTGCAAAACAAGTTGCAGAAGATGGTACTTTTTTTTCTCAAAATAAGATGTTTTTAGTTGATGCACTAGAAATATTTGCATGTGTTGGGAAGATTATGTTGCTCTCTATCTCTCTCTCTCTCTCTCTCTCTCTCTCTCTCTCTCTTGACAAATTGCCTACTTGTTTAGAGGACATATGTGGTCTAGACCCTAAAACTGAAGGTTTAGGGTCTGTGATATTTATATTCATTTCTAGATATTTAATGCAAACAGATGACTTTTATAGATATTTATATTTCTACTTTGCATGGGCCTTTATGAGCAACAATCCTTCTCCTATTTTTAATGGATTTAGACAAAAATTACTATTCATGTGCTTCTGAGTGCAGCTGTATAGTTATACTCTTATACAATGCATATGCAAGCAAACAAGCGTTGCATTAGAATGACTCTTGCACCCATATTGTGGATGAGGGGGGCACTACTTACTCTAGCACTCCTTGGAATACACAGGAAGGAAGTAATATCCTTTGCCTTTTTCCCTTTAGGTTGCTGTGGGTTATAATAATTGTTACTAGAGGGAATTACAAGTGATTTCATGTAATACCCCAGATATTTCTTCCGTCGATAAAATAAAAGTTTAATTAATAATTAAGGCTTTGCACGACTAAGTTAAGGATTTTCGATTCTAAGACTGACGGTAAAATCCGTTTCTGAAAATAAATTCTAGAAGTCGGTCGAACGACTACTGTATTAGGGTTTTTGCGTCCGATAAAATTTTCGTCCGAAAACTCAAATCGAAAAACCGTCAGATTTTACATTCACTTTTTCTTCGATAGAGTTCACCGGAGAAAGTCAGTTTTTATTATTTTTCCAGGCGAATTTTAGACTGTCTTATCCCGACTTTTCATCGGATTTTGAAAAACGAATTATCCTTCCCGACTAAGTGAAATATTCCGGAACTAATGATCGTATCCATTTTTGTCAATAATGTGTCCGTCTAATAAAGTAATTGTTCATGTTTAGTTTACAATATTAGATCCGAAAAAAAAATTAGATTTATAATTAATATCTAGATATTTTTAATTAAACCTCCTTACTATTTGTATAAATATCACCCTTGTCATCCTTTTTCTCTCATTTCTTCTCCTTCAAACCGCCAACTTCACTTTCTCTCCCACCATTGTTGTGTTCTTCATTTTCTTCAAGCTCTCGAGTTCCATAACTTGCTCGTTAGCCGATCGATTTCAATTCCGATTGCATATTCGTAAAGGTAAGAGCTTCCTCTTTAATTCTAACCGAACAAAAATTCATTCCTTTAATTCTTGCAAATTTTGAAATTCTTAAGAGGCATAGGAATGATGTTCTAAGTTTTATTTCATGTTATTTTAATGTTAGAAGTAAGAATCCATGGTGGAAATTGAGTTAGAATGATGATAAGTATTTATAAGTGATTTTCGAAAATTATTAAGAGGACTTCGAAAAATTGCTGCACTCTTTGAGGAGTTGTGGATGATATTTTGATGTATTTAAGGTGTGGAGAGTATATAGTTGATCATATGTTTATGATAGATTTTGAGTATAAGATGATTAAGTGAAGAAAACTAGATTTTAATGTGTAAATCGATGGAAATGAATTCTTGAAGGTTTAGTGTGTGTTCTAGGTGTTCTTGGTGTTCTTGGCCAAGAACATGAAGATTTAAATATGAATAAAATTAATTATAAAATAAAATAAATTAAATAATTATTAAATTAATTAATTATTAATTTTCAAAAAAATAATATATAAATAATAATATTGTTTAAAAATAAAAAATAAAAATGTAAGAGATGAAGAAGTGAGAATTTGATGTAGTATATGTTATGATTTGTATAATATAATGATAGAAATGAGATGTAGTATGTTTGAGGATGATTATATAATTTATTGGAATTTTTCTAAAAATAAAATAAAAATCGTAAGAGACGAAAAGTCGTCAATAAGTTAAGACTCGTTAATAATTTGAGTATGTGATTTACGTATTAGTGAATCTTGATAGATGATGAACGATATTGTAAAGTTTGAGAAAAATCGGAGAACGATGAAATTTTATTAAGAGACGAAGAAACGAGTCTAAGTGTCGATAGAAAACTCGAACAAGGAAACTAATCAGATATTAGTGTTTAACGTTGATAAATCAA